>OY856415.1:366183186-366783186 GCA_963693085.1 Alisma plantago-aquatica | reverse complement strand
TCAGGTGATAAAACCATACCATTGCATAGAGAAAACATAATTCACTTTATTATTCTGATAAGTACATAACTTTTTATTAATTTTTTAACATAAATCATTACTAAATTACAAAAACAAAAATGTATTGCAACTATTGGATTGCCCATGTATCACGTATCAAAACTTTGATGTGTGACAATGTACTCTGTTAATCTATCAATTAATAAATTCCACACATAATTAAATTATAAGAATGGGGAAAAGACGGATTTGAACATGTGACAAAAAGAAATGAAACTAGGGGAGAGACAATCAAAACTCATACAACCATCTTCCTCATGTTGCTTGTCCATGTGATGGCAAACATGAACCTTCAAAGCTCTAAGTTGAGGATCGAAACCTCACACAAGCCTGTAATAGAACCACCACTTCTAATCCTCAATGTCGCCTCACCCCTTTCAGCCTATAAAACATCATTCCGGGGTGTAAGATGTCGATATGGAACTGGGTGGATCTCTACCATAAACGAAAGGTCAAGGAGCAAAGATAAATGATTGGGAACAAAACAAGAGCAACATGAATGTTCTAGTGTCTCAAAATATTCAAGACTGGTCAGGGAAAAACCATGAGAAAACAAGAGGATTGCATTCTTTAGTTCAATATCACCACAACAATTGAAAAATAAAAAACATGGTATACCTAGAATTGGGTGCGGTGACAATTTAGGGAGCTTCTCAAACACTCCCTGACATGATGCTAAGGATCAGTGAAGTTTGTGGAGGTGCATGTTCTGTTGTTGTACTCAGACAAGGTGGAAAGGCATGGTGAGGTTGGGTTACCTAATGTTTGGGTGACATAGGGACAACGAGACACATAAAATAATGGATTGGAGTTTATTAAAGGTTTATATAAGTATTGGGGTAGTTTGTTCCCTATTCGGAGAAGGAAACAAGGAAAGAAAAGGAGTCAATTTATGCCAGAGAAGCAAATATCATGAAACTCTAGGAAATTGGGGATCAATATGTGTGAGACTGAGAAGGGAATATGAAGGAAAGGAAAGCACAGAAAAAGGTTTGAAGGAGAGAGATATAGAACAACTAGGAAATCACAAACACTATAGTTGGGAAAGTAGAAGTCGACTGAAGGTAGCATACAAGTGCTACGTTGTTCGATCCAAATCTGGTGATCAATGATGAGTCTGAAACACAAACTCAATCCAAAAATTTATAACTTTAGTATGACAAGCCTGACAGCAAAATAAGCTAGGGACTTTGGGAAATTAACACTATTAATTTTGAATATCAAACCTTTTTAGGATAGCTTTAATAAGTATTCTTTACTATTTCAATTGGGTTAGTTACTAGTCACCAAATAATATGAAATTGTATACATAAGCTAATTATAGCATGTAGAGTCCCAATTTTGCATTATCTTCCATTTTAAAGCTATAAAATACTTTATTTAATATTTTAGATTTATCTCATTTTTTTACTTAATGAAATCAAGGTATCTAAGATTATTCAATCAATCTCAATCTTGGCACCCAAGCTAATTACAACCCAAGGAATACAATTTCTGAGTTATATTTAAGTTTTAAGCTTTCCTTTTATGAGTACTAATGCAAGTAGGGTTTAGGCCCATTATCTTTATATATGTTATAATATTACATCATCATCCAAATTCATATAATAGAGTCATATCAACTTCACATTGCTATCATTAGGGTTATCTTATATTAATATGCATGAATTAGGTTATTTTACTCAATTACTCATAAAGTCCATTATTATCAACATTAACCTATATAATGGCACATTATTCTTATACGTTTACATGAAATCTCCAAATTGTTAGTTTGTTTATTATGTTAAGCACATTATACTTCTCACTAAACATGTTTTTGTCATTATGTATCCATTAGTTTACAAATAAGAATATAACACTTATTAAAAGGGACTACTTACATATTAAGCATATTTTAGGTTATTAGGTATGTTTTATATTTATTAAGATATCTTACATTAATTTGATACCGAATGATACTAATGCATCATTTGTGGTACCAAACATGGATAAGTTAGATTGGTCACCAAAAAACTAGGTTTAGGTAAACATTGTCACCTTATACATCACCACTATGTTCCAAGCCTATGGTTTGGTTCCATATAATATCCATTTCATCAACATATAAGGCTTTATAGGTCTAGGGTATTATTAGGGTTACATGTAACCTTAGCTAGGATTTAAACTTGAACCACTCATTATATATGCAATTAATATTCCTCAGGGTACAAATGAGAATATAATAGTTTATGTGTGGTCCTTGTTTGGGGCTTAAGCCTACAAATTCACATCTAAGGTATTATGGTATCTAGAGTCAAGGTGCTAGTTTTTAGTATGTTACAACACTCCAACCCTTCAAGATGATTTCATCCTCAAAATATACTCATACATAACTACCAACCGACTACTCTCCACCCTTTAAAAATATATAACCTCTAATTCAAAGCAAACATCTCTAAGGGTATTCGGGTTACATATATATCTTTTAATCAAGATTACGTTGTATGTTTATGATGTTCATAGGTCATTTCACCAACTAAAAGGTCATAACCTCCTAGGGTTGAGTTTTAGGTTCTTATGTTTCTAAGCTAACAACCTTAAGGTTCATATTAGAATCCAAAAATTCATTGGGTATAGTTTTATACAACTTAAGACAGACAAAAGGGTAGGTCAAGGAAACCTTCAGCACAAGCCACACTTTTCCCAGGCATCACTACATACTTAAAACTACGGATTAAGATTTCTATTCTTACTAATTATAAGGTTTCTCCATGAAAATTCATACATCTCTTTATTGTGACTAGGTTCAAGAAAGTCTCGATAAATCCATAGAACTCCTTTTTTCACGTATAATGTTCTAATAGAAAAATAATTTGATGGAAAAAACTCTGTGACATATAGCTGAAGATAGGGACCAAAATTGATGCAAGAACAAAGTCACAATTTCCAATTGAAATCCTCTTACCATATTACTTTAACATCCTCATTAGCAACTCCATCCTAAAATTGAAACTCATATCATTCAAAGGGATATGCTAGAGTAGCCCTACATATTAGGGTATGAATTAATGGGTCCCATCATATCAAGGTTCATTCATCAAGATCATTAAATGTGTACCTCCAAATCTTTCTTCTGTCATCTCTTGAATATCAAAGTTAGAATCTAGGAAAAATGTATCACTTGAAGGGTTTTAACTAAGGGTAAGGGTTCTACTTAGGGAGATAAATTGAAATAGTAGGAATCTGACTACCTTGGCTCTAATACCATATTGTAAGGAGTGAGACCCAAAAGGGGATCGACTCCTGACTTAATTTGAGGTTAAACTCAAGTAAACTATAGACATAACAAGTATATTGAAATAGATGTACTTTTTCATTTCTCAAAAGAATGGTATACAAGAATAGTAGTGGGAATAGATGTATTGACTATTTTCAATCAAAATATTTCATAAAAATCATCCACACGGGGCACACATGAAGGCAACAACTTAAAGATCTAAGTAGAGGGTTATCCAAGATATTTCAAGTCTATCTCCCAAGAGTCATCTCTACTAAGCCAAGTCTAGGGAAGCATGGCATGTCCACCATGTCCTTCACCTACAGGGTTGGAAGCATACCCCACAAAAGAGACAAGTGGAAATTTTCAACACAAAAATGTTAGTATGTGCATATAAATAGGGATTGATCAATATCTTGGAATAAGGACAACAATAAACTTTATTAAGGCTTCCCAAATCAAGAGGGAAAAGGAGCATCCAAATGGATATCAAGGAGAACATTTAAAGAAGATATCAATAAAAGAGTTTCTTGCCTTAAATAATATCACAAAAATATCATAATCATAAATAGTTGCATGGTGAGTAATAGTAGACTAGCATATAGTAAAAAATAGGGAGGTACCCATATATTCCATGCCAACAACAGGAGAACTAAACCTAAGTTCCAAAAATATATATATTTTGTTGGAGGAGTAAAACCACAGATCCTGACACGACAATAAAACCCAATTTCTAATATCATATGTGACAGGGAAATAAACCTATATCTGGTAGAGGAATAAAATCCAGTGCCTAGTATCGGACAAGGCAAGAGAATATAGCCCAAATCCTATAGATATGGTATTACTACTTGTAGCTATGACTAGTCAATAACACATGCAAATAGGGCACACAAGATATAGAGTATATTCAAACTCAATTAAGGTATAAAACATCTAAACGTCATCAAGTGGGGTGACATGACCCATAAACAAATATTCTCCACAAATAAGAGACATCATAAGACCACAAAAGTCCACCACATGGAAGTTATGATTTCATTTAGTTCAATTCCTTAAATTAGGGTTACAAACATGGAACAATATGAACAAGAGACAAATCAGTACCCAATAAGCATATCTAGCAAAATGATAGGATCACAAGATTCATTTTAGTAAGCAAGATCCAAATAGTCCAATCCCAATATGAAAGAGGAATTCTAATAATCTATACCTCATAGAGGTTCAAGAGAAAGAAAGAGGAGAGTAACGGTTGAATACAACTCATGAGGAATGCAACATACCTCACATTCGGACTACTAAGCTCCAAGATAAACCCTAGATTCAGATGGGGTTCCCAGCCACCTATAAAACACATATATGCAATTAGGGTTTCACATGAATTACATAAATCCTAAAAATTACCTTTCTATTAATTATAAATTAGGTTATCAAAACCATATCGTATTGTAGGTAATTGCTTTATAATTCCAAAACTAATCTTATTATATTTTTTGACTTATTAGTTATTTGTAATGATTTTATGATTTCAAGCCCATTAAGAAAGCCCTAAAAATCATGTATTTGTTATATGGTTACCAATGATAAAAATGATACCATTATATAGAGAAAATTCCACAATTAAAAACATATTTAATTTTATCTTTCTAATAAGTAAATATTTTTTCATGAATTATCTAAGATAAATTCATCTACTTTATTACTGAAAAAGAATGTGTTACAGTTACTAGCTTGCCTCTGTATCATACATCAACACTTTGATGTGTGATAGGGTACATTGGTAGTCTGCCTATTAATCAAAAGTTACACATAATTAAATGGATAAGAATGGGGAAAAGATAGATTTGACCAGAGTCGTTGTGACAAAAGAAACAAAACTAGGGGTAAGGCAGTCAAAACTCAAATGAGTATCTTCTTCGTTTTTCCATGCAGTTGAAACATTGAATCTTTAGAGCTCCAAGTTAAGGTTCCAAACCTCGCACAAGCCTTTGATCACACCATCACTTCTAATCCTTAATGTCACCTCACCCCTTTCTATATGAGAAAACCTTAGGTCAGGGTGTAATGTATTGGGATGCACCCAGTGCCTCTCTGTCATTGACAAAAGGAACAAGGATCAAACATAAACAATCAAAAAGAAAACAAGAACTTGACCCTCCTAGTGTCACAAATCTCTAAGATGATTGGGCAAATCAAGCAAAAGAGAAACCGCAGGATAACAAGGGCCAAAACCAACATTGCATTCTCTAGTTTAGAATATCACCACAAGGACTAAAAAAGGGGACACGTGCTATACCTTGAATTGGGTCTAGAACCAATGTAGAGAGCTACTTAGACACTCTCGAAGACATTGTGAAGGATCTATGAAGTCTGTGGAGGTGTTTGGTATGTTGTCAAACTTTGACAAGGTGGAAAGTCAAGGTGAGGTTTGGTTACATGATCGGGGTGATACAAGGACAATGAGAGACATAGAGAAATCGATAGGAGTTTATTGAAGGTTTTTAGCACTTATATATATACATGGGTGTCGGGGTAGTTGGGTTCCAATTTAGAGAACGAAGCATGGAAAGAAAAGGATTTGGGTTGCACCAGAGAAGCAAAGGTTGTGGAACTCTAGGATATCCAAGATTAATATGTGTGAAATCGAGAAAGAAACCTAAAGGAAATGAAAGGGTAGAAAAATATAAATAGGAGGGAGAGGGATAGCATAACAAAGAAATCTAAATGATAAAGGCGAGAACAGAAAAGCCAACTAGAGGTAGGAGACAAGTGCTCTGTAATTTGATCCAAATATAGCAATCAACAATGAGTCCAATATACTAGCCCACTCGGGGAAGTTATAGTTTTAACATGACAATGACATATACTTGAGATTTTAGAAAATAAATACTACTAATTTAAATATAAACCTTATAGGGTACTTTATTCCATTTCTTTCCTATTTCAATTGGCTTAGTTACTAGTCACAAAATAATATGAAAATTTACGAATAGGCTAATTATATCATGTAGGTTCTGAATTTTCTATTAGTTTTCCATTTTAAAACCATACGATACATTACTTAATTTTGTATTTTATCTTATATTTTCTTTACTTAATGAAATTAAAGCATCTAAGATTTTTTAAAATCTCAAACTTGAGACCCAACCTAAGTGGAATCCAAGTATACAATTTTGGAGTTATATTTCAATTTCAAAATTTCCCTTTTTGAGTTCTAATACAACTAGGGTTTATGGCCGTTACATTATATTTATTATAATATTACACCATCATCATTAAAATCCATTAATTAGAGTCATAATAACTTCACATTTCCATCAATAGAATTATCTTATATTATTATGCATGAACTAGGTTATATTACTCTATTACTCATTTAGTCTATTACTATCAACTTTAACTTGTATAATGACACATTATTCTTCATTTATATCAAAGTTCAAAATTGTTATTCCATTTCTTATATTAAGCACATTATACCTCTCATTAGACATATTTTAGTCATTATGTATCCATTACTGAAAAAAAGGACAATATAAGACTTATTATAAGGGATTACTTACATCTTAAGCATATCTTAGGTTATTAGCTCTATTTTATGTTTATTAAAATATCTTACATTATCTAGACACCTAATGATACTAATGCGTTATCTGTGGTACCATACATGGGTAGGTTAGGTTGGTCACCCACAAACTAGGTTTTAGGTAAGCATTATCACCTTACACATCACCACTATGTTCCAAGCCTAGGGTTTGGTTCCATATAATATCCATTCAATAACATATGAGGGCTTACAGATCTAGGGTATGATTAAGGTTACATGTAACCTTAGTTACAATTTACACCTGAATTACTAATTATATATGCAATTAATGTTTCTAAGCATATAAATGAGTGTGTGGGGTTTATGTGTAATGTTGTTTGGGGTTTAAGCCTACAAGCATCACATCTAAGGGATTAGGATTTCTAGAGTCAAGGTGATAGGTTTCAGTTGTTACAATTGCTAAGTAAGTGACATGAATTGTATGTAAAACACTATTATGAGAATTGTGATCTTGATGGGGCAGATATCAGTAGGGATATCTTTCATTATTATCTCATACTTCATTCCCTAGTTTGGAGTATATGTCATTTAACCTATCTCATCTACTTGAGATAAGGTCTATAAGGTAGAGAGGCTTTATGCTCTTAACTAGCTATTGTTTGGAAAAATTGAGGAAGACCAGAGTATGTTACTTATCCTAGGGTTTCCGATTGACCCTACAACATGGACAATGAATTGTTGAAACGATAACCTGCATGGTGATTTTTGATTAATAATGTAAAAATCAAGTAATTTTAGGGGAATTTTAATAATAATCTTAACAAACTGAGATATAGTACTTGATTTTATATCTCTAATAGCATGTTAGTATCTATTTGTTGGTTTCATGTTCATGCCATGTAGTTTGTATCTATCATTACCTACAAGACTTATTTAATTGTTTGGTCTAATTTGTGACACACTTATTATTTATCAGTTTAAAATTTATTACTTCAATGTTAATTGGATCTTGAACCCATTAAACTCACTCAACATTGCAGATATGTGGTGTTTTGAATATTTTACAAATTGTGACTTAGGTTCAGACCCAAGATATATTCATCTGTACTAGTCTACTATTTACCATTCTAGGTGGAGAATTCTCTTATTGTTGTAGGTTATATATATAGGACATCCATGTACTAGGAAATTTTGAGAGGGTGTGTATGAATATAGTGTTGTACATTATCTTGATATTAGTCATTTACGTAAATGTAATAATATATCTTTCTACTTCATGTTGTAATAGAGTTTTTATTTTGAACAATGATTACATGTAGGGTTTTCTTATATATGATCTAATGAAAAATGTTATATTTCATTGACTATGCCAAATATGAAAATGGGAAAAATTCATTATGTTTTTAATATAATCAAATGTGTGATTTTTGGTAATTGCTAATGTGAGGATTAGTGTATATAATGTGGTTAACCCTGTGGGGTCTCAAAGGTGGGGTCCCACATAAATCACTACTTTTATCGAACTCGATATTTATGAAAATACAATACTCTATTCACAGACAATGGGGTGCCTACACCTTCCCCCGTCATAATAAGTTTCCAAAACCTATCTTTGGCCACACTTTCTACTTTGTATCTACCTTTGGTGGAGTTATATTTATGGTCTTTTCACATTTGTCAGTTGATTAAAACACCAATGTTAATTTTTTCTTATTTTCCATGAAAAATACGATGGGGGCAATGAGCCTTTTCAATTGTTTTTATGAGTTTTATGCAACATTCAAGTTAGTCTCTTGTAAGAATTTTTTTCTCATAGGTAAAATGAAGGTGTAAAGAGAACAAGCTAGATTAAGATGTCCCTATAGTCTCAATTTCCCATATGGATATGTAAGCTAAGCTTATTTCCTTTATATTTATATGTAACTTGATGTAATTTGAATTGCATACGGGTAAGGAATAAGATGTTATTGTTGGTTTTAATGATATCAAATGTGATTGTTTTATGAACATTTGGATATTTATTTTATGTAGAAGTTATTAATGAGGTTTCACGAAAAGGAAAAAACTACTTAGATTCTTGTAAAACGTTTCTATTGTGTTTGTCGAGAATTTGGTATTTTGTTTCTTAGACAAAATTCAACATTAGGAATTTTATATATTGGTTGCTAGTTATGCTAATAAAAAGTGAGGTTCCTATAGTTTGGTTAATTATAGACCCAGATCTGAATCATATCTTTTGATCCTTATGAAAATGCTACCAAATTTGGTTGAATGTATATTTTGAATCGTAGAGAACCTACCACATAATCTTGGTGTGTGTAGGTTTTGATTCTAGAGAATGGAATCATGGTGCTCGCTTCACTTTGAATCATGGTGCATACTATGAACCTAGGTGCAAATTAATTTTTAATCCAAGTGCACCTTTAATTAAACCTAGGTGCATCGTCGCTCTCTATTTGATGTGTTGATAAAAGTCTAGTTTTTTATGTGGCAGATTGGAACCCAAGACCTCCTATTCTCAAGAGCAACAAAATAAACCCTATTTCATCACTAATTACTTGCATTTAGTTCTAAATGTACCTACGATTGGATTCTAGAACACACACATAAATCATGTCCTAAATTCGTGTGCATATGCATCATATGTCGAGTGAACACACATTATGAATTTTAGTGCACCTAATATTGAAGTTTGATGCACTCTAGTTCCAAGTTCTAGATTATCTAAGTCCTATTGCATACTTCATTTTGAATCATGATGCACATCAAAAGCAAGGTGCACCACCAATTTAAACCCAAGTACACACATGTTTCAAACCTCATTGTAAAGAATCACATTTCTTACTTCATTTTGAATTACGTTGCACATTCAAGATGCAATATCAAACCAAATCTAAGTGAACCTTCTATATGAATCAAATCGTATCTTAAATCATACCAAGGTGTAGCATTGCACCATCATATGATGAGTTAGTATGCAATCACATTTTTTTATTTATATTCTCATATGTGGGTTCCAAATATGTGAACTCATTTACTCAAGAGAAACATGCTTACCACCCTACTACCAATATAAACTTGTTATAGTCGTGAAAAAATATTAATCAATATCTACATTCTCAAGCGGCCTGAGTGCGCCATGATCACGCTCCCACTATCCATTTTCTACAAAATTATTGTCTACGCATATAGACCACACAAAAGCTATGATCATTGTGATCAATGTCAAGGATGGAGGGTGGGGGTCAACGGGGCCCTCGCCCCTCCCTCCAAAAAAATATGAATATGTTACAATTAGTTATTTTTAAGATTAACAATATTATACTTAGTTATTTTCAATTAGCTTCTAATTGTATCTCTCCTTTTTCTTGTTCCTCCTTTTCGTAACTCATTGTTTTATTTCTTTCCTTTTTATTTAAATCATCTTTTAACTTCCAACCAACCATCTTTCTTATATATTAATTTACATGTAATTTATACAAATAATTGTTCAAAGAATTTTACTTTTGATAGCTAAGTTTTAACATTTATACAAAAGAGATACCCAACAAACTAAAATTATATTCTAGTAATACTAGTCTTAGTTAATCAAACAAATCAAATTAGTCTTAGTTGATCACACAAATCAAACTCAAACTTTTAATTGATGAGATTCTTTAGTATTCAAATAACCCTCCTTTTGTGTTTTAAATATCCTTAATTTATAGAAATCCAAGTAAATCCATTAAATCAAACTTTCCCTCAATCCAACACCCATTTTTTTATGGAATTTCGAATATATTTATATAGTACATGTGAATGTTCAGTTAGATTACTAGCACATATTATATAAACTTTCCTCACACACAACAAATTTTAGAAGTCAAAGATCTTCCTTTGCACACAGTCCACAGAGACCATTTCCTTAATTAGTGTTTACACACATATTGTAAATACATATTTGTATTTCACCGAGTGGTAAAAGTTGTGTTGTATGACTGAGATGTCAAGAGTTCAAATCCAGGCGACAGGATGAAGGAATCATCAATTTAAAAAAATACTTTAAATAAAAAGCCATTTATCCTCCACATTCTACTTTCTTAATCTCATTCTAATCTTCATATAAAACTATTTGTACTTTGGCAAAATGGTGTGAAGATCACCACTAGTCCAAGATCATATGTCACGAGATCTAAAATAAAATGAGAGAGATACATTATGTTATACACCATCTTTATATAATTCTCAAAGAGCACCATTCATTGGCAAAAGAAAAAATAGGAACAAATACACATATACTTCATTGTCGAGTAGTTATCACAAATATATCGATGACAAGTTGTTTGAGTTTTCCAGATGGTAAAAAGGTACAAATCAATCTTCATATGTTTGTTATTTCTTTTTTAAATTTTGGATATCTCATTGAGACACATAATGTTCTTGATACATTATGTATTTGTTAAATCATGATTAAAAAATACATGTATGATGTATCTTTTAGAACAACTAGTCGGAAAATATTATTATTGATGAGTTTTATGCTATGCAGAATTAAAAAACATAACTCAAATAATTACTTGTAAGAATATTGTCAGAAATATAGATCATTTTATGCATATAAATTTTTTTACATGCCCCCAACCTCAAGTTGTTGGCTCTGTCTATGATCAATGTGTTGTTTAAATTATTTTTTGGACGGTATGAAAAAATGGGTTTGTCTCACTTTTCTGAGAGAAATCAACTTATGTGTGAGAAGATACCAAGGGCCATGTGAGTATTGTATGGGCATCATAATTTCCATACTAATTGATTTTCTTAATGCAATAGGTTTATCGAAATAAATTTCATGCATGCATGTTGTCACCATATACAACACTTGTGACTCATTGAGTTTTGAAGTGGGTCACTTTATTTTTACAAAAATAATTTCATATATTTTGATTTACTCCGTTTGTACAACATAAAAACGTCAGTTTTGGTATCGACTCATATACATGTAGGGTTGAGCATTAGGTGAGGTTGTACTCAACTTACATCTTTTTGTGGATAAGTTAGGGATTTGAATTAGGCCCAAATGTTTACACAAGCCAGGTCAGGGTTAAGGTAAACCGATGACCTACATACCCAAACCAAACTTAAAAACATAAAAGTGTACAAGCAAAACCAAAAGAAAAATATTCTACTACTATGTGCCTATTTTCTACTATATCATTGTAGTTTGTTTGAACTTTATATTAAGTATTTTGTCCTTCGATGTGCATTCATTAACTTGTTATTACATATGTACATATTCAAGAATATTTCATTCGTTTGGATAACCAAATATTATGCCACAACGAAATCACACGACACACTCGGGTTTACCCCGACACTCAAACACCCCAACCAGGCACATATTCATAACTGAACCTTGAAAACATGACTTCTTAGGTTATTCATTATTGTCATTACCTCTATTCGCCGAAGGTGATCCCTCATTGTATGCTCTACAATCTTGAATAATTACTTTTCTTCTATGCTCCTTGCTTCTTCTTCACATTTTATGCTACTCTTCCTCACAATCTTGTGAACACTGTATTCAAATATATTTACAAACCAATATAAGAAGGAGAAGATATATTTGAAGTGGTAGAATCGAATTTGAAAATAACAGTTTTATTTGTAAGAATATACTATTAGTATTCTTTAGTTACTCTATAAGCAAATACCACGGAGTACAAGTTGATCGCATGTCGATAACACACACTACTTCTATTTTGTTATTTACAATGTGGGTTACCCACTACTTTTATGTTGTATTGTTTACTTATACATACATTGTTTTAATGATCTACTTTTTACTTTGTCTACTTTAAGCCAACAACCCATGGCTACTAATTTTCCATATTCCTATTACTACTAGTGGATATACTATATACTTCGATGAAAAAATGACTTCATTTAAGTAACTAGGACTCCATTTTAAATATCACTTGAAGTCTTGATAAACTTAAATAAAGGAAGTTTAAAAGAAAAAGGAGTGGAACACTCTCTTTATGTCTCTCTCTTTGGCATTTTTTTATCCTTCTCTTATCTTTATATAATTTTCTCTCTCCACACATTACCTCATCTATTAACTACTTATGTGGTGGTTATCACACTCTGCAAGCCGGCAACCCACTTTGCTTTATCATGAATATGTGGCATTTAATGTAAAAAAAAGTTACCTCCTTGTATGTCGTTTAATGTTGTTGGGTTTTAGGGGAGACAGAGAAGGCAGTGGAAACAAAAAATTATTCTCCCCAAACCCAGAATAAAGGAATCACGTCAACGTCTATACAATAGGAATGATGGTTTTGTAGAAACATACCTTGTCCTGAGGCTTGCTCGGTGACGTTACCTCGCGGCTTGCGTGGTCTTCACCTCTAGTCTTGGACGGTGTCTGTGCAGCTCCTGGTCTCACTGGGACTGTCGGGATTAACAGCTATCCTCTGAGCGGCAGAAGTATCCTGCCTCTGCAGTCATCCACACGGACTGCCTGGAACTCTGATCTCCTTGTCCCACAAGGAATAGGAAGGATCCATACCCTCCTGTCAGCGTACTAGTCACCGACCCACTCTCCTACAACCAGTTGTTTTTCTACATTTGTCTTTCCCTTGTCGTGCCTCCCTTATCGGGTAGCACTTGCTCGGGCTCTCCTGGTTACCACAACCAGAGAGAATGACAACTTTGCAGAGCAACTGGTATTCTGAGTTGTACTTTCAAAGAAGCCCCCAATACCCCTATATATATAGGAGGGTCATGGGGCAGGGTTCTCTAACCTGGGCAATGCGGGATTAAAGCAGGAGTAGAAGGGTTCGAGATTTTCCACAAAATCTGAAAAACTACGCCAGTTGAACCGACCAGTTCAGCCCTGAACCGATCGTCTGGGTCTCTGAGCTGATCGTCTAGGCCCTTGATCTGATTGGTTCGTGGTCCTGGTCCAGCTCAAATTGACTTTCCATGTTCATTTCTAACTAATCAACTATTGGTCCTTGTCCAAATCGAATTTGAACAAGTGAAACATAACAAGAATGATTGGTCACCCGACCAGTTCACCAATGTGAACCGATCGGTTCATTGACCTGAGCCAGTCAGCTCACAGCCTGAGCTGATCGGTTCATCTCTATGAGCCGATAGGTTGGGGCAGTAGATCAGTCAATTACAGTTTTAATCAATCTGATACTCTTATCATCTGATCCAACATCTTGAACACTATGAATTTGAGCTATCAATTAATTCAGTGTATAATTGAACTACTAAACTCCTTTAGTAATCAATCTAAACATCATTTGTAGACAAACTCCTCTTCCAGGTTAAATCCTATGTGTGTGACCCTGCAGGCCCATTTCATGTTGGCAGTGAAAGTCCATAACACTTATGACTTCACAAGCAAAGAGTGGTGCCTAGTCGCACATCAGTGCCACCCAAATGAAAAGGAAAGTTGGAGAACAACTTTCAATCCTACAATCCATGAATGGTGTTACAGTGAATGTATAATTTCTTTGTCACTAATGTCCTGAATGAACTCAAGGCATGGTACAGTCATCCTTTCAACGTTCATCCATTTCCTTGATCTCAGAGCAGACTGGGTGAGATATATGTGACATCAATATCACATATTGCTTCACATATGCATGCACATGCCTTTCTCCATCCTACTCATCAATTGGCCATGGACATCAAACTCCCTTAGAAGGGACAAATCCCATATCTATCACTCACCCCTTAAAAGCCCCATGTGTCACAGTCACCCAATAATCACCTTTATAACAACCCATGTTTCAGGTCTGCGTTTGATGATGTCAAAGTGTACCCAACGGCATGTGTTGAGTGTAGTGATTTTAGGTCGAAGAATCACACTCACCACCATCACTGTGAGAGTTGACTGTGACTACCTAATCATGGTTCCATGTGTCACTTTGACAGTGGGTCTGTCTGGTACACTTGTTCTCTAACAAGTGCCTATGTGCTTGGTTTGATATCACTATATCATGACTCATGAGATTTTGTCATCAACCAACACACAATCTAGTCTTTAGTGTTATTGATGTCTATGGTTATTTCCATAATAACAACTGACTAGGGACTAAACAAGAATGTATACTCTTATCATCTGTATGATCTCGTCGTTTAGGTCCTAAACCCAAAAACATATGTTATTGAGTAAAACAATTCTTTAGACATCTATCATGTTACACTATCATCTCAGAAACAGTTAAAACATATAGATTGGAAATTGCCTTTATTATTATTCAAATCATTTACAAAGTATCCCATTACAATCATCAAATGACTTGCTCTATGGGCATACACACCAACAGACTCCCACTTGCACTTAGAGCCAGTCATTTAGGAACCTTAGTCCTTGTGACCTAGCATGACCATCATGCTTCCGTTGAGAAAGGGCCTTCATTAGTGGATCAACTATGTTGTCTTCAGTTGGTACTTTGCAAATCTTCACATCTCCTTCTTGTATGATCTCTCGTATGAGATGGAAGCGCCGCAGTATGTGCTTGGACCACTGATGTGATCTTGGCTCCTTAGCTTGAGCAATAAATCCATTATTGTCACAATAAAGCTCAATTGCATCACAGCTACTGGGAACTACACCAAGTTCAACGATGAACTTCCTGATACACACAACCTCCTTTGCTGCATGTGAAGCAGCGATATACTCAGCCTCTGTAGTAGAATCGACAACTGTTTCTTGCTTGGAACTCTTCCAGCTCACAACTCCGTTGTTTAGGCAAAATACAAATCCTGATTGCGATCTGTAATCATCTTTGTCGGTTTGGAAGCTTGCATCGGTGTAACCCCTTACTACCATTTCTTCCTCACCGCTGTATATAAGGAATTGATCCTTAGTCCTTTGCAAGTACTTGAGGATGTTCTTTACAGATGTCCAGTGAGCATCCCCGGGATCTGACTGGTACATGCTCATCATGCTGAGGGCATACGAGACATCTGGGGTGTGTGTGCACAACATGGTGTACATGATGGATTCGATGGCTGATGCTTATGGGATCCCATTCATACGCTCCCTCTCTTCACAAGATTGGGGGCATTGAGCTCTAGAGATGGTGACTCCATGTAGCATGGAGATGTTGCCTCTCTTTGAGTTCTCCATGATGAACCACTTCAACACTTTGTCAATGTACGTGATGTGAGTTAGTCCAAGAAGCTTTCTAGATCTATCTCTATAGATCTTAATATCTCGAATGTAGGATGCTTCTCCTAAGTCCTTCATTGAGAAAGTATTCCCAAGCCAAGTCTTTACCTTCTCTAAGGATGTGACATCATTTCCCATCAATAGTATGTCATCCACATACAATATGAGGAATGTGGTCATGCTCCCACTAACCTTCTTTTACACACAAGGTTCATCTTCATTTTGAATAAAGCCAAACACTTTGACTTCCTCATTAAATTGAAGATTCCAACTCTAAGACGCTTGCTTCAATCCATAGATTGATCTTTGTAGCTTACAAACTTTATCGACATTCTTTGGATCTACAAAACCTTCAGGTTGTGACATGTACACATCCTCATTTATATTCCCATTAAAGAATGCAGTTTTAACATCCATTTGCCAAATCTCATAGTCATAGTAAGCCGCAATAGCAAGCATGATCCTGATGGACTTAATCATGGCAACTGGAGAAAAAGTTTCGTCATAGTCAACACCTTGAACTTGTCAAAAACCCTTCGCAACCAATCTGCATTTATGAGTTTGCACATTGCCATACACATCGGTATTCTTCTTAAAGACTCATTTGCACCCTATGGGTTTTACCCCTTCGGGTGGTTCCACCAAAGTCCATACTTTGTTGGAGTACATGGATTCCATCTCAGATCTCATGGCTTCAAGCCATTTCTCAGAATATGGTCCCTCCATAGCCTCTAGATAGGTAGTTGGATCATCATCTATGATCAACTCACCGCCTTCCTGAGTCACAAGGTATCCAAACCTTTCATGTTCAAGGCGTGTCCTACTAGATCTACGAGGTCCTTGTGTTATTTGAGGAGATTGAGATTCCACAACACCTTGTGAATCTCTATATTCCTGTTGTTCATCTACTGGTTCAATGTTTTCTTGTTGGGCTTTAACCTCTTCAAGCTCTATTTTCCTCCCACTACTTCCTTTAGAAATAAATTCCTTTTCTAGGAACACAGTTGTCCTAGCAACAAACACTTTGTTGTCAGTAGGACGGTATAAATAATATCCCCTCATTTCCTTGGGGTATTCAAAAAAATAACATTTATCGGACTTGGGTCCAACCTTATTAGGAAACATTTTCCTGACGTAAGCCTCACAACCCCAAATCTTAATAAAAGACAAACCGGGACGCTTCCTGTGCCATATCTCATATGGCGTCTTTTGAACCGATTTAGATGGTACTTGGTTAAGTGTAAATGAGGCAGTTTCAAGAGCATGACCCCAGAAGGAAAATTGGAAGATTAGTAAAACTCATCATTGATCGCACCATATCTAGTAAAGTGTGATTCCTTCTTTTAGACACACCGTTATGCTGTGGTGTTCCAGGCAGAGTCCATTGTGATACGATACCACGGGCTCACAGAAGATCCTCAAACTCCTGGCTTAAGTATTCTCCACCTCGATCAGATCAAAGTGCTTAATACTTTTACCAAGTTGGTTCTGTACTTCATTCATGAAATCCTTGAACCTTTCAAGGGTTTCTATGGCAACACATCTCATTATCACACAGATAACGAGGTGTTACGCGAAAATGTGCGGAAATCACCATAACCATAGATTATCGAAAATACGGGTTAATTAAAACCGATTGCGGAAAACTGATAAACTGTGAAACTATTACTTTCCCGTCCTCATCCTGCATAGAAACATGTCATATATATATACATGAGATCTGATACGTCTTCACAGCTTACGGAAATAGCTGTCCATCCATCACGAGAGTTCACCACCTATTCATGTACATAAAGGCCCACATCCGACCAACAGCATGATATACAAAAATCATCGATCGTTCATTGTGAAACTGTTGGTATGTATGCCCTGAGAGCCAATCATGGGATGATTGGTGGGATACAATAAGATTGATTTGATAAACATCAAAGGCAAGCTTCCAATTCATTCTGGTTCAGTCATATGAGATAGTGATAGAACAGATTGAATGTCTAGAGAATGACAGTACTCAATGACGTATGCCTTCAGGTTCATGACCTGAACGATGAGATCATACGGATGCTAAGAGTTTGTACATTCTTGATATGTCCCTAGTCGGATGTCATTGTGGAAGGTAGATAGACAGCAATGACACACAAGACTAGATTGTGGTGTTGGTTGATGACAGAATCTCATTAGTCATGATATAGAGATATCAAACCAAACACATAGGTACTTGTTAGAGAACAAGTGTACCGGACAGACCCACCGTGAGTTTGACACATGGAACCATGAGATGGTAGTCACAGTCAATACTCACAGTGATGGTGGTGAGTGTGATTCTTAGGCCTGAAATCACTACACTCAACACATGTCGTTGGGCACACTTTGACATCATCGAACGCAGTCCTGAAACATGGGTTGTTATAAAGGTGATGATTGGGTGGCTTTGACACATGGGGCTTTTGAGGGGTGAGTGATAGATATGGGATTTGTCCCTCCCGAGGGAGTTTGATATCCATGGCCACTTGATGAGTAGGATTGAGAAAGGCGTGCACGCATGTGTGAATCAGTATGTGATACTGATGTCATACATATCTCTTCCAGTCTACTCTGAGATCAAGGAAGTGAATGAACGTTGACAGGATGACTGTTCCATGCCTCGAGTTCATTCAGGATATCAGTGACAAAGGAATTATACACTCGCTGTAACACCATTCACGGATTGTAGGATGAAAGTTGTTCTCCAACTTTCTACTTTCACTTGGGTAGCACTGATGTGTGACTAGGCACCGCTCTTTGCTTGTGAAGTCATAAGTGTTATGGACTTTCACTGCCAACGTGAAATGGACCTGCAGGGTCACACACATAGGATTTAACCTGGAAGAGGAGTTTTGTCCACAAAGCAATGTTTAGATTGATTACTAAAGGAGTTTAGTAGTTCAATTAAACACTCAATCAGTCGATGGCTCAATATCGTATGGTTCAAGGTGTTGGACGCATTGATTCGAGTATCGGATTGATTGAAATCGCCATTGACTGATTTTTGCCCAACCTGTGCTCCCAACCGATCGGTTCATGTGATGAACCGGTCGGCTGAGGTTGCTGAACCGGTCGGCTGGAGTGTCCAGGCCGATCGGCTCATGCCCAGGTTGAGACGACTGGTTCAAGAGTTGAACCGATCGGCTCAACTGGTGCAACCGACTAGTTGGGAAAGTCATGTCGGCAAGAATTTTTCTTTCGTTTCAAATTGCCCAATTCGATTGGGAATAATATTGGTATTTGATACCAATTGGGAAAGAAACAAGGAAAGTCTTTTTGAGCTGGATTAGGACCATGAACCGATTGGTTCAGGGCACCAACCGATCGGTTGGAGTGCCCCAAACGATCGGCTCAGGTCCAACCGATCGGCTCAATGGCCGAACCGATCGGTTCAGTTGTGAACCGATCATTTCAAGTTGCGAACCGGTTGCTTTTTGTGGAAAATTCTCGAACCCTTCTACTCCTGCTTTAGTCCCGCATTGTCCGGGATGGAGAACCCTGTCCCATGACTCTCCTATATATATAGGGGTATTGGGGGCTTCTCAAAGTACAGCTCATTGCAACCAGTTGCTCTGCAAGTTGTCGTTCTCTCTGGTTTTGGTAACCGTGAGAGAGCCCGAGCAAGTGCTTCCCGTAAAAGGGAGGTGCAGCAAGGGAAGGGCAACTGCAGTTGCAACAGGAGGCAGGAGAGCGTGTTGGCGACTAGTACGTCAACAGGAGGGTGTGACTCCTTCCACTTCCTTGTGGGACAAGGAGAGTGGAGTTCCAGGTGGTCCGTGTGGACTACTACAGAGGCGGGAGGACACTGCCGCTTAGGAGGACAACTGTCATCCGACAGTCCGGTTCGAGTAGGAGTTGTCAGTCCCAGTGCGACCAGGAGCTGCACAGACACCGTCGAAGTCCGGAGTTGAAGACCGCGCATTGCGCGAGGTATTGTCGCCGAGCAAGCCTCGGGACAAGGTATGATTCTACAAACCATCCTTTCCTATTATATAGACGTTGACGCGTTTCCTCGGTATGGGTTGGGGGAGAAATTTTTTGTTGTTTCCGCTGCCTTCTCTGTCTCCCCTAAAACCCAACAGAAACATCATCAAACACTGCCAAGGACCTGAGAGTACAGGGATGACTCTAGACGCTACTACAAAACATCCAAAATAGCAGCATATCCATCGCTTGCTTTCTACTGCTCGTCAAGCTACTCGGCCGCAACACCACGACCACGACCATGTCTACCTCGACCACCTAAAAAGGGTGTAAACCAGCGGGGTGAGACAATTGAACAATTGTCCCAGCGGGAAACATAACTTCCCACCGCAACTACAGAACCTCAGAAGATTAAGCTATAACAACAGATAACTAATCAACAGATATATCAAGAGCAGTCTATATAAAGCAAGGCTATTCTTACCGACAAGCTTACCAGCTGTACAAAAGCATATATCAGATATCTTTCAAAGGAACATGATTGACAAGATAAGATATATCACTATGTAACATGATCATCAGAATAAGATACAAGATTACATAACCTGATTATCAAGATACATCATATTACCACATACCTGATGAGTATAGAAATACCTACAAAGTGTAATAGAACTATCTACACAAACAAGGCCTCAACCAATGTTTCGTGTTTATCTTATGCAGTAAATACTAAACAGTTGTATTACGTGTTATTATGCCCCGAGGATTTGAATCGTACCATTCAAATCCAACCTCTGGCTGCGAAGCCTCAGACTGGTTCCATACAAGGTCAATGGAAGAGTCGGAATCCACGACCTCCCACCTCGTGGTTAGTACACGAGTAGAACACAAGCATGACCGTAGTCACATGCTGAAGTGGTCTAAGCCACAGGGTCAGCTCCATAGACTACCCTCACTCTAGCCCGCCTTGGTACAGGTCTCGACGCTAGTACAACTTGAGCCACGGGTCTGTTCACCATGCTCTAAGCCATGAACGTATTCATGCTCTACACATCACATATCCTGAGCCATGGGCCTGTTCACCATGCTCTATATACGTATCTGAGTCTGTAACCGAAGTTACACTCTTACCTACTTATTTTCAGGCTAGGAGCAACCTACACATATTCAACAATATGTGCTTCCAGGTTAACCCATAGGAGAACCTGTTTCACCATCACCAAGTCCTGATGATGATGGATCTATGGCCAGGGCAAACTACATGATATAATTCCACTGTAATTAATTAGTGTCTTTTAGATGGATTGCAGGATTCAACCAAGTTATATAACATGCAAGATATAACAGAAAGTAACAACAATATATTTATTATTGAAACCACATCAACCTGATCCATCACAAGGATCCAACATCACATGTTACCACTTGGCCTCTTGCCAACCATCCAGATCCATCTCAAGGATCATCACATACCATGGGATCTCAATCCCTCATCATGTATTGTCACTGCCTTTCCAAGGCTCACATCATCATCATGGAACAAACACATCGTATATATATAATCTCATAGGACAATTATCAAGTAATGTTACTCATCATATATTTCGCATAGCCCATTCATGGCTACCCATTACCTGCATGGTTAGGATACATAATAACCATAGTTTCAACATAAGGAATATGCTCATTATCATGAACTATCATTCGAGATACTCTACTTATCATTATTACACTATTTGATGTTCAAGTGTATTAAGCACATCATTATCCGACCATATACATACTTACCCTTATTTCAAGATTATACAAACAATCAAGATATTCACTTTATAATAAAAAGCATGTTGAGTATACAGAGCGAACACTACTGCTACCAATTGTCATTATCATCACCATCAACTATCATCATTATTATCTTTATCATTAAGCAACCATTAATACCATTACCATCTATCATTATCATTGACCATTAAGCATAAGACTTATATCAATATCATGTCATTACTACTCTTGTCACCATCATTACCATTATCAGCATCATCATTTACTATCATTTTCCTTGATATGTCATTAAGCAAACTATCTAATGTAACTGTCACTTAGCCACATTATTACCAACATTAACATCTTTGCCATTAACCACATTATATTATTAACATCATTATTGCTTTCACTTATGAGTAAGGCATTATCATCTCATCATCATTAACATCATCACTATGCAACACTGTCATTATCATAGAAACCATTATTAAGCAAGGCATCACTAACATTGTGTTGTTTAAGCATAAGCATCCGCTTCTATTACACTTGTGACCGTCACCAAAGGACTACCTACCCTCACCTAAGACCTCACAACCCTCACTATAGCTAACTTGCTCGGCTAGGGCATGGGGAGGCAGCAACGCTGCGCTGCACCCAGCCTATTGCCCGCAACGCCCCGTCACATGGGAACCGGGCGACATGGGTGTCGCGTGTCACACCTATCAGGCAACGCCCTGCCGCGACGCCCGTCTCAGCTGACCCCTGACGCCCGACATCCTAGGCTAAAAACCAGCCCCCTAACGTCCAGGAAAGAGAAGGAGAGAAAGAAGGAAAGAAAGAGAAATACTCCCCACACATCGTGCAACAACACGAGGCCTAACGGCCAGTACACTTGCCCAAACCCAAAGGCTTGATGCCCGTCACAGCCCCATGCTATCGCGTGTCACACCCCAGGCCTATCGGTCGACACACCAAGATGCAACGCCCGTCAGTGCTATCGGCCGTCACACTTGTGCCATAACGTGCAACTCCACCATCTACCAAAGAAAGCCCTGTCGTCCACCACAAGGACTAAAGCCTAACGTCCAAGAGAAGGACAAGAACATAGCTCATCTATCGTGCACCAAGGTATACAAACATATCGGCCAACCAAAGCTTAGCTCACTCTATCGCCCAACACATGGGCAGGGTATCGACCAACCCTAAGAACACTCCATATCGTCTACCAAGGTATACATATCATTCAACAAAGGGATACCATATCGTCCAACTTCAAAGGTAAGGGTGCCATGTCGTCCAACTTCAAAGGATATCGTCCAACACACCATCAAAGAAAGGTATCACCCAACCCTAGGTCACCGTCAACCTCCAACTCAAGGGAACCCAAACCCTAGATCACAAGGTACACTAGAAACCCTAAACCCTAAGGGGATATCGGCCACCAAAGGAAACTCAAGCAAGGTACAAGTCTAAGCTACTACACTATGCACAAGAACAAGAACAAAAGGTAATGAAGTTAGGGTTAGAAATTATGCAACCCGCCTTAAGCTCCAAGCTCCAAGGTACTCCAAGGTCCAAAGCTATCGTCCACCGGCTTCTCCAGGAAGGTGTATCGGCCACCACTTCAACTCCAAGGGAGTGTATCGGCCAACACAAGCAAGATGGAGAGGGATATCGTGCACTCAAGGTGGAGGGAAGACCAAAAGATCAAAGAAGACTAAGGCAAGGAGAAGAGCTACCTATATAGGAAGAAGGGGAGGAGAAACCAAGGTACAACCATGCCAAGTGTCATCCACCCAAGGGACACTTGTGTAGGGTTCAACACAACACTCTAGCACACCAAGAGACACTTGTCCAAGATAGGCACCAAGTGTCACCAACCAAGGCCAAGTCACATGGGCGACACAAGCAACAACTCCTGCTGGGCGACACAACCAAGCTACTGGGCGACACAAGACCACCTTGGACGACACACACTCACCCTAGGTTGACACAAACTCACCTTGGACGACACAAGGCAAGCTTTGTCCGATACAAGGCTCAACTGTTGGCTAAATGGACATTGGTAATTTTATGCTCATTGGTAATTTTCTGCATTATTGTACTAAAACAGAAACTTAGTCGGTCGAAGAATTGTCGACCGAACCATTAATCGGTCGAAGTATTGTCGACCGACCGAATGTCTGTAACATATCAAAATTTACAGCAATTATTTCGGTCGAAAATTGTTCAACCGAGCTACATTTCTGTGTTTTCTGGTTTTGTATTACAGTAATCTTCTCGATCGACAAATTGTCGACCGAGACATATGTCGGTCGAACAACTGTCGACCGACTGGACTTCTGATTCAGAACTTTTATACAAATCTGTATTTAAATGATTCTAACCATATCGGACCATCACATGGGTACCAAAATCTACATTTTAATGCAGGAATGGGTGGATGACAGTGGATGTTCCAAACATATGACCGGAAACAAGGATGCATTCCAAACTTTTGAAGAAAAGAAAAGTGGAACAGTCACTTTTGGAGACAATGGTAAGGGCAAAATCGTTGGAATAGGTAATGTTGGTACAAACCTCGAAATTAAGAATGTTCTACTTGTTGATGGTTTGCACCATAACTTGATAAGTGTTAGCCAATTATGTGATAGTGGTTATGATGTTTTATTTAACAAAACCTGCTGCAAGTTATTAATAGAAAATACTACAAATGTTGTTTATGAAGAAAATAGAGTTGGCAATCTTTATATTCTTAAACCTAACTCTATGAAAACAGTAGTGGGAAAATGCTTGCTTGCAAATGAAAATACCTTACAAATATGGCATAAAAAGCTAGGACATGCTAGTTCACATGTTATCAAAAAGTTAGTGAAATATGATCTTGTTCGTGGATTGCCTACTTTATCTTTTGATCAAGTTGAAAACTGTGAACCATGCACAATGGGAAAGCAAACCAAAACATCTTTCAAATCAAAACATGTACTTAGCACCAGTAGATCATTAGAATTAATTCATATGGATTTATTTGGACCAATGAGGACACAATCAATCGGTGGTAAGAGATATTGTTTTGTTATTGTTGATGATTATAGTAGATATACATGGGTACATTTTATTGCAACTAAAGATGATACTATTCATGTTTTTATGCAATTTTGTTCCAAGATTGAAAATCTCTTACAAAATAAAATATGTACCATTAGAAGTGATCATGGTGGGGAATTTGAAAATCATACATTTGAAGAGTTTTGTACATCTCAAGGATACACTCATAATTTTTCTGCTCCACGCACCCCACAGCAAAATGGTATAGTTGAAAGGAAAAATCGATCACTACAAGAAATGGCTAGAACTAAGATGCTTGAACATAACACACCCAAAACCTTTTGGGCTGAAGCTGTAAACACTGCATGCTATGTGCTAAATAGAGTAACTGTTCACTCCATATAAAGAAAACTCCATATGAACTAATACATTCTAAGAAGCCTAGAGTTGACTATTTTCATACCTTTGGCTCCACATGTTATATCTTAAATACCAAACGATAGTGAGAAAGGTGCTACAAATAATCACCAAACTGAACCACAACCTACACCTAGACTTATTAAAGATCATCCTCAAGAATTAATTATTGGAGATCCTAATGATAAAGTCAAAACTCGTTCTTCCTTTAAAGATGTTGCAAACATGGCTTTTGTTTCTATCATTGAACCTAAAAAGATATCTGAAGCTCTTAAAGATGACTATTGGATAATAGCCATGCAAGAAGAATTGAATCAATTCACTAAAAATGATGTATGGGATTTAGTTCCTAAACCACAAGATAAAACCATAATAGGAACTAAATGGGTTTTTAGGAACAAGCTAAATGAGTCAGGAGAAGTAATAAGGAATAAAGCTCGGTTAGTAGCACAAGGATATAATCAACAAGAAGGAATATATTTTGATGAAACATATGCACCCGTAGCTAGACTTGAAGCCATTAGAATGTTACTAGCTATTGCTGCCCATAAAAACATCAAACTCTATCAAATGGATGTCAAAAGTGCTTTTCTAAATGGCATCATTCAAGAAGAAGTTTATGTTGCCCAACCACCTGGTTTTGAAATTCTAGAAAAAGGTGACTATGTTTATAAACTTAAGAAAGCACTTTATGGTTTAAAACAAGCACCTAGAAATTGGTATGAAAGGCTCAAAACATATCTTTTTGATAATGGTTTTTCTATTGGAAATTCATATTCTACTTTATTTTTCAAAACATATACATCTGATTTCCTAGTTGTGCAAATATATGTTGATGACATTATTTTTGGAGCTTCAAATGATTCATTGTGCACACAATTTAGTGATATTATGCAAAAAGAATTTGAAATGAGCCTCATGGGTGAACTAACTTTCTTTCTTGGTTTTCAAATTAAGCAAACATCTGCCGGAATATTCATAAGCCAAGAAAAATATAGTAAAGAACTCTTAAAACGTTTTGGGATGGATCAATGCAAACATGCTACTACTCCTATGGCTACTTCTGTCAAAATTGATAAGGATGAAAACGGGGAACCTATTGATGATTCCTTATATAGAGCCATGATTGGTAGTTTGCTTTACTTAACGGCTTCTAGACCGGACATTATGTTTTCTGTTGGTCTTTGTGCTCGATTTCAATCACAACCTATGCATTCTCATTTTCTAGCAGTTAAACGAATTCTTCGTTACCTAGCCGGTACTACTTGCTTTGGTTTATGGTATCCAAAAGGACAATCCTTGGATTTCAAAGCTTATACTGATGCGGATTATGCTGGTTGTCGACTTGATCGCAAGAGTACTAGTGGTGGCTGTTTCTTATTAGGGAGAGCTTTAGTATCTTGGTTTAGCAAGAACCAAAATACGGTTGCCCTATCTACAACTGAAGCTGAATATATGGCAGCTGGGTCTTGTTGTGCTCAAGTGCTTTATATGCAACAAGTGTTAAGCGATTATGGTTTTAATCTTTCATCTACGCCTATTTTTTGTGACAACACAAGCACCATAAACTTAGCACACAATCCTATTTTACACAGCTGAGCTAAACATATTGAAATCCGTCATCATTTTTTAAGGGATCACATCTCCAAAAATCATGTTTCCCTTCATCATGTTGATACGGAAGATCAATTGGCTGATATTTTTACAAAACCACTTCCACTAGATCAATTTAACAACATTAGGAAGCAATTGCTTATCACTCCTTTGGAGGATGTTTTCTTTGATATTTGTGCTACTTAAATAAAAACTCTTGTTTACACTTTTGGCGTTTAAATGGACATCTTTTTCATTAGATTTGATGGGATATCTAATTAAGGGGGAGTTTTTATTCTTAACGGTTATCTTTTTGAAATGACAAAGGGGGAGAGATAAATATAAAACTAAAATTTAGTAATTATGTAAAACTCAATTAATGAGTTTCATAAATAAACTCTTGGCTTTACATTGAAAGTTGCTATATTCCCAAATGATCTGGATTTCATGTTCCATAATTCATGGGGAATAATAAGCACACATTTTATACACAAGAGAAAAAGCTACAAAAGGTAATCTAAAGGTATGAAACTCATATGTTTTATATTTCCTTTATTTATATTTTGGAAATGTTTGTCATCTTCAAAAAGGGGGAGATTGTTGGCTAAATGGACATCTATAAATCCCTTTGTTTTGATTATGACAAACATTTCATTCTTATTAATCTAACGAGCTACTTGAGTGTGCAGGATGACAAAGCAACAAGGGAAAATCTACAAGCTTACATATTTATAATTTCATGCAATGTAATCACTGTTGTAAAAACTTGTACAAAAATATAATGTACAAGTACTTAGAATTGCATGTAAATCAAGTGTTAGATTCTCCCTAGCTAAACACCACAGTTAGACAAGTCATCCCATTCAAATAGGATTACTTATGCACACTTACACACATAATTAGTGCCTAAATTGAAACCTTGAAACAGGATCAATCTCGGTCGACAAACTCCTCGACCGAGACACTCTCGGTCGACAATCTTCTCGACCGAGAAAGATCCAAAGTAGCCGTTAGACACAACAGACAAGTTAGTTGGCAGTTGATGAAAGACGTTGCAAATCACTTGTTCCAGAGAGCCTGTCGGTCGACAAAAGTTCGACCGAGTAGGTGTCTCGGTCGACCATTTGTCGACCGAGATGGTCTCTGACAGCAACTGCAGAATTAATTAATTAGTCGTTGTTAAAGCAACAACTTTGTACCTAACGGCTAGTTAAGCACTTAGAAACCCCTAGAAGTTGTCTAGAACGTCCTTAAGCATCCTTAGGCCATTCCTATAAATAGGACAAGCCATAGGACACCTAAACTTACTTGTTTACACTTGCTACACTTGAGAAACCTTTGAGTATACTTTATGCAATCTGTTTGTGAGCAATTTGAGCATTGTGACAATTGTCCATTTCATTCCTTAGCTCATAATTCGTGTCCTATAGGCTAGTATCTCCTACCCACTGCAATCACAAGTTCACATACTTGGTTAGGAGATCTATACGCTTGATCTAGGCAAATCAAGCCTTGGGCTCTAAAGGATAAGTTGTAATTTCTATTTCCTTTCTTGTTCCCTATTATTGTTTGTACTCTCCTTGCTACTCCTAGGTTGGAGGTTGCGGATTGGAGAGGGTGAAGATCTTCTTGGCGAAGAAGGAGACTTTGAGCTACTTCAGAAGGCTGGTGCAACGGGAGGTTACTTCTAGAGAGGAAGGCTACTTCAAGGGGGAGCTTGGAGTTACTTCATAGAAGGCTACCTCAAAGTTGGTGCACCTACTTCAGGGTGAAGGCTGTTCAAAGGGTGTAAAGGAAAGTATTGTATTTTGTATAAATCCTCGAGAGGTAATAAAATAAATACTTTCAAATCCCGGTTGGGTAAGCAACCGGGTAGTGGACTGACAACTATAGTATTTGCTATAGCTGGAACCACTCTAAACACCTGTCTCTTTCTTCTAATTTCAATTGTGGTTGTTTGAATTCAATAAATTGTTAAAATAATTCAAAAACTCTATTCACCCCCCTCTAGTAGTTTTTCAATTGGTATCAGAGCCAGGCTTCAAGGAACCCTAACAAGGTCTTGAAGAAATGGGTGACGGAGTACTCAACAACCTCAACATTGAAGGGACACTTGTTGCTAGGCCCCCAGCGTTCGATGGAACAAACTACCAATATTGGAAGAGAAGGATGCAATTCTACTTCCAAGGCATCAACTGGGATTTATGGAGAATGGTGTCTACTCCATATATGCTTCCTCAAAATGAATTTGCGGAATGGGATGCAAACACGGTAAAGCTAGCCCAAATGAATGCAAAAGCTGTAAGCATTTTATATTGTTCTATTTCGGTAAGAGAATTTAATAGAATATCTAATTGTGACACATCATATGATATTTGGCATAGAATGTCCATAACCTATGAAGGTACAGTCCAAGTCAAAAATTCCAAGATTAGTATGTTTAAACAAAAATTTGAACACTTTCGTATGGATACTAATGAGTCAATTAGTGAAATGTTTGCAAAATTCTCTACTATTGTTAATGGTTTGAGTGCATTAGGAAAACCTATTCCTGAAGAAGATCAGGTATCAAAGATCCTTCGTTCACTTCCTCCAAAATATAAGCCAAAGGTGACAGCCATTGAAGAAGCAAACGACCTCACTCAACTGAAAATAGAGCAACTTATTGGCAACTTAGAAGCTCATGAAGCAACTCTAGAAGAGGAAGAAAGAAGAGCACGTGAACTTCAGCAAGGAAAAAATAAGGATGTGGCTCTAAAAGCTTCAAAAGTTGTCACACAAGAAAGTGAGGAGTCAAGTGAAGAAGAGGGAGAAGAAGCCTTGATAGTAAATGGTAAGAAATACAAAAGATTTAAATCTAACAAAATTTCCAGCTCTTCTTCTACCCCTCCTAGGTGCTTTGAATGTGGAAAGAAAGGGCATTTCAAGAATGAATGTCCTAAAGCAAAGAAAGGAAAGAAAAGCTCACACAAGAAGAAGGGAGAAAAAGCCTATAAAGCTGCATGGGACGAATCAAGTGACAGTGAAAGCGGAGAAGAAACCGTGGATTGTCTAATGGCAAGAGAAGATGATGAAAACTCTCAAGAGGTAAGCCTACTTGATCTTTCTAAAGAAGAGTTAGTCACTAGTCTACAAGAAATTCATGACAAGTATGTTGATGTCAAGAAGAAACTAAAGAAGGCTATAAAATCAAATGATGAGCAAATTGCTAAATTAGAAAATCTTTCTTCTGAAAAGAATAACATTGATCTTGAGAATTTATCTTTAAAAACATCTTTAGATGATTACACTAGAAAGCTACTCACTCTAGAAACAAATGTTGATCTCCTTTCTAAAGAAAAGACTGATTTGTTAGCTAAACTAAAAGATTTTCAGACTCAACCTATTTTTTGTAACCATCTAGACTATGAAAATGTTATAAAAGAAAGAGATTCATTGCTATCTGATTTAGATCAAGCAAGAAAAGATTTACACAAGAAAATGAATAATATTGCTCAGCTGCAAAGAGAACTTCATGAGTTAATAAGAAAAGATATACTTGATAACATTCTAAGTATTGGTACTGTTTTCAACGGAAGAAAAGGTTTGGGATATGCTCCAAAGAAAAATCAACCTAAAAGAACTCAAACTAGGTTTGTACCCAACAACACAATGGCTAGAAAGAGAAATGAAGTTGACTCTATTACCTGCCATTTTTGTTTACGTCTTGGACACTATTCCTTTTCATGCCCTTATAAAACTAAGGATTCCGAATTAGTTTGGGTCCCAAGACCTCAAACTTAGTAGAGTCAAATAAAATTTAGTTGAGATATGACCAAAAAGCTCAATCTTGCTATTTATATTGTCTTATCTCAACTAAACAAAAGATTTTATGCTCATTGGTAATTTTCTGCATTATTGTACTAAAACAGAAACTTAGTCGGTCGAAGAATTGTCAACCGAACCATTAATCGGTCGAAGTATTGTCGACCGACCGAATGTCTGTAACATATCAAAATTTACAGCAATTATTTCGGTCGAAAATTGTTCAACCGAGCTACATTTCTGTGTTTTCTGGTTTTGTATTACAGTAATCTTCTCGATCGACAAATTGTCGACCGAGACATATGTCGGTCGAACAACTATCGACCGACTGGACTTCTGATTCAGAACTTTTATACAAATCTGTATTTAAATGATTCTAACCATATCAGACCATCACATGGGTACCAAAATCTACATTTTAATGCAGGAATGGGTGGTTGACAGTGGATGTTCCAAACATATGACCGGAAACAAGGATGCATTCCAAACTTTTGAAGAAAAGAAAAGTGGAACAGTCACTTTTGGAGACAATGGTAAGGGCAAAATCGTTGGAATAGGTAATGTTGGTACAAACCTCGAAATTAAGAATGTTCTACTTGTTGATGGTTTGCACCATAACTTGATAAGTGTTAGCCAATTATGTGATAGTGGTTATGATGTTTTATTTAACAAAACCTGCTGCAAGTTATTAATAGAAAATACTACAAATGTTGTTTTTGAAGGAAATAGAGTTGGCAATCTTTATATTATTAAACCTAACTCTATGAAAATAGTAGTGGGAAAATGCTTGCTTGCAAATGACAATACCTTACAAATATGGCATAAAAAGCTAGGACATGCTAGTTCACATGTTATCAAAAAGTTAGTGAAATATGATCTTGTTCGTGGATTGCCTACTTTATCTTTTGATCAAGTTGAAAACTGTGAACCATGCACAATGGGAAAGCAAACCAAAACATCTTTCAAATCAAAACATGTACTTAGCACCAGTAGATCATTAGAATTAATTCATATGGATTTATTTGGACCAATGAGGACACAATCAATCGGTGGTAAGAGATACTGTTTTGTTATTGTTGATGATTATAGTAGATATACATGGGTACATTTTATTGCAACTAAAGATGATACTATTCATGTTTTTATGCAATTTTGTTCCAAGATTGAAAATCTCTTACAAAATAAAATATGTACCATTAGAAGTGATCATGGTGGGGAATTTGAAAATCATACATTTGAAGAGTTTTGTACATCTCAAGGATACACTCATAATTTTTCTGCTCCACGCACCCCACAGCAAAATGGTATAGTTGAAAGGAAAAATCGATCACTATAAGAAATGGCTAGAACTATGATGCTTGAACATAACACACCCAAAACCTTTTGGGCTGAAGCTGTAAACACTGTATGCTATGTGCTAAATAGAGTAACTGTTCACTCTCATTTAAAGAAAACTCCATATGAACTAATACATTCTAAGAAACCTAGAGTTGACTATTTTCATACCTTTGGCTCCACATGTTATATCTTAAATACCAAACGATAGTGAGAAAGGTGCTACAAATAATCACCAAACTGAACCACAACCTACACCTAGACTTATTAAAGATCATCCTCAAGAATTAATTATTGGAGATCCTAATGATAAAGTCAAAACTCGTTCTTCCTTTAAAGATGTTGCAAACATGGCTTTTGTTTCTATCATTGAACCTAAAAAGATATCTGAAGCTCTTAAAGATGACTATTGGATAATAGCCATGCAAGAAGAATTGAATCAATTCACTAAAAATGATGTATGGGATTTAGTTCCTAAACCACAAGATAAAACCATAATAGGAACTAAATGGGTTTTTAGGAACAAGCTAAATGAGTCAGGAGAAGTAATAAGGAATAAAGCTCGGTTAGTAGCACAAGGATATAATCAACAATAAGGAATAGATTTTGATGAAACATATGCACCCGTAGCTAGACTTGAAGCCATTAGAATGTTACTAGCTATTACTGCCCATAAAAACATCAAACTCTATCAAATGGATGTCAAAAGTGCTTTTCTAAATGGCATCATTCAAGAAGAAGTTTATGTTGCCCAACCACCTGGTTTTGAAATTCCAGAAAAAGGTGACTATGTTTATAAACTTAAGAAAGCACTTTATGGTTTAAAACAAGCACCTAGAAATTGGTATGAAAGGCTCAAAACATATCTTTTTGATAATGGTTTTTCTATTGGAAATTCAGATTCTACTTTATTTTTCAAAACATATACATCTGATTTCCTAGTTGTGCAAATATATGTTGATGACATTATTTTTGGAGCTTCAAATGATTCATTGTGCACACAATTTAGTGATATTATGCAAAAAGAATTTGAAATGAGCCTCATGGGTGAACTAACTTTCTTTCTTGGTTTTCAAATTAAGCAAACATCTGCCGGAATATTCATAAGCCAAGAAAAATATAGTAAAGAACTCTTAAAACGTTTTGGGATGGATCAATGCAAACATGCTACTACTCCTATGGCTACTTCTGTCAAAATTGATAAGGATGAAAACGGGGAACCTATTGATGATTCCTTATATAGAGCCATGATTGGTAGTTTGCTTTACTTAACGGCTTCTAGACCAGACATTATGTTTTCTGTTGGTCTTTGTGCTCGATTTCAATCACAACCTATGCATTCTCATTTTCTAGCAGTTAAACGAATTCTTCGTTACCTAGCCGGTACTACTTGCTTTGGTTTATGGTATCCAAAAAGACAATCCTTGGATTTCAAAGCTTATACTGATGCAGATTATGCTGGTTTTCGACTTGATCGCAAGAGTACTAGTGGTGGCTGTTTCTTATTAGGGAGAGCTTTAGTATCTTGGTTTAGCAAGAAACAAAATATGGTTGCCCTATCTACAACTGAAGCTGAATATATGGCAGCTGGGTCTTGTTGTGCTCAAGTGCTTTATATGCAACAAGTGTTAAGCGATTATGGTTTTAATCTTTCATCTACGCCTATTTTTTGTGACAACACAAGCGCCATAAACTTAGCACACAATCCTATTTTACACAGCCGAGCTAAACATATTGAAATCCGTCATCATTTTTTAAGGGATCACATCTCCAAAAATCATGTTTCCCTTCATCATGTTGATACGGAAGATCAATTGGCTGATATTTTTACAAAACCGCTTCCACTAGATCAATTTAACAACATTAGGAAGCAATTGCTTATCACTCCTTTGGAGGATGTTTTCTTTGATATTTGTGCTACTTAAACAAAAACTCTTGTTTACACTTTTGGCGTTTAAATGGACATCTTTTTCATTAGATTTGATGGGATATCTAATTAAGGGGGAGTTTTTATTCTTAACGGTTATCTTTTTGAAATGACAAAGGGGGAGAGATAAATATAAAACTAAAATTTAGTAATTATGTAAAACTCAATTAATGAGTTTCATAAATAAACTCTTGGCTTTACATTGAAAGTTGCTATATTCCCAAATGATCTGGATTTCATGTTCCATAATTCATGGGGAATAATAAGCACACATTTTATACACAAGAGAAAAAGCTACAAAAGGTAATCTAAAGGTATGAAACTCATATGTTTTATATTTCCTTTATTTATATTTTGGAAATGTTTGTCATCTTCAAAAAGGGGGAGATTTTTGGCTAAATGGACATCTATAAATCCCTTTGTTTTGATTATGACAAACATTTCATTCTTATTAATCTAACGAGCTACTTGAGTGTGCAGGATGACAAAGCAACAAGGGAAAATCTACAAGCTTACATATTTATAATTTCATGCAATGTAATCACTGTTGTAAAAACTTGTACAAAAATATAATGTACAAGTACTTAGAATTGCATGTAAATCAAGCGTTAGATTCTCCCTAGCTAAACACCACAGTTAGACAAGTCATCCCATTAAAATAGGATTACTTATGCACACTTACACACATAATTAGTGCCTAAATTGAAACCTTGAAACATGATCAATCTCGGTCGACAAACTCCTCGACCGAGACACTCTCGGTCGACAATCTTCTCGACCGAGAAAGATCCAAAGTAGCCGTTAGACACAACAGACAAGTTAGTTGGCAGTTGATGAAAGACGTTGCAAATCACTTGTTCTAGAGAGCCTGTCGGTCGACAAAAGTTCGACCGAGTAGGTGTCTCGGTCGACCATTTGTCGACCGAGATGGTCTCTAACAGCAACTGCAGAATTAATTAATTAGCCGTTGTTAAAGCAACAACTTTGTACCTAACGGCTAGTTAAGCACTTAGAAACCCCTAGAAGTTGTCTAGAACGTCCTTAAGAATCCTTAGGCCATTCCTATAAATAGGACAAGCCATAGGACACCTAAACTTACTTGTTTACACTTGCTACACTTGAGAAACCTTTGAGTATACTTTATGCAATCTGTTTGTGAGCAATTTGAGCATTGTGACAATTGGCCATTTCATTCCTTAGCTCATAATTCGTGTCCTATAGGCTAGTATCTCCTACCCACTGCAATCACAAGTTCACATACTTGGTTAGGAGATCTATACGCTTGATCTAGGCAAATCAAGCCTTGGGCTCTAAAGGATAAGTTGTAATTTCTATTTCCTTTCTTGTTCCCTATTATTGTTTGTACTCTCCTTGCTACTCCTAGGTTGGAGGTTGCGGATTGGAGAGGGTGAAGATCTTCTTGGTGAAGAAGGAGACTTTGAGCTACTTCATAAGGCTGGTGCAACGGGAGGTTACTTCTAGAGAGGAAGGCTACTTCAAGGGGGAGCTTGGAGTTACTTCATAGAAGGCTACCTCAAAGTTGGTGCACCTACTTCAGGGTGAAGGCTGTTCAAAGGGTGTAAAGGAAAGTATTGTATTTTGTATAAATCCTCGAGAGGTAATAAAATAAATACTTTCAAATCCCAGTTGGGTAAGCAATCGGGTAGTGGAGTGACAACTATAGTATTTGCTATAGTTGGAACCACTCTAAACACCTGTCTCTTTCTTCTAATTTCAATTGTGGTTGTTTGAATTCAATAAATTGTTAAAATAATTCAAAAACTCTATTCACCCCCCCTCTAGTAGTTTTTCATCAACCAAGCCCAAACAAGGCATCTCAAGGCCCAAACAAGCTCAACTCAGGCCCAAAGAACTCAAACAACAAGCCTAAGCCTTCCTCTCAACCCTAGAGGAAGCAAAGAGAGGGAAACATCTCACAAGATGGCAAACTTGCACACAAAACCCCAAACTTGGGTTATTTGCAAGTAACCCCTCGAACTCTCAACAAAGCACAACAAAAACCCTAATCACCACTTAAAGGTGATTAGCAAGCACCAAAGCATCGAGATCAAGCAAAACAAATAGGGTAAACCCTAAACGCATGTTAGGGTCCTTACAAGCTAACCCCTTTAAGGGATTTCATCCCCGAAATCTGAAGAGAAAAGCGAGGGATACTTCCGCCTCATCTCTTCCTCAAGCTCCCATGTGGCTTCCTCAACGCCACGGCACTACCAAGAACTTTCACAAGAGCCAGGTCCTTCCTCTTTAGCTTCTTGATCCTTCTGTCAAGGATCGCCACAGCACCTTCCTCGTAGGTCACATCTGCATTAAGCTCAACCTCAACTGGCTGTATCGCTGTACCTGAATCTGGATGACTTTTCTTTAGCATACTGACATGAAACACTGGATGCAACCTGTGAAACTCTGGAGGCAACTCTAACTCGTAAGCTACCTTTCCAACATGTGCTATCACTGGATAAGGCCCCATATACCTGGGAGCTAACTTACCCTTCCATCCAAACCTTAGCACACCTTTCCACGGCGAGACTTTAAGATACACTTTGTCTCCTACCGGGAACTCCAAAGGTCGTCGGTGATTGTCTGCATAAGACTTCTGTCTGTCCTGTGCCACTTTCAACTGTTGTTGTATCACTTTGATCTTATCTGTTGTCTGCTGAACTAACTCAGGACCCAAAAGCTGATACTCACCTGATTCATACCAACACAAAGGGGATCTGCACTTCCTTCCATACAAAGCCTCATAAGGAGTCATGTCGATGCTCCGCTGATAACTGTTATTGTAGGCAAACTCTATCAAACTCAGATGTACATCCCAGTTGCCTAGAAACTGCAAAACACAAGCTCGAAGAAGATCTTCCAAAATCTAAATAGTCCTTTCAGACTGTCCATCTGTCTGCGGGTGAAAAGTTGTACAGAATCTTAACTGCGTTCCCAACGCCTTGTGCAACTGTTCCCAAAAATGACTTGTAAACTGAGGACCTCTGTCAGAAACTATCGACGCTGGCACTCCATGCAAACATACTATCTCATCCACATACACTCGAGCTAGTTTCTCAGCTGTATATGTCGTCTTCACTGGTAGAAAATGGGAAGACTTAGTCAATCTGTCCACTATCACCCAAATGGAATCATGATTCCTAGTTGTTCGGGGTAGAGCAACTACAAAATCCATGGTTATGTGATCCCATTTCCACTGCAGTATCGGCAATGGTTGCAACGTACCTGTCGGCTTCTAATGTTCAGCCTTTACTTGCTGACAAACTGCACATCTCGCCACGAACTCAGCTACATCTCTCTTCATACCGGGCCACCAATACAAATCCTTCAGACTATGGTACATCTTGGTGACACCTGGATGCATCGCATACATCGACGTATGTGCTTCCTCAAGCACCAACTCCCTCAGATTATCAACATTTGGAACCGCCATCATGTCACGATAGCAAACTAGCCCATCTTCGGACTCATGAAAACCACCACGCTTGTCGCTGCCGAACTCTGATCTAATCAACTGTACCGCATCATCTGTCTGCTGCGCATCCTTGATTTGTTGTCTCAACGTAGGCTTAACTTGCATCTATGCAAAAAGACCAGACAACAAAGAAACTTCCATCTGCACATTCATCTGTCGCAGAGAAACAAACATATCTCGTCTATGGCATACCAGAGAACTCAACTGTGCCTTCTGTACCGAAAGAGAAGAAGAAGACTTTCTGCTAAGCGCATCAGCTACCAAATTCACCTTACCAGGATGATACTCGATAGTGCAGTCATAATCATTGATCAACTCCATCCATCGTCACTGTCGCATGTTCAACTCTTGCTGCGTAAAGATGTACTTCAGATTCTTATGATCCGTAAAGATCTGACACACTTCCCCATATAGATAGTGTCTCCAAATCTTTAACGCATGAACCACTGCTGCCAACTCCAAGTCATGAGTCAGATAGTTCTCCTCATGCTTCTTAAGCTGTCGCGAGGCAAAAGAAACCACATGATCTTCCTGCATCAACACACAACCTAAACCTTTCTTGGAAGCATCACAGAAAACAACATAGCCTTTCCCAGGCTCTGGCAAGATCAACACTGGAGTACTGGTCAGCTTCTCCTTCAGACTCTGGAAAGCTTGCTGACATCGATCATCCCAAACAAAAGGTACATCCTTCCTGGTCAACTTCGTCATCGGCAAAGCGATCACACTGAAGTCCTTGATAAACCTTCGATAGTATCCTGCCAACCCAAGGAAACTACGAACTTCTATCGGTGTCTTTGGTTGTTCCCAATCCGCAACAGATTCCACCTTCTTCGGATCTACTTTAACTCCTTCAGCAGATATCACATGACCCAAGAAAGTCACTTCATCTAACCAAAACTCACACTTACTAAACTTGGCATACAACTGATGTTGACGAAGAAGAGTCAACGCTTGACGAAGATGTTGCTCATGCTCTTGCCTGTCCCGACTATAGATCAAGATGTCATCTATAAAGACTACAACAAACTGATCTAAGAACGGACGAAACACTCTGTTCATCAGATCCATGAAAGCTGCAGGTGCATTGGTTAACCCAAATGGCATAACCACGAACTCGAAATGACCATACCTCGTCCTAAAAGCTGACTTTGGTATGTCATCCGCCTTTATCCTCAACTGATGGTATCCTGACCATAGATCGATCTTCGAAAACACTGTAGCACCACACCCTTATTCTCTAACTCCTTAGAGTATGATTCCTTCTTGATTCAGACATCACCATGCCTTAATCATGAGTTCACTATGATACACTATCATAATCACTCATAAGGATCTCAAACATTTGGTCCAAGTATTTCATTCATTGATCTCATCAAGAATTAATACTTTACCAAATTTGTACTTCATTTATGATAATCTTGAACACTTCAAGATATTCATATTGGTATTTCTCTAAACACCATTTGAAGTATTAGCATTTATTCCAATAGGTATGTAAATACATCACATGTATTATACCTAATAGGATAATCATTCTCCCACTACATTAGTGAAGATTGATTAATCATGTTCAAGATATTCATGTCTCTTACTGGTTCTATAACCAAAAGAGTCTAGTTTTATCCATCACATGGAAACTAGAAATGAATTTCTCATGATTAATGCTAATTAAATTGTTTGAGTTATCTATAACTTTTAGGTATCGTCTTATCTTATGCATATCAAATATCACAAGATAAATAGGGCATTGCCACAAAGATCATATCTTTAAGATTGAAAACACAACTTTATTAATTGCCATCATTGTCATACAATATGCAAAAATAAAGTGTTTCTATCTATTGGCAAGTATGAAATAGCAGTTCATAACTGTATTACATGCCTTATTGGCTGAAAATAAACTAAAGTATTCCTATCTATAAAGGCAACACTTTCCCCAAGTAAGAATGCTTTACACTTTACATCTTGATATCATATATCTCAAAAAGTGTTACAAGTTTATTTACATGACACCTTCAAGTAGAGGCTTCAGTCGCCTCCTTCTTATTTTGTTCTTCCAGGTAGAGAGGACAATTCCTTTTCCAATGTCCTGGCTTTTGACAATGGTGGCAATTTCCTTTCTTGGTCACGCCTCCCTTGGCCTTGAGAGCTGAAGATGGCTTGGACTCCTGGCTAGCTTCAGAACCTTTCTTAGCTTTGCCCTTGCCCTTGCGCTTGGACTTGCCTTTCTTGCTCGTGATCACCATCACGGACTTAGGCTTGTCCTTCTTCATCTGTAACTCGGCTGTCCTCAACATGCCCAACAACTCTGACAGTGGCCTATCAAAGTTGTTCATGTTGTAGTTCATCACAAACTGACTGTAAGATTCTGGCAACGATTGCAGTATCACGTTAGTAGCCAACTCTTGGCTCAGTGGAAATCCCAGTCTCTGCAGGTTCTCCACATACCCAATCATCTTGAGTGTGTGAGGACCAACTGGATCTCCTTCTGTCATGACGCACTTGAACAGCGCCCTAGAAACATTGTACCTCTCTTGTCGTGCCTGATCTTCATACATGTTCCTGAGATGCAGAATCATCTCAATGACACCCATGTTCTCATGTTGCCTCTGCAACTCATGGTTCATTGAACATAGCATCAAGCACTTTGCATCAATGGCATCATCAGAATGCTTCTTGTAAGCATCCCTTTCTGCCTTTGGTGCATTAGGAGCGGGTTCCTCTGGAATTGGAGTATCCAGGACATAGAGCTTGCGCTCTTAAGTGAGAACAATTCTCAATGTCCGATACCAGTCGTGGAAGTTTGTCCCATTTAGCTTGTCCTTGTCAAGGACCGATCGCAAAGAAAAGTTGTTGTTGTTTGTTGCCATTTGAACTACAAAAAGGAAAATATGCAATTTTAGCCCAAAACTCATTTTTGACTTATTTGATTGATTTGAAAGTTTGACGATATAATTAGGCCTTTAATTAATTATCGCTCCCACTATTTTAGTTCAAATTGATAGCCCTCACCATCAATTCGGAAGATTGCAGCGTACAACCTTCTAGTGGGCAAGATCCTGAAATCCTCTAAGTCATGGACCAGCTAGGGTTGTCACCCACAACATAGATCTCTCAGGTAGGCAACTTTTGCCAATTGCATCATATGCAACTCTTGATAAGATGTCATATACAACTCCTTGCAATGATCATCTCCATGCCTCAAGGTACTAGATCCCATCTAGATCACCTTGTTAAGTCCGACCCAAAGCAAACACGATGAATATGCACCCTGCTAGGGCAGACCCACACATTCATCCTTCACACTTCCACGAGATAGACGGTGCACCACGCTAGGGCGTGCCCACACTTGGTCGATCAAGCTTTTCACGTGTGTCGCATTTGGAAGGCATCTACAACTTAATATTTTAATGAGGGATTTGGTTTTATATACATATACATATCCAATCACCACAATACATAGTACATATCATATACATGCTATATCCCACAGAAAACATGCACAAACGATAAAAGCGATGATTATGGCCATCCTAATGTGATTCCTCGAGCCAAGAGGAATCACGGTCATCTAGGTCAACATCGCATGCAACCTGTACAAGATGAACTTTGTGCCTTGCCATCTGAGTTGATCAACTCATCTCATGAATGATCTGTACTCTCCAGTCGGTCATCTAGGTGCCACCAGCCGATCGGTTGGCTCCTCCAACCGATCGGTTCGCCTAGTCGTCGTGCATCTCGTCATGTCCGCCACCCGCTCGTCTCGCTACTCGAACCGGTCATCAACCGATCGGTTCACTCCTTGAACCGACCGTCTGGAAGGTCAACCGATCGGTTCACTCCTTGAACCGATCGTCTGAGCAGTCGTCTTGATGTCCGCCGGTCTTTGACATAATAAGAAATAAAGTTCTATCCTATTTATTACATTGCTTTAAAAGGGAAACCCCGAGTTACATTCGGGGTGAGCAAAGGTAGGAAAGAATCTCGAATTATTTCGAGTTACATAGCATTATTGTGATGTGACTTTGCTTCCTTAGTTTTGAAATCAAACTTTAGATCTCATAAGTTCATCCATCTACTTGTAATGAATACAACGGATATGGTAGGGCAAAGGAAAAGGAAAAGGGTAGGAAGAAAAGGTAGGGGCGCCGCTGGAGTGGCCCCTCTCAAGCCCAAATCGGTCGTCGACGCTACTGCTGCTTGGCTGCTAATGCAGCTCTGTAGGTCGGTCGCTTCTGCTGGGCGCTACCATAGCTGCTCTACTGACCGGGCTGCAAGTGGGCGAGGTAGAGGAAGATGAAGGGTGGAGGAAGGAAGGCGGAAGTATGCCTGCTGGGAAACGGAGCTAGGGCTCCAGGAAATCGCCTACGAAACCCCCCCCCCAATCGCTACTGAATTGGGCGCTGGGTTGGGCGCCACTTCTCTGTGCCTCTGTCGGTTTAGAAAAGAAGAAAATAAAGGAGAAGAAAGGAAAAGGGAAAAAGAAATAAAAGCTAATGCTGGAAAAATTGCAAAAAATCAAACCCTGGTTCTTAAAAACACTATAACTTTCACCTCGGATGTCTGATTGAGGTGATTATTTTTGCAAAACTTCAAGCACGAGGTCCACTACCCCTCAAAGCAAGAAATCATGCTAAATAGCTTATCTTGATTATTAGATAATCACAACTGGTCAATGAACTAATTGCATCTTGAGTACTTTATTCAACTTAATTAAAATATTGATGCACTAAGCAATGTGCTTAGCACTAATCGAGGTACTTATTAGTTAACTTAGTTATGGGTCATAACAATCTCCCTCCCTTATAAGAATTTCGTCCCGAAATTCCTAAAAGAGAAAAGGAAATTGGTACGCATCTCAGACTCAAGCTCCCATGTAGCTTCCTCTAGGTTATGATTCCTCCATAAGACCTTCACTAAAGGCATCTCATGATTCTTAAGCTTCTTGATCCTCCGATCAACTATCTGTATTGGTCCCTCAACATAGGACACATCTGATCTGAGCTGTACAGGTTCTGGGTCCATTATCTTCTTTGTACCATGATAACATTTCTTCAACATCGATACATGAAATACATCATGTAGATTATCCAATTCAGATGGCAATTCCAACCTATAGGCTACAGGTCCAATCCTTTCAATAACATGATATGGGCCCATAAACCCAGGAGTCAATTTGCCTCGCTTACCAAACCTCAACACTCCTTTCCATGGCGAAACCTTCAAATACACTTCATCACCAACCTGAAACTCAAGAGGTCAACGCCTCTTCTCAGCATAACTCTGCTATCTGTCCTGAGCAGCTTTCAACTGTTCTTTGATCACTGCAATCTTTTCAGTGGTCAAATCCACTATCTCTGGTCCAAGAATCTGCTTTTCACCTACCTCATACCATCATGTGGGTGATCTACACTTTTTCCATATAAAGCTTCATATGGGGCTATACCAAGACTGGAATGGTGACTATTGTTGTATGCAAGCTCTATAAGGCTCAAGTGTTCTTCCCAACTTTCACAGAAATGCAAGACATCTGCTCTCATCATGTCCTCAAGAGTCTGAATGGTCCTCTCAGACTGACCATCCATCTGTGCATGGAAAGTTGTACAGAATCTCAACTTTGTGCCCAAAGCACGATGCAACTGATTCCAAAATCTAGATGTGAACTTAGGATACCGTGCAACCTAACTATCTCATCCATGAATATCTTATCCAACTTCAGAACATCAAAGGTTGACTTAACATGAAGAAAGTGAGCAGACTTAGTCAGTCTATCCACAATCACCATATCGAGTCACAACCTTTAGGTGTCTTGGGCAACCCTCTCACAAAATATATTGTGATATGTTCCCATTTCCATTCTGGTATAGGAAGAGATTGCAAGGTACCAGCAGGTTTCTGATGCTCAGCTTTAACCTGCTGACACACTCCACATCTAGTCACGTACTCAGCCACATCTCTCTTCATACCAGACCACCAGTACAACTCCTTGACATTCATGTACATCTTAGTGTTGCCTAGATGCATGTGCCTCCTCAAGAATCTATTCTTTCAAATCACCATCTCCAGGTACACACAACCTGTCATGCAGATATAGCAATCCAGATAGTGACGCCATAACTTAAGAGCATGAACTACACCAACTAACTTCATATCATGTATCAGATAATACTCTTCATTCTATGCTACTTTCCTCATGTTATTACTGTAAGAATTTATTTCATAACGCACTTCACTTATATTATATTTCTCCTTTTGTTCAAAACACACTTATTACATTTCAAATTTATATCTTACTCTTTCCGAGTCATTGTCATATTGTTTATCTAACTTTCAATTTAACTACATTTAAACCCTGGATTTTATTAGCACTAGCTTACCCTTCATAGTGCAAATCTTATTTTATAGAGATGCTAGTATTCAAGGTCACCTTGAACTACTATAACTCTAAGCGTTCTAGGGTTTGGTCCTTATCAGTAACATAGCATTATTGTGATGTGACTTTGCTTCCTTAGTTTTGAAATCAAACTTTAGATCTCATAAGTTCATCCATCTACTTGTAATGAATACAACGGATATGAATAATCATCAATGAACTATAGATATATAACAGAAATGTAACATCAACCAAGTTCTCTATCATAGCTTATTAACACAAATGCTACAGATAAACATGATACTTGTTACCCAAGCATCACACATGGCTCACAGGGCCATTCATATCTTGTCGCCTCTCACTAGGCAACAACTTATTCACATGGCTCACAAGGCCATTCACATCTTGTCACCTCTCACTAGGAAACAACTTATTCACATGGTTCATAAAATCCGTACACATTATTACTTTTATTAAGCAACAACAACATCAACACACAAAAAACCAATCAACATTTATTATATAAATGTCACAGCCCAACTTGACTATATTCATCATCTCATCATACCTGCATGGTTATTAGGCATGATAACAGTCATACAAGATATTCATCACATCATGTGATACAATAGTAATACCATCATTCCTTAACCAGGAATTAGGGTTCACTATCAAACAGGGCTTATCATTCCCTTTTCCCCAAATTAGGGTTAGGGTTCCCCATTTCTCATTAATTCAGACCCTCTTGAGTTAACCAACTTTATCTTGTATTAAGGTATTTCCCCTCTTAATGCATTCCATTACAGAATACTCACCCTAAGCATATAATGCATAGGCCACACATTAGAATTGTCCAGCTATCTCACATGATATGGACTTATCTTAGTTTAAGGCATAACTTTATTATAAAGTTGCCTATAAACAATCGCAATGATACACCCTCAACTAGGGTTTCACAAGGATACACCCTCAACCAGGGTTCACAATGAGACACCCTCCACTAGGGTTTATTAATCATGTATTGGATCCATGCATTTGTTATGCATTATTGATTAGTACCATTAAGGGTATTTCTCACCTAATCATTAAATTTAATCTGAACCTTATTGTGTTCCTTTATTTCTAATTAAGGATTGCTCATATGAGGTTCCAACATTGGGCCTCTGATATCATTTCCAGCTACTTCTTAGCTGTTCTAATCTTTCCCTTATATCTCAACATCTTAGTGTATATACATTCTCACTATGATTTGGGTCCAAATTATCCAGAGTCTATTCTTATCATGCTGTTAATAGGAGTCATTAGATCCCGGTAACGCATCCTTCCAGCCAGACCAGGCCGAACCTGTAGTCCTGAAGCCAAGAGCTACTCAGGATTAACTAACTCCTATTGATCTCAAACATGTGGAAAGAATATCCACTTAGGGCAAACTGATTTAAACATAACTCCTGGTCTACTTACTACAAAGAATATAAACAATAAATAAATCATTTCATAACACACAACAACATAAAAGAATCATGTTTACTTTACAACTGAAAATCTAATTTCATGCATATAAGAGCATTTCTAGTGATTTTTAGTCAAATAAGTAATATAAAGCAAGACTTGTATCACATCTTATATTTAATCTCTTACTCTTACATAAATTTCCGATTTCTTAACCCTATGATTTCTAGGGTTTCTCTCTAGCCTATCCTTCCTCTGCATACCTGGCCAGGGCATCCAGAGAAGAATAGACAGAGTAGCTTGATACTGGTCAATCTAAGTATTCAGACACCTGGCCAGGGTATCTAAACACTCAGACATCCCAGAGCTAAAAACACATCACTTCTTATGTATCTCGCTTATAATTCTATCTTTTGATTCTAATGATCCCAGACGACTCAACTTAAGTTCTCAACTTGATCCTTGTGACCACGTCATCTTCCTGCCATCTGCAATAGTATAACAGAATACTTCCTGTTAGAAAATTGTAGTTAGAAGGAAGACACTTAAGTCCTAATCCTATTGGTCTCTTGTCGTCCCCTGACCTTGACTTAGAGTAACCATGTACTCAACCTATGCTCTGATACCAAGATGTCACACCCCGATCTCACACTAACCACTAATCACGAGATTAGGGCACGACGGAGGGATTATCACATAAACAAATCACTGAGAACTTTTTTCTTTTTAACACCTCGTAATGATATCCGGATATTGTTGTAAACTAAAACATAATAAACTATTGTGGAAGCATTTCAATTAAACTGGCTAGAGAACATAAACAGAGTTTACAACATGTAACATTGTTTAACAGAAAGTAAACATAATAGTTAATTTACATCTTTATACACATTCCACATACACACTCTCTCTCACCCACACCATGTCCCAAGGACCGAGGGGAAAGGACTAAGAGACCACTATCTAACTAACTACATATACCTTCTACTGACTAGGGTGGTAAGATCCTTCAGATTCCTGGAACTGTCGCTGACCTGAAAATGTTTGAGTAGAGGAGTGAGCCTACTCGCTCAGTGAATAGTTTTTCATTTAACTATCACTAAACAACTCGTTAAGTTTATTATTCAGATTAATATACAAGAAATACTACACTGAGCAGTTCTAAAACAATATAATTGAAATAACAAAGAATGTAAATATTGCATCCAAAGAATAACTACTAGAAGACTATGCTCTAGTCTTCCTTAACTCTTTCATTTATAAGGAACTCTGTGAACCTATATGATCATATTTTAACTTATGCCCTAATCTTATGCAGTGTACTCTGCATAAGAGACTCGCAGTGCACTACGACCACACCGTACAAGACTTAGCGACACACCCGGGAAATGCTAAGTCTGACTTCTCGTCCTGGTCTGCACAGGACTCTCAGGCGCTCAAGGGCCTCAGGCTCACAAGGGCCTCACTGCACTCTCAAAAGAGTGTACTCTAGACTCCTCCTCTAACCTGAGTACACAGACGCAGGGAGTCAACACTGGGTTACCACCAGAATTACTCAACCGGTTGGTGTTGGATAACCCTTCTGTCCTCGTGCCACCAGAATTACTCAACCGGTTGATGTTGGACACGAGTTTCACCCCTAAGGTGCAGACCTCTCAAAGGGGTTCTACGGTGTTCAGGGCACCTAAGTTTAACATTAACATTATAGGTACATTTTAAACAGAAATCATAACTCATTTAACATTTCTCACAAGGCTCACACGGCCTGCCATATCATATCATAAGAAACATCACAACTCATGTATTCAACATATATCATATCTCAGTAACATTCCTTTCTAGGGCATGTCATATCTCATCACCTGCAATTTACGAGATATGTATTGTGAAAATAAGAAACCATGTAGTATATATATACCAACTCAAAGAGAATAAGCATGTAAAGTTAAATGCACAAGAAACATACAATTCAACAGTTAAGCATCACCACATCTCATACTGAGAATTTTGATATCAAAATACTTGATTCATTGTACACCCTATTCTTAGGGTTTCAGTTACCTCATTCACTTATCACATGGCAACACCCTATCCTTATATCATGCATGCAGGCATATTTAAAATTCATAAATATCCCAAATTCAAGTCAATTTGGCACGTGCATATTGAATTCATTCAATTGAACATCTTAGTGCACTGCTAAGAGTAATTTACTTCACATATAAGAAATCATCTGTAGTATTTCTATTCCAGTAATTGTATTAAGCACTTTTGGTTTCCATTGCACCAAATAAAATCATTGAACTGTTCTACACTGATCAGAAGCTGTTCTAGATCATGTATAATCATACAGAAGCAATTTATAAAATAAAATTCAAGTTTCATCAAATACTGATAAAATGCTTGATAACCACTGATATCAGTGCAAAAATTCACAGTTTACCGAAAAATTCCAACGAAGGAGTTAAATGATGATAATTAAATGAACTCCTACTCACCTCGGTTTGGATCGCCCGGATCCGTCCAGGAACGCGTCCAGAGACCAAATTCCGAGCATTTGCTGGATCGTCTTCAACCTTGGAATCGACCCAAGTTGAACCTACTTCATGCGAGCAGCTCTACGCTTGCACAGGTTGAAGAGGGGGCTGAGCTAGATGCTAAATCAAAGTCATGTGGCTGCATATTCGAAGTCTATCATCACGGTCGGAGTTACTAGTGCCATTTTCATGGTCTGATTGTGCCCTATCAACCTTGGTTGCTGCTTCACGCAGTTATTACTGCTGCTTGATAGATGGAGCATCTCCCCTGTAGTTGGGCGCAAAAATGGAGGAAAGGGAGCTGCGATTTCAAGCAATGAGATCTTGGCCGAAGTCAGGCGGCCATTAGGGCTGCTTGCTTGCTCCAAACCTTCCTCTGGCCGGTCGCTTGCTGCATCTGCAGCTTGGACGACCCCTGCTGGGCGGCGCCCTAGCAGCTCTGCTGCTTGGTAGGGCTGCGGCTAGGGCAAAGGAAAAGGAAGAGGGTAGGAAGAAAAGGTAGGGGCGCCGCTGGAGCGGCCCCTCTCAAGCCCAAATCGGTCGTCGACGCTACTGCTGCTTGGCTGCTAATGCAGCTCTGTAGGTCGGCCGCTTCTGCTGGGCGCTACCATAGCTGCTCTACTGACCGGGCTGCAAGTGGGCGAGGTAGAGGAAGATGAAGGGTGGAGGAAGGAAGGCGGAAGTATGCCTGCTGGGAAACGGAGCTAGGGCTCCAGGAAATCGCCTACGAACCCCCCCCCCCAATCGCTACTGAATCGGGTGCTGGGTTGGGTGCCACTTCTCTGTGCCTCTGTCGGTTTAGAAAAGAAGAAGATAAAGGAGAAGAAAGGAAAAGGGAAAAAGAAATAAAAGCTAATACTGGAAAAATTGCAAAAAATCAAACCCTGGTTCTTAAAAACACTATAACTTTCACCTCGGATGTCTGATTGAGGTGATTATTTTTGCAAAACTTCAAGCACGAGGTCCACTACCCCTCAAAGCAAGAAATCATGCTAAATAGCTTATCTTGATTATTAGATAATCACAACTGGTCAATGAACTAATTGCATCTTGAGTACTTTATTCAACTTAATTAAAATATTGATGCACTAAGCAATGTGCTTAGCACTAATCGAGGTACTTATTAGTTAACTTAGTTATGGGTCATAACACTAGCGCACCAAGAGACACTTGTCCAAGATAGGCACCAAGTGTCACCAACCAAGGCCAAGTCACATGGGCGATACAAGCAACAACTCCTGCTGGGCGACACAACCAAGCTACTGGGCGACACAAGACCACCTTGGATGACACACACTCACCCTAGGTCGACACAAACTCACCTTGGATGACACAAGGCAAGCTTTGGCCGACACAAGGCTCAACCAAGCCCAAACAAGGCATCTCAAGGCCCAAACAAGCTCAACTCAGGCCCAAAGAACTCAAACAACAAGCCCAAGCCTTCCTCTCAACCCTAGAGGAAGCAAAGAGAGGGAAACATCTCACAAGATGGCAAACTTGCACACAAACCCCAAACTTGGGTTATTTACAAGTAGCCCCTCGAACTCTCAACAAAGCACAACAAAAACCCTAATCACCACTTAAAGGTGATTAGCAAGCACGAAAGCATCAAGATCAAGCAAAATAAACAGGGTAAACCCTAAACGCAGGTCAGGGTCCTTACAGTTTCTGACTTATGTTTCATAAGGTACACATAGTCATACCTACTGAAGTCATCATTGAAGGTAATGAAGTACTGAAACCCATTTCTGGCATTAGTTCTAAAAGGCCCACATACATTAGTATGTATGAGTCCTAATAGATCACTAGCTCTCTCACCTTTACCTGAAAAGGGAGTCTAGGTCATCTTGCCCAACAAACAAGATTCACATGTCTCTATTGATTCATAATCAAAAGGGTCTAGATAACCATTTTATGGAGTCTAGAAATGCGCTTCTCATTTATGTGTCCTAGATGACAATGCCAAAGATATGTTTTGTTTGAGTTGTTGAGTTTTTGCCTTTTTATGTTTACATTGTACACACTTGTCTCTAAGTCTATCAAGTATAGACCATAAGACATCGGGGCACTACCATAAAAGATCTCATCTTTTGAAATGGAACATTTTCCATTCTTAATAAGAAATTCAAAACCATCCTTGTCCAAACAAGAGATGAAAATGATATTCCTATTTATGACAGGTACATAATAGCAGTTCTTCAACTCTATTATTAGCCCACTAGGTAGAGTTAACTCATAGGTTCCTACGGCGCTGGTGGCAACCCTTGCCCCATTGGCAACATGTAGTTCAACCTCGCCTTTCTCCAAAGGCCTACTTCTCTTAAGATCCTTCACATTTGAACAAATGTGAGATCCACATCGGGTATCAAGTACCCATGACAATAAAGTAGTAAAATTAATATCTATCACATATACACCAGAAGTAGAGATCTCTATCTCTCGCTTCTTCTTCCATCGTTCCTTCCATCCTCTCCATGTTTTGAGTGCAGAAGAATTTGGTTTGGTGAGAGAACCCTTCTCTCCCTCACCTTTGTCCTTAGACTTCATTCCATTGATCTCTATCAATGAACTATTATTCTTCTCATTTGTCTTAAACAACGCCTTAAGCGTACATAGAGTGGACTCAAAGGCCACCACTATATCTGGATTGTGCAGAACACTTCTCAAAATTCCTAACCAGTTATGGAATTTATTCTCAATTTTGCCCACATTAAAAGATGATAGTTTGGCCATTCTACAAGAGAAAAATGCATTTGTCAAAACTCCTTTTGATTTGTTTGATTTGAATAAAATTTGATGATAGTTAATTAGATCTTTAATTAATTATCACTCCCACTATTTTTGTTCAAATTGATAGCCCTCACCATCAATTCTGAAGATTGCAGCGTACAACCTTCTAGTGGGTCAAGATCCTAAAATCCTCTGAGTCATGGACCAACTAGGGCTGTCACCTACAACTTAGATCTTCCAGGTAGGCAATTTTTGCTGATTACATCATATGCAATTCTTGAAAGATGCCATGTGCAACTCTTTGCCATGATCACTCCATGCCTCAAGGTGCTAGATCCTATCCAGGTCACCTTGTTAAGTCTGACCCAAAGCCAACACGATGAATATGCACCCTGCTAGGATAGACCCACATATCCATCCTTCACGCTTCCACGAGATAGACGGTGCACCACGCTATGGCGTGCCCACACTTGGCCGATCAAGCTTTTCACATGTGTCGCATTTGGAAGGCATCTAAAACTTTAATATTTAATGAGGGATTTGGTTTTATAGATACATGTTGTTACACCCCGATCTCACATTACCCACTAATCATGAGATTAGGGCGTAAGAAGGATTAACACGTCTCACAAAAAAAACCACACTTAACTTTTTCTTTTCTTAGTCACATTAAGCATACCAACAGGAAAATCTTACAAATTACTTAAAGACTGAAACTTACACAACTTGCGGAGGCATTTCAAATTTTACTTGCTAGAAACATAAACAGAGTAATTGTCATATTACATTTACATGCGGAATATAAAGTTGACAGTTAATTACAAAACTGATTTACATATTAAACACACTCTCTCTCCACACCATGTCCCAAGGACCGAGGGGAAAGGACTAAGAGACCACTATCTAACTAACTACATATACCTTCTACTGACTAGGGTGGTAAGATCCTTCAGATTCCTGGAACTGTCACTGACCCGAAAATGTTTGAGTAGAGGAGTGAGCCTACTCGCTCAGTGAATAGTTTTTCATTTAACTATCACTAAACAACTCGTCAAGTTTATTAAATTGAAGTAAAGCATAAGAACAATACTATACAGAGCAGTCCTAGTGACATAGTGAAACTAGCAGATAGTACATAACTATGAAGCATTTAATATGAGGATTTGCATATCTTAAACATAAAAACAACTATCGAGATTTTTGCACAGTGATACTAGACTCTTAACATTTTAAATTTCTATGGTACTACATGATTACATATTTTATTATGCCCCAATCATATGCAGTGCACTCTGCATATAAAGATCTGTAGCGAACTACGATCCCACCGTACAAGACTTAGCGACACACCCGGGAAATGCTAAGTCTGACTGCTCTCATCCTGGTCTGCTACAGGACCACAGGCTCTCTGGCCTCACTGCACTCTCGAAGAGTGTAAACTGGACTCCTCCTACCTGAGCACACAGGCGGAGTGTCGAGCCGTGCCCATCTGGACTGTCCTCCAGTAGGTAACACGACTACCCGGCCATCTGGACTGTCCTCCAGTAGGCCTCACAAAACTACTAGACCATCTAGACTGTCCTCCAGTAGGTCTCTCTCTCCAACCATCTGGACTATCCTCCAGCAGGTTGCCGACTGTCTGAACTATCCTCCAGTTAGGTCGTTTCATCCCCTTAAGATCGCAGACCGCACAAAGGGGATTCTACGGCGTTAGGGCACCTAAATCTAACATTTTTATTATATTCTTTGATTATGAACTGTAGAACATTCAACAAACTACTCAACAGGTACAAAAGCATTCTCAGAGCTAGTCAAATATCTAAATTATCCAAAACATACACAGTAGTATTTCTATTCCAGTAATTGTATCAAACACTTTTGGTTTCCATTGCACCAAATAAAATCATTGAACTGTTCTACACTGATCAGAAGCTATTCTAGATCATATATAATCATACATAAGCAATTTATAAAATAAAATTCAAGTTTCATCAAATACTGATAAAACGCCTGATAACCACTGATATCAGTGCAAAAATGTACAGTTTACCGAAAAATTCCAACGAAGGAGTTAAATGATGATAACTATATGAACTCCTACTCACCGCGTTTCGAACTGTCCGGGTTCGTCAGGAATTGCGTCCAAGGCCGGATTCTGGGCGATTTCGGATCGTCTTCAACCTTGGTATTATTTCTTCACTGTTCATGGAATAGGAACTTAACGTTCCAACTAAAATCGGCTACTATGCTCTGATTTGGGCTGAATTGATTGAAATTTCTGAACTAGACCTCCTAGCCGAGGTCCAAGGTGATGATTGGAAGCCTTGGCCGCCCCAAATCCACCTTCTCCAGGCCACGCACGGCAACTGCTTCTAGCTGCAGCTTGCCGCAGCCAAGCTGCTATGCGGCAGCTAGCTAAGGAAGGTAGTATAAAGGGAAGGAAGAGGTAGGAAGAAGAAATAAGAAAAGAAGAAGAGAAGAGAGGAAGCGGAATCGAATTGCTAGAAGTAGGCAAATGATCGCCCCTGCGATCGCCTTTGTGGGCCTGCACCTCCTGTGCACCGCCTCCAACAGGATGAAAATGAAACGGATAACCAACAGAGAAAATAAAGGAAAGTTTATAAGGAAAAGTTTTGGAAATTTTGCAATTTCAACCCTGGAATCGGAAAAGATCATAACTTTTGACTCGAAAGTCCAAATCAGGTGATTTCTTTTGCATATTTTCAAGAAAAATGCCCACTACAAACCCAAGGCATGAAAACAAGCTAATTACACTGTTTTACTGATTCAACATTCCAATTACATCCAATTATTACTTTACTCAAATTAATCATCTTAATTATGCACTAATTGATCTTATGTACTTAATTCAACTAAATCAAGTTAATGATTCACTAAATACCTCATGAGCACTTAAATTAACTCAAATAACTTTAATTAGGCTCAAATTATAAAGCTTACCAATAAACTTTGGAACAGGTCATAACAATCTCCCTCCCTTATAAGAATTTCGTCCCGAAATTCCTAAAAGAGAAAAGGAAACTTGTTACGCATCTCAGATTCAAGCTCCCACGTAGCTTCCTCTAGGTTATGATTCCTCCATAGAACTTTCACTAATGGTATCTCATGATTCTTGAGTTTCTTGATCCTTCGATCAACTATCTGAATTGGTCCCTCAACGTAAGACACATCTGATCTGGGCTGTGCAGGTTCTGGGTCAACTATCTTTTCTGTACCAGGATAGCATTTCTTCAACATGGATACATGAAACACATCATGCAGATTAGACAATTCAGATGGCAATTCTAACCTATAGGCTACAGGTCCAATCCTCTCAATGATAGGATACGGGCCCATAAACCTAGGAGTCAGTTTGCCTCTCTTACCAAATCTCAACACTCCTTTCCATGGTGAAACTTTCAAGTATACTTCATCACCAACCTCAAACTCAAGAGGTCTATGTCTTTTCTCAGCATAACTCTTCTGCCTATCATGTACAACTTTTAACCGTTCTTTGATCACAGTAATCTTTTCAGTGGTCAAATCTACTATCTCTGGTCCAAGAATCTGCTTTTCACCAACCTCATACCAACATATGGGTGATCTACACTTTCTACCATACAGAGCTTCATACGGGGCCATACCAAGATTGGAATGGTGACTATTGTTATATGCAAACTCTATAAGGCTTAAGTGTTCTTCCCAACTTCCACTGAAATGCAAAACACATGCTCTCATCATGTCCTCAAGAGTCTAGATGGTCCTTTCTGACTGACCATCCGTCTGTGGGTGAAAGGCTGTACTGAATCTCAACTTTGTGCCTAAAGCACGATGCAACTTATTCCAAAATCTGGATGTGAACTTAGGATCTCTATCAGATATAATTGAAACTGGAATTCCATGCAATCTGATTACCTCATCTACATATATCTTAGCCAGCTTCGGGACATCAAAGGTTGACTTAACAGGAAGAAAGTGAACAGACTTAGTTAATCTATCCACAATCACCCATATCGAGTCACAACCTCTAGGTGTCTTGGGTAACCCTATCACAAAATCCATTGTGATATGTTCCCATTTCCATTCTGGTATAGGAAGAGATTGCAAGGTACCTGCAGGTTTTTTATGTTCAGCCTTAACTTGCTGACACACACTACATCTAGCCCCATATTCAGCTACATCCTTTTTCATACCTGGCCACCAGTACAACTCTTTGAGGTTCCTGTACATCCTAGTGTTACCTGGATGCATGGCATACATAGAAGCATGCGCTTCTTCAAGAATCTGTTCTTTCAACTCACTGTTTCCAGGTACACACAACCTGTCGTGTAGGTACAACAAACCATCAACTGAAAACCTAAACTCTGATCTTTTCCCTTCTGACATATCTTGCATGATATTCCACAACTCACTGTCACTCTGTTGTAACTCTCTGATCTGGTCATATAAGGTAGGCTTAACTTGCATCTGTGCAATCAAACCACTCTGTCCTGACACTCCCAAGTCTAAGTTCAACCTTCGCATATCTACAAGCAAGTCTCTCTTGAAACATGCCATAGAATATACGTCAGCTGTTGAACTTGACTTCCTTCTCAAAGCATCTACTAACACATTCGCCTTCCCAGGATGATAATCAATTGTCACTTCATAATCCTTGATCAGCTCAAGCCATCTTCACTGTCTCAGATTTAGATCCTTCTAGGTGAAGATATACTTCAAACTCTTATGATCTGTAAACACCTGACATGTCTCACCATAAAGATAGTGACGCCATGTCTTAAGAGCATGAACTATAGCAGCTCGTTCCAGATCATGAGTCGGGTAATTCTCTTCATTCTTCTTAAGTTGTCTAGATGCATAAGCCACTACCTTACCTTCTTGCATCAGCACATAGCCTAAACCTCTTCTAGAAGCGTCGCAAATCACTGTATAACCTTTATCTGCCTCAGGTAAAATCAACACTGGTGTTGTGGTCAACTTTTTCTTCAGAATCTGAAAGCTCTTCTCACAGTTATCAGACCAGACGAACGATGCATTCTTCCTCGTCAAACGTGTCAGAGGTGATGTTATCACACTGAAGTTCTGAATGAACCTTCTGTAGTAACCTGCCAATCCTAAGAAACTTCTGATCTCAGTAGGAGTCTTAGGCTGTTCCCACTAAAGTATAGAATTGACTTTCTTAGGGTCAACACTTACTCCATCCCTCGAGATGACATGTCCAAGAAATGCCACCTCAGCTAACCAGAACTCACACTTACTGAACTTAGCATACAACTGGTGTTGCCTCAACAACTGCAACGTCATCCTCAGGTGTTGCTCATGCTGCTCATAATCTCTAGAGTAAATCAGAATAACATCAATGAAAACCACAATAAACTGATCCAAGAACGGTTTGAAAATCCGATTCATCATGTCCATAAAAGCTGTTGGGGCATTAGTCAGTCCAAACGACATGACCAGAAACTCATAATGCCCATATCTGGTTCTGAAGGTTGTCTTAGGAATATCGGAAGCCTTTATTCTCAACTGATGATACCCCGACCTCAAATCTATCTTAGAGAAGATAGTCGCTCTACGCAACTGATCAAACATATCATCAATCCTTGGCAACAGGTACTTGTTCTTGATAGTGATCTTATTCAGCTGCCTGTAATCTATGCATAGATGCATGGTACCATCCTTCTTCTTCACAAACAAAACTGGTGCACCCCATGGTGAAGAACTGGGCTGAATGAAACCCTTGTCCAACAATTCTTGCAACTGGATCTTGAGTTCCTTCAACTCTGCAGGTGCCATTCTATAAGCTGACAACGCTACAGGGTGACTGCTTGGATACACCTGGATCTCAAAATCTATATCCCTTACAGGAGGTAAACCTGGTAGTTCCTCTGGAAAAACATCTGGAAACTCGCAAACCACAGGCACATCATATACACTGACTGTGCTCTTCTCTGCTCTTGTGTCCACCACATGGGATAAGAAAGCTTCACATCCTTTCTTTAGCATCCTATCAGCTACAACAGCTGACACAATACATGTAGGTAGAACTTTCCTATCTCCAGAAAAGACACAAGAAAATTCACCCTGTTGAAAGACAGCTTCCTTCTTCCAACAGTCGAGTTGAACTCGATACGTTTCAAGGCAATCCATACCCAGTATAACTTGAAAGGTATTAACATCCAAGGGTATAAGATTAACAGCAAAGGTATAACCACTAAAAGATAGCAAACATCCGAGACAAAACTCAGATAAAACTGTTGGTTCACCTAGTGGAACCCTCAACACCAACTCATCCATTAACTCCTGAGTTAACAGATTAAGCTCACTGACTAAAGGAAGTCGTATGAACGAATGAGTAGCACCTGGATCTATCAAAACTATAACTGGTATACTATTAAATAAAAGCATTTCTCCAGTAACAACTTGAGAAGAAATTATACCTTCTTGTGGTGTTAACGAGAAGAAACGTGCTGAAGCTCTACCAGTTCCACGGCGTCCTCGCTGACCACCTCTGCCACTGGGTATTCCACCACCCTGAGAGCCAGAAGCTACAGAAGAACTCGGTCTTTCAACAGAAGGTTGTCTCGGAACATCTTGATACTGAGGTTGAGAAGCTTGTGATGCTGCATGCAGTGCTGGGGGCAGTTGCTCCTTATGTGTCCTGTCTGACCACAATGATAGCAACCTCGAGAACTCAAACCCCAACACTGACCATAGTGTGATCTCCCACAATTGTCACATATTGGTGCCTCCTGCCTCGGTGGACCTATCACTGACACTGATGACCCAGAAGACCGTCCACTTGGTGCATGGCTCCATCTCCCAGGACTAAAACTTCCTCTACTATGAGAAGATGTCATGTTACTAGATCTTGGCCTGCTGAAACAGCCAAAACCACGTCCAAGCTTGGAAAAGAAACCACTGCTACCTCCTCGGTAACCACTGCTAGGCTGTCCTCTAGCAAAGTCCCTAGATCTCTTCTTGGTCTCAGTTGGCTTATCAGCATTCACAAATTCCTCTACCTGTCTGGCTGCCTCTACAAACTCACCAAAGTTCTCTCTGTTTCTCCTACTACTAGTAGAAACAGTATGTCGAATCTCTGACCTCAGCCCTTCTTGGAACCTTCTGCACCTTTCTAAGTTATTAGGTACAAGGTGAGGACAAAAATTTGCCAACATGGTGAAAAGCGCCTCGTACTCAGTGACTGTCATGTTTCCCTGCTTAATATTTTCCAACTGCCTTGTTTTCTGATTCAGGAAAGTAGGAGGATAATACTTGAGATGGAATTCCTCAGTGAAATCCTGCCAAGTAAGCTCTGTGCCTCTTCTTTTATCCTCCACACTGCGCCACCATAACTCTGCATCGCTTTTCAGAAGGTAAACAACATGATTAATCTTTTTCTCCTCTGGCAGCTCCATCAGACGGAAGACCTTCTCTATCTGCCTCAGCCACTCATCCACCTCTGCAGGATTTGTGGTGCCACTAAACTTTGTGCCACCAAGTTTCTTCACAAGCTCATATGATCGCATCAGGTCCTTACTGCTAGAAGTAGAGGCTCGTCTGTCAGTCTTATACTTCTCTTTGGTCTCCAGAAACATCCTATACATCTGGGATGCTTCTTCCACATGATCACCTCCACCTGGACCCATATCCTGCGGATCTGGCCCAACATGGCTCTCATCCTTGTCATCATGACCAAGTCCCTTTCCTGCCATCTACAATATTATAACAGAACATTTCCTGTTAGAAAATTGTAGATAGAAAAAAAAGACACCTAAATCCTAGTCCTATTGGTCTCTTATCGTCCCCTGACATGGACTCTGAGTATCTATGTACTCAACCTATGCTCTGATACCAAAACTGTTACACCCCGATCTCACATTACCCACTAATCATGAGATTAGGGCGTAAGAAGGATTAACACGTCTCACAAAAAAAATCACACTTAACTTTTTATTTTCTTAGTCACATTAAGCATACCAACAGGAAAATCTTACAAATTACTTAAAGACTAAAACTTACACAACTTGCAGAGGCATTTCAAATTTTACTTGCTAGAAACATAAACAGAGTAATTGTCATATTACATTTACATGCGGAATAAAAAGTTTACAGTTAATTACAAAACTGATTTACATATTAAACACACTCTCTCTCCACACCATGTCCCAAGGACCGAGGGGAAAGGACTAATAGACCACTATCTAACTAACTACATATACCTTCTACTGACTAGGGTGGTAAGATCCTTCAGATTCCTGGAACTGTCGCTGACTTGAAAATGTTTGAGTAGAGGAGTGAGCCTACTCGCTTAGTGAATAGTTTTTCATTTAACTATCACTAAACAACTCATCAAGTTTATTAAATTGAAGTAAAGCATAAGAACAATACTATACAGAGCAGTCCTAGTGACATAGTGAAACTAGCATATAGTACATAACTATGAAGCATTTAATATCAAGATTTGCATATCTTAAACATAAAAACAACTATCGAGATTTTTGCATAGTGATTCTAGACTCTTAACATTTTAAATTTCTGTGGTACTACGTGATTACATATTTTATTATGCCCCAATCATATGCAGTGCACTCTGCATATAAAGATCTGTAGCGAACTACGATCCCACCGTACAAGACTTAGTGACACACCCGGGAAATGCTAAGTCTGACTGCTCTCGTCCTGGTCTGCTACAGGACCACAGGCTCTCTGGCCTCACTGCACTCTCGAAGAGTGTAAACTTGACTCCTCCTACCTGAGCACACAGGCGGAGTGTTGAGCTGTGCCCATATGGACTGTCCTCCAGTAGGTAACACGACTACCCGGCCATCTGGACTGTCCTCCAGTAGGCCTCACAAAACTACTAGACCATCTGGACTGTCCTCCAGTAGGTCTCTCTCTCCAACCATCTGGACTGTCCTCCAGTAGGTTGCCGACCGTCTGGACTGTCCTTCAGTTAGGTCGTTTCATCCCCTTAAGATCGCAGACCGCACAAAGGGGATTCTATGGTGTTAGGGCACCTAAATCTAACATTTTTATTATATTATTTGATTATGAACTGTAAAACATTCAACAAACTACTCAATAGGTACAAAAGCATTCTCAGAGCTAGTCAAATATCTAAATTTTCCAAAACATACACAGCAGTATTTCTATTCCAGTAATTGTATCAAACACTTTTGGTTTCCATTGCACCAAATAAAATCATTGAACTGTTCTACACTGATCAGAAGCTATTCTAGATCATGTATAATCATACAGAAGCAATTTATAAAATAAAATTCAAGTTTCATCAAATACTGATAAAACGCCTGATAACCACTGATATCAATGCAAAAATGCACAGTTTACCGAAAAATTCCAACGAATGAGTTAAATGATGATAACTATATGAACTCTTACTCACCGCGTTTCGAACTGTCCGGGTTCGTCCGAAATTGCGTCCAAGACCGGATTCTGGGCGATTTCGGATCGTCTTCAACCTCAGTATTATTTCTTCACTGTTCCTGTTCACGGAATAGGAACTTCACGTTCCAACTGAAATCGGCTACTATGATCTGATTTGGGCTGAATTGATTAAAATTTCTGAACTAGACCTCCTAGCCGAGGTCCAAGGTGATGATTGGAAGCCTTGGCCGCCCCAAATCCACCTTCTCCAGGCCACGCACGTCAACTGCTTCCAGCTGCAGCTTGCCGCAGCCAAGCTGCTATGCGGCAGCTAGCTAAGGAAGGTAGTATAAAGGGAAGGAAGAGGTAGGAAGAAGAAAGAAGAAAATAAGAAGAGAAGAGAGGAAGCGGAATCGAATTGCTGGAAGTAGGCAAATGATCGCCCCTGCGATCGCCTTTGCGGGCCTGCACCTCCTGTGCACCGCCTCCAACAGGATGAAAATGAAACGGATAACCAACAGAGAAAATAAAGGAAAGTTTATAAGGAAAAGTTTTGGAAATTTTGCAATTTCAACCCTGGAATCGGAAAAGATCATAACTTTTGACTCGAAAGTCCAAATCAGGTGATTTCTTTTGCATATTTTCAAGAAAAATGCCCATTACAAACCCAAGGCATGAAAACAAGCTAATTACACTATTTTACTGATTCAATATTCCAATTACATCCAATTATTACTTTACTCAAATTAATCATCTTAATTATGCACTATTTGATCTTATGTACTTAATTCAACTAAATCAAGTTAATGATTCACTAAATACCTCATGAGTACTTAAATTAACTCAAATAACTTTAATTAGGCTCAAATTATAAAGCTTACCAGTAAACTTTGGAACAGGTCATAATACATGTACTTATCCAATCACCACAATATATATAGTATGTTTCATATACATGATATATCCCACAGAAAATATGTGAAATGATAAAAGCGATGATTATGGCCATCCTAATGTGATTCCTCGAACCAAGAGGAGATCATGGTCATCTAGGTCTACATCACATACAACTTGTACAAGATGAATTTTGTGCTTTGCTGTTCTGGGTTTGATCAACTCATCTCCATGATTGATCGGCTCGCCATCAGGCCGGTCGATTGGGTGCTACCAGCCGATCGACTGGCGCCTCCAGCCAATCGGTTCAATGGTCATCATGCATCTCCTCAGGTCGCCACATGCTCGTCTCGCTTCTCGAACCGGTCATTTAGAACACCAACTGATCAGTTCATGCCTTGAATCGATCGTCTCAGTCATCGTTAGGTGGTCTGCCGTTCTTTGACATAAAAAGAAATAAAATTCTATCCTATTTTATATTTAAAAAGGGAAACCCTGAGTTACATTCGGGGGGAGCAAAGGTAGGAAAGAAATCTCGAGTTATCTCTAGTTACATCAAGAAAAAGAGATAAGGAATCAGTGCGTAGATCGAGATTCAAGCAACCACATTCAACCAAACACACATACATAAGGTTCATTGGCCATAACCACACTATACATCCACCACAAAACTAATTTAAGGGTGATGCGTATCGAGTGCATTCATATTACATATCATTTATGTATATTGGGATTTGTGGATTTATGATTGGACATTCATAAAGCCAATTTTATTCACATCGTATGCAATAAATAAAAGCGACAAACCAAAATCGACCATATCGATAATCCTAAAGTATAGATCAATTGACGTGGCTCTGATACCACTGTTGGGTTTTAGGGGAGACAGAGAAGGCAGTGGAAACAAAAATTTATTCTCCCCAAACCCAAAATGAAGGAATCGCATCAACGTCTATACAATAGGAATGATGGTTTGTAGAAACATACCTTGTCCTGAGGCTTGCTCGGTGACGTTACCTCACGGCTTGCGCGGTCTTCACCTCCGGTCTTGGATGGTGTCTGTGCAGTTCCTGGTCTCACCGGGACTGTCGGGATTGACAGTTGTCCTCCGAGCGGTAGAAGTCTCCCGCCTCTGTAGTCGTCCACACAGACTGCCTGCAACTCTGATCTCTTTGTCCCACAAGGAATGGGAAGGAGACGTACCCTCTTATCAACGTACTAGTCACCAACACACTCTCCTACAACCAGTCATTTTTCTGTAGTTGTCTTTCCCTGGTCGTGCCTCCCTTATCGGATAGCACTTGCTCGGGCTCTCCTGGTTACCACAACCAGAGAGAATGACAACTTTGCAGAACAACTGGTGTTCTGAGTTGTAAGGTCAGAGAAGCCCCTAATACCCCTATATATAGGAGGGTCATGGGGCATGGTTCTCTACCCCGGGTAATGTGGGATTAAAACAGGAGTAGAAAGGTTCGAGATTTTCCACAAAATATGACAAACTGCGCCAGTTGAACCAATCAGTTCAACCCTGAACCGATCGTCTGGGCCTCTGAGCCGATCGTCTGGGCCCTTGAGTCAATCGTCTGGGCCCTTAAGCCGATCGGTTCGTGGTCCTGGTCCAACTCAAATTGACTTTCCATGTTCGTTTCTAATTAATCAACTATTAGTCCTTGTCCAAATCAAATTTGAACAAGTGAAATGAAACAAGAACGATTGGTCACCCGACCAGTTCACCAATGTGAACCAATCGGTTCATTGGCCTAAGCCGGTCGGCTCACAGCCTGAGCCGATCGGTTCATCTCTATGAGTCGATCGGTTGGGGCAGCAAATCAGTCAATTGCAGTTTCAATCAATCTGATACTCTTATCATCTGATCCAATACCTTGAACACTATGAATTTGAGCTATAAATTAATTGAGTGTATAATTGAACTACTAAAATCCTTTAGTAATCAATCTAAACATCGTTTGTGGACAAACTCCTCTTCCAGGTTAAATCCTATGTGTGTGACCCTACATGCCCATTTCACGTTGGCAGTGAAAGTCCATAACACTTATGACTTCACAAGCAAAGAGCGGTGTTGTAAGGACCCTGACCTCCATTTAGGGCTTATCCTGTTTGCTTTGCTTAACCCTGAAGCATAATTTCTTACTAATCACCTTTGGTGGTGATTAGGGTTTGTTGGTGCTTTGTTGAGAGCTGGAGGTGCTACTTGCAATTAACCCAAGTCTAGGGTTTGTGGACAAGTTTGCCACCTTGTGAGGTGTTCCTCCCTCTCCTTGCTTCCTCTAGTGTTGAGAGGAAGGGTTGGGCTCGTTGCTTGAGTTCCTTTGGGCTTGGTTGAGCTTGTTGGGCCTTGTGGTGTGTTGCCTTTGCTTCTTTGGGCCTTGTGTCGGGCAAGAGTGCCTTGTGTCGGCCTAGGTGTGTCGGCCTGTGTTTGTGTCGGCCAGTGGTGTGTCGCCTAAGGTCTGTGTCAGCCATGGTGTGGGTGTGTCGGCCATGGTGTGGGGGTGTGTCGCCCATGGACCCTTTGACCTCGTTTGTGTCACCACTAGTGGACACTTGGTGCTTGATGCTTTCATGTGGCAATGGCCTTGGACATGTGGTTAGGACATGTTAGAGTGGTGTCTTTGCACATGGACAAGTGTCCCTAGGTGGGCGACACCTTTCCTTGTCTTATTTTGGTTTCTCCTCCACCCTCTCCTATATATGTGTTTCCTTTATCTTGCTAAGGATCCCTTTCGTTCCTTAGTCTCCCTCTCCTTGGTGCACATCACCCTTCTTCCTTTGCAAGCTTGGTGGCCGATCCTTGCCTTGGAGTCTCCTTCTTCCCCTAGTGGTGGACGAACCCTAGAGTGCCTTGCTCTCCTTCTTGTGGTGGTGCTTGGAGCTTGCTTAAGGCGGGTTACATAACTCCTAACCCTAACTACATTACCATCTTCTATGTTCTTGTTGTATGTTGCTTATGATCGGCTATGTATGTTGCTAGTTTGGTTTCTTGCTTAGATGCTTCTTGTTGGCCGAACCTTGTTCTAGAGTTTCTTGTTGAGCAACACCCCTCTCCCTCCTTGGTCTTGAGAAGTGAGTTTGAACTCTAGAGATATGAGAAATACTCCTCTCTCGTTTGAGTTGAGAGGTGAGTTGTATTCTAGTTGCTTGAGTAACACCCTTCTCTCACCATGGATCCGAGAGGTGAGCTTTGTGGTGGTTGTGGACCTTGGTTAGGTTTGATCCTTGTGTTGCCCGATTGGTGTTAAGAAGCTTGGCAAGACCCATCTCTCTTGATAGTTGAGAGGTGAGTCATCTTCTTGATCCATTAGGGTTTTGGTTCCCTTGTGCTTGAGGTTGGTGGTGACCCTATCGGGTTGCATCTTGCACGATATGCCTTGGGGTTGGTGTTGCCCGATACCCCTCTTGACCTAGAGTCTTGGACGTTATGTTGTTGTGGCTGTGTTAGGCGTTGCACCTGGTTCCTGCCTTGTGTGTGTCGGGCATCACATCTTGATGAGTATCCTGCCTGCCACACATGTTTCAGAAGTGGCTTGGTGTCGTTGTGTTTTGAGGTGTGGAGTTTGTTGCTAGTTTTGTGATGTTGTGACGGGCGTTACCTCTTTGGCTTTAGCCCTGTGTATGTTGTCCGGCAGCACGACACTTGATTGGTGTTGCCCGATACCCTATTGAACGTTACACCTTGCATGGCACGCCCATAGGCTCAGCTTCCCGGCAGGCTTGTGGCCGTTATACCCTATGTTGCATGACGCTACGTTGCCCGACACAGAGATGCGCAACGCACCGTTGCACGACATGGACTGAGCTGCACTTTACACATGGATGCCCGATACACCTAAGAGCACGACACATCCTGAGATAGTAGCTCGGTACCCTTGCTAAGTGCTTGGGCGATATGTGGTTGGTTGGCTTGGCCGTTTTGTGGTTGGAGTGTTGGGCGTTATGGGAGAGTACCCTGCCTGATACAACTTCTAGTGAGGGTGCCCTACCCGACACACCTTTGGTGAGGGTAGTGGGTACTTTTAGTGAGGGTTATGTTCCTTCTATACTCTGGATCTTGTTCTTATAACCATGTTTTGTTGTGGTAGTGATTCTTGAGATGCTTGATGGTAATTGCTATAGTAAGTTCACATCTATGTATCACACCTTGATAGTACCTGTGTTTATGATCATCTTGAATCATTTGTATAATGCTAAAGAAATGATAAGCATGAAAGATGCTTGCTTAATGATATGACCTATGCGAATGGTCACAGGTTGAGCCATGAATGATAACATATATAATCAATCAATGTTGCCCTATGTTGATAATATGAATCTTCTATTAATTCATGAGGAGTGTGTATACTAACCATGCAGGTGACTCATACAGTTGCATAGCCAGGAATAAGGGCTATGAGGTATATATATACATGTTTGAGTAACACTGCTTTGATGGTTACTCTTGATGATGAGATAATATGCTTGATGTGTTTTGGTCTGAGGACCTGGGTTGGCTAAAGTGCCTAGATGAGGTGTTATCCTTTGATGATGACCTGGGATTGCTATCCCTTGGTGACGATGTAAGCCTTGAGAGGCAGTGACACTATGTGATGAGGGATTGAGATCCCATGGCAATGTGATGATCCTTGAGATGGATCTAGATGATTGGCAAGAGGCCAAGTGGTAACATGTAATGATGGATCCTTGTGATGGATCATGATGATGTTGATTACAGTAAAAGCATGATATTGAGTTTCATGTTGTTTATTCTTGTTATAAGTTTGCATGTTATACAACTTGGTTGAATCTTGCAATCCACTTAAAATATGTTAACTAAATTACAGATGAACCTTCATGTAGTTTCCCTGGCCATAGATCCATCATCGTCAGGAGCTGGTGATGGTGAAATGGGTTCTCCTACGGGTTAACCTGGAGCGCATATTTTTGAGTATGCGAGGTTTCTCCTAGCCTAAAGTGAGGAGGTAAGAGTGCAACTTCGGTTGTAGACTCCAGGGTGCGGATTCAGGCCCGTAGCCCAGGTATGATAAGAGCATGGTGAATAGGCCCACGGCTCAGGATATGTGATATGGGAGCATGAATGCGTTCATGGATCAGAGTACGGTGAACAGGCCCGTGGCTCAATTTCACTAGCACCGATACCTGTACCGAGGCGGTCTAGGCAGAGGGTAGCCTGACCCTGTGGCTGAGGCCACTTAAGCATGAGACTGCGGTCCTACTTGTGTTGTACTCGTGCACTGACCACGAGGTGGGAGGTCGTGGAGTCCGGCTCTTCCATTGACCTTGTATGGCACCAGGTCTGGGTTTCACATCCGTCGGTTGGATTTGAGCGGTACAACTCACTTCCTCAGGGCATAATAATACGTAATCCAGCCATATAGTATTTACTGCTTAAGGCAAAACACGGAACATTGGTTGAGGCCTTGCTTGCGTAGTTAATCTTATTATACTTGCAGTTACTTATACGTTCCTAGCATTACTTTGGTAAGATCTTAGAATTCTTATCTTGTCAATCATGTTCCATAAAGAGATAATTGGTGATATGCCTTCTGTACATATGGTAAGCCTGATGGTAAGAATAAGCTTTGCTATATAGACTGCTCTTGCTATACCTTTTATTAGTTATCTGCTGTTGTTGCTTTAATCTTCCTTTGGTTTTATAGTTTTGTCGGGGAGTTATGTTTCTCACTGGGACTATGCGTCTCACCCCGCTGGTTTATAACCTTTTTAGATGGTCGAGCTAGACGTGGTGGTGGTCGCGGAGTTGCGGCCGAGCAGCAAGACGAGCAGTAGAAGGTAAGAGATGGACATGTTGTTGTTTTGGTCGTTTTGTAGTAGAGTCTTAGAGTCATCCCTGTACTCTCAGGTCCTTGGGAGCGTTTTGACGTTGGTTCACGATGTGTAGCTGATGATGTTTTGTATATCCTGCTGCTGGCCGAATGTGGGCCGTTATGTACATATAAACATGTGATGAACTCATGTGATAGCTTGACAGCTGATCTCCTAAGCTGTGGATACACATCCAGCTTGTAAATGTTTTTATATGACATGTTTTTTTGTAGGATAAGGACCTAAATGTAATAGTTTCTTAGTTTACCTGCTTTCTGCAATCGGTTTTAATTAACCCGTGTTTTGGTAATCTGTGGTTATGGTGATTTCCGCACGTTTTCGCGTAACACCTGGCTGTCTATGTGATAGTGGGATGTGTTGCCACAGGTGCCTAGTCGCACATCAGTGCTACCCAAGTGAAAAGGAAAGTTGGAGAATAACTTTCAATCCTACAATCCGTGAATGGTGTTACAGTGAATGTATAATTTCTTTGTCACTAATGTCCTGAATGAACTCAAGGCATGGTGCGGTCATCCTTTCAACGCTCATCCATTTCCTTGATCTCAGAGCAGACGGGGTGAGATGTGTGTGACATCAATATCACATATTGATTCACACATGCATACACATGCCTTTCTCAATCCTACTCATCAAGTGGCCATGAACATCAAACTCCCTTAGAAGGGACAAATCCCATATCTATCACTCACCCCTCAAAAGCCCCATGAGTCAAAGTCACCCAATCATCACCTTTATAACAACCCATGTTTCAGGTCTGCGTTTGATGATGTCAAAGTGTACCCAACGACATGTGGAGTGTAGTGATTTCAGGTCGAAGAATCACACTCACCACCATCACTGTGAGAGCTGAATGTGACTACCTAATCATGGTTCCACATGTCACTCTCACAGTGGGTCTGTCTGGTACACTTGTTCTCTAACAAGTACCTATGTGCTTGGTTTGATATCACTATATCATGACTAATGAGATTCTGCCATCAACCAACACACAATCTAGTCTTTAGTGTTATTGATGTCTATGGTTATTCCACAATAACAACCGACTATGGACTAAACAAGAATGTATACTCTTGTCGTCCGTATGATCTCATCGTTTAGGTCCTGAATATAAAAACATACATTATTGAGTAAAATAATTTTTTAGACATCTATCATGTTACACTATCATCTCAAGTTAAAACATATAGATTGGAAATTGCCTTTATTATTATTCAAATCATTTATAAAGTATCCAATTACAATCATTAAATGACTTACTCTATGGGCATACACACCAACCCTCGTTTTAAATAAATGCAAAGCAAATCCTTTTTTAATATATTTTATAGAAATGTAAGATAAATATCTATAACGTATCACGTATATATGCACAAGTGGCTTCATTTGAAGGAAAGGTATAGAAGCGTAGAAAGTTAATGGGTACGCTGGCTTTGGAAGTACTACTATACAAATTGATTGAGTACATTTTTGTACAATAAGATTAATGGACATAATTATAAATTAATAAAAGTTGTTTGGTTTCCTATACTAATAATGGATGAATGACTTGAATAATAGATTGGGAAAGCTCATCATTGCATTGATATGAATGGAAATTTGGTCCTCGCTGGCCTTTTCCATTAATTAGAAGTTGGAGAACATGACGAATTCAAAAAGCCCCCTCCACACGAGATCGCAACGAATCGGCGATCAGCAAACCAAAGTCATGCGACCGCAGTCTGCACTCTGCTCTGCAGCCAGCCTGCGGCTGCCTGGCTGGCTGGCTGTTACAAAAGTGGACATCCCAGGTTTAGCCGACTCTGGACACTGCTGCGAGTGGAGCAGGCAGACCAGACCAGACCACCGTGTCGCCAGTCGCCAACAGGGTCCAGTTTCCCGGTTTTACCCACCGGCAGCCGCGGCCCACGACGCAGGCGACGGCAACCGCGGCATGGCACGCGGCGACCGTTCACATCACGTGGACCACCGCCACATGACGCGGTGGGCCCACAACCCGATCTCTCCCCACCTTTCCATCCCCTGCCCTCCCTAAAGGGGAAGAAGGACCGTCATCGTCATCCATCATCCACTCTATCTGTTCTCAGCCCTCACCCAGTGCGGTCCGGTCCACACGACGACAGGGGGCCACCGGCCACCCGCTCCGCTCCCGTTCCGTTTCCATCCATAACGCCTGCACCCTCCAGTCTCCTCCTCCCCCTCCCTTCCCTCTCTTAACTTGGTAATCACTCCACACTCTCCCTCCCCTGCTGTCTCCCCTCACTCATGGCGGATAGTGGAGGCGGCGGCATTCCCCCATCTTACTACCTCCACTCCCCTTCCGCCGTCGGGGGCGCCGGAGACAACTCCATGTTCTCCCATCCCGATGCTTTCCCCACCCACCATCTCCAGTACCCCCACTCCGGCATGGGCGGCAGGGCCACTGCCGCCCCAGCCCCTGTGGAGGCCCCGCGGAGGAAACGCGGTAGGCCCAGGAAGTATGGCCCTCCTTCCGTGACATCGCCGCTTTCTTCTCCACCATCTGCTTCACCGCGGAAGAAGGCCCCCTCCGCGTCGCCCCTGCTGTCATCCTCTGCTGCGTCCCCCAGAAAGAAGCACGAGTCGTCGCCGCGGTCGGCCTCCCAGACGCACGGTCTGTTAAACCGATCACTTTCCACTCGCTTAAAATACCCTTTACCCCAATTCCTCCGTGAGTCCTCCGTTTCCGCTCTGTCTGCACGCTCTGATTGAAATGTAGTGCGCCCGTGGCAATTCTGTTTCTGTTCTCGACATGGCTGTGTTCGTTGCGGCCATATCCTTCTGGAAGTCTCGCACACATAGCTTACTGACGACTGACGACGGAAACCCATCACTTGTTCCCACCGTCTTTCTCTTCTGAGGTGATTGTTAGTGGCTTCCCGTCTTTCGAGCCATTCGTTCTCCGACGTTTGAGGACAGCCAACGCGCCGCTTAGTTGTTTGTGAGAATACGCGCTCCGCGACGGCGGTTTCTTATTAGCCACCAGAGTCTTATCCCCATACCAGCATACCTGTCTACTTGGCGGTCGAGGACCCCATCTCCAAGGCCCGCGCCGGCTGGATAGATGCATAGGCAGGGTGTCCATTTCCTAACAATTTCGATGATAGCCTGGTGTCTGCATCTGGAGAGTGGACAAGCGCGGTGCATTTATTGCCGTTTCAATTTGTTCCTCAGTTTTGGGGGGGGGGGTCCGAGGCGTTGTCCTCTCTGTGTTTTTATATTATTTGACTCAAGGAGCCCACTTACAGCTTGTATCTTTCTTCACAGTTTTAATATCCTTTATTTTTTGAAAAAAAAAATCTTAAAAGTCTTTGTCTGCAATGGCTGTGTAATAGACACTACATCCGGTGGGCTCACTTGCCCATCTGGAAATTTAGAAGTTCATTGCTTTCCTTCTTTTCTATATTTACTGGTATTGCAAGTTCAAAAGTACTAAAATCGAAGGTTATGGACCAAAGAATCATGTCAGTATTTATTTTTTGTTGTTGTTGCTGGAGGCATTATTTTGATTAAGGGCTGCTCAGGAGCCCATCAATTTTGATATAGGTATCTCCCCAATCAGTAGGGGTTACCACATCCAAGTTATATGCCACAATGCAGTTTTTATCTTCATATTCTATGCCCCACCCCCTCTCTACATGAATTTCACTCGCCTCGGTCTTATCCTTTTGATGGATGCAAAATATGTGAGAATTTGGTTTGTGAAACTAGTGATGATCACAATCTGTACGTCTCTGTTGCAGGTCTGACGTGTCAAGGCTTTACACCACATACAATTTGTGTTGAAGACGGAGAAGTATGTTATCCTATTTCATTTTTTTTATCTGAACTGCATGCATTTTGCTAATGCCTAAGCTGTGAATAATTTCATGTCCATTGATGCACACTTAGAGATCAACTTACAAGCTCGTCCTTAATTGGTTTTAGGAAGAAATGATTAAAGCTTCAAGGATATAGAATCTACGAATTTATTGCAATGAAACCTCTAAAATTTTATCATTGTATTTTCGGTATTTATCAAATTCACTTTGATACTTGAGGAATGCTACGTAGAATGATACATCCTGTGTGCTTATAAGAACCAAATCTGAAACACAAGATTACCACCATCATGTAGCCTAAATTCCAACAGTGTCCGGTTGTCTGCATGGATCTTTCTTTTTCCTTCGGCTATATCTTGGGCCGTATTCTCATTGAGATGGATGAATCCAAACCTCTCCGTATCAACTTTCCCAAGTTGATCTTAGATAATATCTTCCCACTTAACTCTATCTGACTCGATAGCATTACTTTTTATGTTTCATGACACCCATGAGTAAACTTCAACACGTTATATATCATATATAAAAAAACATGTGCTCCTAGCTTAGGGAAATAAGGCATACATGTTTCATCCTCTTATTTCTAGTTTTTTTTTTGCAGATATATACATGTTTAACTATATGTTATATTAAATATTTTATATATAATTTTTATCATGTAGTTCCAAAAAGTAAAAAACTAGAATGTAAACCTAACACAAGTATAATAACAGATTAAATGGAGCAACATCAGCAGTAGGTGTTGGAAGAAGAAGAGAAGCAAACTATAGTAGCAGAAGTTGGAGAAGGGAAAGGAGGTGGAGGAGAAGAGATACAGGAGGATGAAGAACCAGGAGGAATAATGAGGGATAACGATACAGTGGTAGGAGGAAGAATTGTTTGGAGGAGGTGAAGAGATATCAGGAGGAGGGTTGAAGAACTACGGTGTTGTGAGCACCTTGAAGAACATTCGAAACATAGCTGGAGGAGATTCCGGACACAGTAGGTGGTGAGAGATAGTATGAAGAGGAGAAAGATCTGTTGCAGAAGATAAAAACAGAACAAAAAATGAATGTAGCAGTAAAACAACGTGGGAAGAGGATAAAAAGGATAACAACGAAAAAAAGGAGCAGGAACAACAGCGGTGTGGAACGAGTAGAGGAGGAAAAGGAAGAATATCAAAAAAGATAATCGGACTTAAAGCAGCTGTAGGAGCAGAAAGAAGAAAAAAATACAGTAGTAGCAACGTGGGAGGAGAAGAAGAAAGGGAAAAAGGGAGCAATAGCAGTAGCAACTTAGGAGAAGAAATAAGAATAAAAGTAAAAAGCATATCTTCATTGCAGCAATGGTTGACAAGCAGCTGCTGGGAGCAAACAAGAAGCCATACATAGTATTGATCATTAAGCATGCTAATGGATCCAGGGACAACCCATATCCAACCCAAACCACCTAGGCACCCCACATAGGCGTATGCTCAGACTGCTTTGCTGGGCTGAGCGCCTTGTTTTTTTGACCCAGGGGATCGGCTGACCACCTAAGTGCGGCCTAGGTGATCCCTTGGACGACTGCCCAAATAACACTCACAATGTCACAACTATTACAGAATTGTCTTTAAAACAAAATATCTACTACCAATCCGCTAGAAACATGTTGGAGGGCCACATAGGTGGTGAATTGACTCAAGGAGGCTTCACAATCCCGGTCATGCATCCCTATCCCAATGGAAACAAACATGAGGTAGAACAAAATATTGTGTATGAAAATTAGAAAAAAAAACATATTAAAAGATGATTTATTGTAATGAAGCAACACAATAAGTAAGTGTAATATAATAAGGTCAACTAAAATACAACATTGTGCAAGGCAGGACATGCTAACCGATTTTAACTAATATACCATCACATTCAAAATTTTATGAATTATGATATGAATCTGAATTGATTAATGATTAGAAACCAAAAACCAGGACCTCTCGGCTTGGCATTTTGACCATCTTTAGGAATCACTCAAACTGACCATTGAGGATTGTGTTCAGGGCACTTCGTCCATGATGTTGCAATTATTGTCTCCATCCTTCATTACGTTTTTCCATTACTTCACCATGGTTGATGAATTAAGGCCTATCTTAATAAGCACATAAAGGGTAATCTATTAGTGGCAACATGATTTATTGGAGTTGATGGCTACCCCATAGGACATCAAGGCCAAAAAGGTGAATTGGACACAAATGCCCAAAGGTTGGTTGCTTGATGCACCACCACATCATTGAGGGGTAAAGGCACATGTTATGGGTGAACCACTTACTCCTCGACCCATAAGATAGATGGAGGCCCCAACACTTTTGAGATTCAATATTGACTGACAACATCCTCAAAACTTCAAATTCCTAGGGCGTTCTAGATTTCTCTCAAGGGGTGTTAAGACACTAATTAGTGGTGACTCACAATGTTTACCACCACATCATTGAGAGGTAATAGGGACATGTTTTGGGTGAACCACTTACTCCTCGATCTAAAAGTTAGATGGAGGCTCCAACACTTCTCGGATTATGTTGATTGATAACATCCTCAAAACATCAAATTCCTAAGGCCTTCTAAATTTCTCAGATTCGATATCGATTGAGAACATCCTCAAAAATTCAAATTTTGAGAGGTAATAGGCACATGTTTTGGGTGAACCACTTACTCCTCAATCCAAAAGTTAGATGGAGGCTCCAACACTTCTCTGATTATGTCGATTGATAACATCCTCAAAACATCAAATTCCTAGGGCCTTCTAGATTTCTCAGATTCGGTATCGATTGACAACATCCTCAAAACTTCAAATTTTGAGAGGTAATAGGCACATGTTTTGGGTGAACCACTTACTCCTTGATCCAAAAGTTAGATGGAGGCTCCAACACTTCTCGGATTATGTCGCTTGATAACATCCTCAAAACATCAAATTCCTAGGGCCTTCGAGATTTCTCAGATTCGATATCGATTGACAACATCCTTAAAACTTCAAATTCCTAGGGCCTTTTAGATTTGTCTCAAGGGGTCTTAAGGCACTGATTAGTGTGACTCACAATGTTTACCACCACATCATTGAGAGGTAATAGGCACATGTTTTGGGTGAACCACTTACTCTTCGATCCAAGAGTTAGATGGAGGCTCCAACACTTCTTGGATTCCATGTCGATTGACAACATCCTCAAAACATCAAATTCCTAGGACCTTCCAGATTTTTCTCAAGGGGTGTTAAGGCACTAATTAGTGGTGACTCACAATATTCACTAAAACCCCTTCTGTTTAAGCCTACTAGGGTCCCCGATGTGGACCTAGGCCAAGTGTTTAAGAGAGAAAATTGTAGAGTTTTCAACCTTGGTACCCAAGGTCACACCAGCCAGAGCCCAACACAAAGAGCCATTGACATATATTATAGGAAATATGTTATTATATGTATATGATAAAAAATAACTAGATCATGGAAAATTTGAGAATTTTGTGATATACTTGGAAAATTTGTATGGTATCTAGAAATATGTGAAAAGGAGGGTGAGGTTCATGATGATGTTTGTCACAGGATCACAACATGATGGTTGAAGTGAAGGAGTGCAACTGGAGTAGTATGTGACTAGAAGATCCCTCTCAGATTAAAAAGTAAGTTCTACATAACAGCTATACGACCAACCATGCTATATGGGAGTGAATGTTGTGTAGTGAAGAAACACGGTCTCAATAAGAGGAATGTGGCCAAAATGCATATGCTGAGATGGATGTGTGGGAAGACGATAAAAGATCGTTTGAGGAATGACTATATTAGAAAAAAAAGTAGGGGTGGTGAGCATCAAGGACAAGTTGCGTGAAGGCCGTCTAAGATGGTTTGGACATGTGCAACGCAAACCAACAAATGCACCTATTCGAAGCAAGGTTATTAAGTCAAGCACAACCAAAAGATGCAAACCTAAATTAACTTGGGAAGAGCTTATACAGAGAGATTTTGAATCTTTACATCTTGATGAGAGTATGACCCATAACAGAGTTGATTGGAAAAGAAGGATCCATGTAGCCGACCCCAAAATGGTTGGGATTTGAGGCTTAGTTGATGATGACGATGATGATGATAAATTTCAGGTGACCGTCTAGGCATCAAAATACCCCATATGGATGCACCTTGGATCTTTTTTCTATTGGATTTCTTTGTGTGTACTGATGTCCTTTTTAGGTTCCTACTAATCTAATGAAAGATGTTGTATGTGTTAGATACCTATTACCCTTAAATTTAGGGCTTAATTTTGTTAAATTTCATTTTTCATATCTGCACCTCAAATTTGGTTTCAATGTTAGGCAGAATGTTATCATTAGTTGGGATATAATCAAAATATAAAATATTATGGCACCAATATTAGAGCCTTTTTGCATACTATTTGCATACTATAAGAACCCAATATATCCATATTAACCTACCTAAACGATAAATCTTCTGGCCGCTAAGGCAATGTCAAAGGTTATGTTGCAATGAATGTAACTTTATTTTAGACTTGAATTTGTGCCACTAAATTTTATATGGTTTCTCTCTCTATTATTTTTTTCTAGAATATTTTTAATTTTTTGCATCATTAATGTCAATAAGAAATTAACATGGATGTACTTTTTGTACAAACAACTTAAGGTTTGTTTAGTATTAAATGAGAGGGAAATACTTTTGATAACTATAATATACAAAATATAAAAAGAGTTTGAAATATAAAAAACTATCAAGGTGCCAAGGCATCTTATGTGCATCGAGGATGGTAAGGCACCCATCATTGGCTCCGCAACACTATTGTCACCTTAACAAGATGTGACAGCCTAGCCTACCTCAGGAGGGTAGAGTTGAATGCAAGTCACACCCCTTTGAGTCCAATCCTTTGTTAGTTTTCTCTGAATAAGTTGTTTTAGCTTTTTGACTCATATATTGAGACTAAATGTCCCAATGTTAGTTAGCCACTACCAAGGCACATGGTGCGTCTCAACACAGTGTTGTCTTAACTATTAAGTAGTGAATCCCCCTCAGGTGCTAGAGTTGAATGTAGATCAAAGTCCTTAAGTTCAAGATTTTTGTCATCATCATCATCGTCTAAGCCTCAGTCCCAACTGTGTTGGGGTCAGCTACATGGATCCTTTGTTTCCATTCAGCTCTATCATGGTTTATATTCTGATCAAGATGTAGAGATTTAGAACTTCTCTTTATGAGCTCATCCCATGCTAATTTAGTTCTTCCTCTTCTTCTATTAATTGTGCTTGACTCAGTAGCATTGCTTCGTATAGGTGCATTAGTCGGTCTGCGTGCTCATGTCCATACCATCTGAGTCGGCCCTTGCACAACTTGTCCTTAATGCTCGCCACCCCCACTTTATTCCTGATAATTGATATAGTCATTTCTCAAGCGATCTTTTCTTGTCTTCCCACACATCCATCTCAGCATATGCATTTCAACCACGTTCATCTTATTGAGACCTTGTTTCTTCACCGTCTAACATTCATTCCATAGAGCATGGCTGGCTGCATAGTTTTTATGTAAAACTTGCTTTTTAACATGAGAGGGATCTTTTGATCACATAATACTCTAGTTGCACTCCTCCATTTCAACCATCCTGCAGTGATCCTGTGACAAATGTCATTTTAGACATCCCCATCTATTTGAATAATAGAACCCAAGTAACAAAATTTATTACATTTTGGTATATCGACCCCGTCCAACTTGGCTCCACCATTCACACTGTGAGATTGACTGAAATTGCAATGCATACACTTAGTTTTTCTCCTACTAATCATCAATCCATTTGATTCCAATGCCTTTCTCCAAAGTTCAACTTTTCATTCAATCCATCTTTAGTTTCATCAATTAATACAATATCATCAACAAATAATATACACCATGGAATATCATCCCAAACATTCTTTGTCAACTCATCCATAACAAGAACGAACAAATATGGACTGAGGGTGGATCCTTGGTGTACCCCAACTGTGATAGGAAAAGTTGGTGTCTCTCCTCCAGGAGTCTTTACACTTGCAATAGAGCCATCATACATATCTTTAATCAAGTCAATGTATTAGATTGGCACACCCTTTTTCTTCAAAACCACCCACAACACTTCCCTAGATACTCGATCATAAGCCTTTTCCAAATCAAAAAACACCATATGAAGATCTCTTTTGCTTTCTCTATACTTCTCCACAAGCCTCCTTATCAGAAAAATAGCAACTGTCATAGTTCAAGACTTTTGTACTAATCTAAATAATGGCATTTTAGTATTCTACTTGAGGGATACATTTTCAAAGGATGTATTGCCACTATTCTCAATTCCAAAATGCAAACATGTCCTTGCTTGGATTTTGTATGCTATTCATAGTGACAGTATGTCATTGGTTGTGCTAATTTTGTGCTCTCTTCAATAATGGAAGTACGTAGGAAAGACTGTTTATGCGACAAAAATTTGTTCATAGAAGTCATGCTAATCTCCAAGTCATCCTTTTTCTGAATGTTTGTAATCTCTTCTTTTGATTGTTATGTGTGGAAACTGAGAAATTTTAAAAAACAAGGTTTCATTTTAATGACTTCATAAATTTCCATAGCACATCTTCACTTTCAGGCCTATGATTTTTCTATTGCTTCTCTCTCTCTCCTCTCTGGATACACATACAAAAGCATAGAGTAATGACTGGGTTTATCTGAGATAACTAAGAGTTTCTTGTGGAAGTGAATGCATGAATTCAACTAAACAACAAGGAATGCCAAATTGGTGTGGAAGATCCTCCCACTATAGGATAGAATAATAGTGAGGCTAGTCAAGAAGGGGAAATTGCTACCATAAGAAGTGGTATAGTTTGGATTAATGGGCTTAGCCCAAAGTTATATATAGCATAAGTTGTTTTCTTATCTTGTATCCATGGTATACTATGCCACTAGTCTCTATATCTAAAGAGACCTCAATCATATTTTTGCAAATAATCAGAGATCAAGCGCTAATTCTCTCATGGTATCAAAGTACTCTATGCTCCTTCCTAAGGATGCTGCCTGCCTTCTCTGCCTCTGTCCTTGAGCTGGCTGCTCTTTTCTCTTCCTCCCTTGTTTCCTCTTTTACCCCCTTGTTTCCTCTTCCCTCTCTCTCCTTCTAACGACACCCCTTCCTCCATGCTGTGTTTCTTAGACATCAACAACAACAACAAGGACGTTGGCCCTCCCTGCAACAACTAAGAGCCATCCACAGAAGCAAGGGTCTGTCATCTCCAATGCAACAATAGGAAAAACAACAAAAAGACCTTCACTTTCATCCTACAGCTAGACATTGTCTACGGTAGTCAGGCCACATCCACTGCCTAGCCGCTTGTTACTGGGGTTTAACAAGGACCAACAACACATAGTCCTCTCCTTCTCAACTAGGTCTGCATCCGCTCAATCAATCAACAACTCAAGTTCATCTGTTTTTTTCATGAGATGCTAATAGTCTATTTGTTTCTCGTCGTCTCAAATAACCATTTGTGAAGAAAAGTTATGTATTTGATTCCTTGCTCCCCATGCAACTTCCCTAAATGCATGGGTGAGAATCAGGGGGTGAGTGCATCTCATATTAGGGTATTCTTATGTTTCTACTACAATGCCATTCTCGCAATATATTGTTCTTCTCTTTTTAGTAGCTTATCTTTCTCTCTGTTACACGATTTTTTCGGCAGTGAATTTCAAAATGTTAGGAGAAAAGGCTTAAAACATTATCTCAAACGACAACATCGGTATCTCTTTAATCATCCTGAATTATCTTCTCTGGATGAATGCGGTGCATACTTTTCTTGAAGATAGTAATGAATGGCGTCATACTAATAGTCAAAGTTAAGATTTGCTGTGGTATAGCATGTAGCCATAATTTTTGTGAAATGTATGGTCCATCGACTCCTAGACAAGTATGTGATTCTACAAAGAGGCACTTCCCTCAAGAAAAGAATGCTCTTTGAGTATTTGACAATTAGGATAAAGTTTTCTGTAAGAAGCAAGGGGAGAAGACCTTGTAATATCCTAATGATAGGAGATCCACTTAGGATGTGTGTTTTAGGAGATCATCTCTGTAAAGTTAATAGGAGTCTATTCTTTAGATGTGTAATACAAGCATTGACACCCTCCTTTTATAGGATAGGGGTCCACAAAAGTTCACCAATATGGGAGAAAAGACAAGACACTAAAGAGTGCACAAAATAAACAAATAAAACTAAATATATTAACACCCCCTTAAACAAGAGCATGGATATCATGGATGCCCAACTTGTCCACCATAGAAAGGAATCTTATCTTTGGCAGTGATTTTGTAAAGATGTCAGCTAGCTGATCTTCAGTCTTGATGTATGAAGTGCTTATGTGTTTGGACAGAATGGACTCTCTGACGAAGTGACAGTCTACCTCAATATGTTCGGTACACTCATGGAATGTTGGATTACTTGCAATGAAGGTAGCTGCTTTATTGTTATAGTATATGGGAATGGGGGCAAAATCATAGAAATTAAATTCTTTTAGTAGTCCTTGAACCCACATGAGCTTGCAAGTAGTATGCGCCATGGCACAATACTAAACTTCAGCACTGGATCTAGCCACAATAGTCTGCTTTTTGCTTCTCCAAGTGACAAGGTTACCTACCACCTTCAAAGGTGCATTTACCTAAAGTAGATTTACCATCAACCCTGTTGCCAACATAGTCTGAGTAAAAAAAATTAGAAATCTTATGGTTCCCATTGTTTCTATATAGAAGACCCTTTACAGGTGAGCTTTTTAAGTATTTGTGAATGTGGCAGACAACATCCAAATTAGGGGGTGAGCGAATATCGGTCCGAACCACAAAACTGGACCACACCGTTCAGTTTGGTTTGGTCTGGTCCTGGACTAGTTTGAGTTCGGTCCGGTCTGTGGTCCGCGGTCTATTTTGGGGTTAGACCGCAGCCTGGATCGAAGACCAATTTATATGTAAAATAATTATATTTGAATTTATATTACGTCACAAGCACAAACACATCTCATATATACACACTAGTAGTGTACATGTTTGATATTTATGTTATATAAATACTTAATATTATCTAGTTTTTACTATTACATAAGTTGTGAAATACATAAGTCTGATTACGGTCCAAACGGTCTGGTCCAACATTCAATCCGTTCTGGTCCAAACCTACTTCAAAACGGCCTGGTCTATGATTCATAAATTTGTTGCAATTCGGTCCTTGGTTGGTCCGGTCCGATTTTAGACCAATGCTCACTCCTAATCCCAATGACATTGTCGAGGTTTATTAAGGTACCCACTAACAAGTCCAACAACTTAAGTGATATCTGCTCGTATAATCATCAGATAAATAAGTTTGCCCACAAGTCTTCTATATTGTTTGCTGTCAAGGTAAGAGGGAGAAGAATCATCACCCCAATTGGTATTGGGTCTAGAGGAGTATTTGGGCACCCAACATGACAATTTCCTGTAGAACATCAAGGACATACTTGCGCTGAGATAGACAGACTCAAGAAGAAGAATGAGATACTTCAATTCCCAGAAAATAGCGTAGTTTTCATAGATCTTGAGTAATGAAGTGTTTTTCTAAATATTCCTTGGTATCCTGGATACCTTGATGGTCACTCTCAGAAAGGATGATATCATCAGCATACACTATCAGAATAATAAGGCCCTTCATAATATTTTTTAATAAATACAGAATGATGAGAATGTGAGCGTCTAAAGTCAAATTTGACAAGAATTTGACTTAATTTATCAAACCATGCTCTTAGACTTTGTTTCAGTCCATAAATAGCTTTCTTAAGACGATAGACGTTAGCACACTCCCACTCAGAAGCAAATCTGGGAGGTTGCTCTATATATGCTTCCTCATGCAAGTCACCATATAAGGAAACATTTTAAACATCCAACTGAAACAAGGCCCACTTATTGTTGACAACTATAGAAATAAGAATCCAAACAGAATTAAGTCTGGCAACAGGTGAGAAGGTCTCAAAGTAATCCACACGATAGGTTTGAGTGTAGCCCTTAGCAACAAGACGAGCTTAAAGGCTTTTAACCGTGCCGTCTTAGTGATACTTCACAGTGAAGATCCAATGACAACCTACATGTGAAACATGTGCGTGGGCATCTACTGAGTCCCAAGTTTGTTGAGTATGTAGTGCTTCCATATCCACTTCCACGACACGATGCCAAGCAAGATGTATAAGGGCTTCAACCACATTTTAAGGAACACAAATAGATGAAAGAGCAGTACTAAAGTTTGCAAAATTTGAACCAAGATTAGCATCAGAACAATATTTACAGATAGGATGGAAAATACAAGAGCATACTCCTTTTCTTATGCTAATCAGAGTGTTCAGATCAAAGTATACCTGATTGGTGTCGTGATCTGTCGACAAAGATGAGGGATTGGTTGAAGGAGGGGCCATACATGGATTTGAAGTCTTGCGGTGTCTTTGATACACTTGGAGAGGAACCTCAGTAGATGGAACAACAGTCTGAGATGATACCGGCTCAACAATAATAGGAAGCGGTGTATCTACAAGCAGGTCTATAGATAGAGTCGAACCCATAACAAAAAAATACGACGCATCCTCAACGAAAACAAAATCCGCACTAACAAATCATTTCTTAGCATCCGATTATAACATATGTATTCATTTTGAGTTCGACAGTATCCCAAGAAGATGCACTTAGTTGAACGAGAATCGAGTTTGCTTAACACAGTCTGATGATTTCGCTCAAAACTGTACTATTGAAAACTCTAGGTGGTAGAAAGAAAAGAGGGGCTCCAAGGTATAACTCAGTATAGGGAACTTGGTTGTTCAAGACAGTTAAGGGCATTCTATTGATTAGAAAATAGGCGGTGAAGACAATATCAATCCAAAAGGTTTTACGGACATGATATGAAACATAAGGGTTCGAGCTTCTTCAAGCAAATGGTGATTCTTATGTTTGACAATCACATTATGCTGAGTGTAAGAACAATATTTTTAATGGATAGTGCCAAGTTTATTTTACAAAAAATGCCGACAGATTGTTGCATAAATTCAAGAGCATTTTTTTCTCTGATTTTTGATGGGTTTGTGAAATTGAATCTTAATCTCATCAAAGAATGCAATAATAGTATCAAGGACATGCGCCATGTAAAGTACTTGAATCCAAAAAAACCAAGTAGCCCTAGAGAATTCATCAACAAAGTTCATAAAGTACTTGAATCCAGATCTACTTATAATCGAACAAGGTCCCGATATATCAACATGGACAATGTCAATATAGAATTTGAGGCTGTAATGGTTTTTCTAGAAAAACTACATCGGGATTGCTTTTACTAATTGGCATGCTTCACATTTAAACACAATTTCTGATACATTAGGAATCAAATGCTTGAGCTTGGATGTAGATGGATGCCCTCATCTGTAGTGTCATTGAAGTCCTGAAACAGACAAAGATAGAAGAGAAGTAGTCTTTGGAGCATCAAGGTAGTATAAGTCGTCCGGTCCCTCATGGCCCGAACCACATCCTCATTCTCATGTGGAGGTCTTGAAAGACACATCCATTTGGGTCAAATGTAATAATAGAACACTGAAGTCATTTGACAGGTTTACTAACTAAAAGAAGATTCAGAGGGAATCGAGGAACATATAAAGCCGATTTGAGCAAGAAATTATTTGTAGTTCAAATATTGCCAACCCCATGAACTGGGGCTTGAGTGCCATCAACAACAGTTTTGAATTGCTAGGAATATGGGTAGAAGCACCAGAGTCGATGACCCATTTGTTTTTACCATAAGGAGCAGAAGATGCTAAAAAAGCATGCCACCATCCAAACGTGGAGCCGACGTCAGAGTCTAAAGTCGTTCTTGGAAGAGCTTTTCAAATTCAGCACAAACCCAATCCGTAGAAGCAGTGGAGGGTTGAGTGGGTACATCCTCAATATAGTTAGTAGAGGCTCGATTGGCCCATGTGTTTGGGTAGCCATATTTCTCCCAACATCGGTCCTCAGTGTAATTGTTATGTTGGACCCTTTTTAGGACATCACAAAGCTTTTGGAGTGGATCACTAGATAACATCTGATCTACGACACCTGAAAAGGAGACATGCAATCCAGTAAGTATACCAACTAAAGTTCATTCTGTCGTCGTCGAACTTTTATGATATCAGAAGTTAGGGGATAGTTCGATCCAGCGGCGGGCTGACCACGTCCTGGTCTAGTAGGGGGTTGGCCACGTCTAGGTCCTGACATGACAAAACGACCACATCTTCTGCCATGATCACGGCCTCTTCCACGGTCAGAGTCACTAGAGCGAACTGCAAGAGCAGATGCCTCAGTGGAACCAAAAGGAGTAGAAGAGACATATGGTAGGCGTTGGACCCTTTTTAGGACATCACGAAGCTTTGGGAGTGGAACACTAGAGAGGATCTGATCTACTACCCTTGAAAAGGAGGCATGCAATCCAATAAGGAACTATACCGACTGAAGTTCATTCTGTTGTCGTTGAACTTCCGTGATATTGGAAGCCAGGAGATAGCATACTTGTCAAGGCATCAAGGCGACGCGGCGTTCCAGTTGAACACCTTGCGATTAGGCGTGACGAAGCGTTTTCTAGGCGAGCTTTAAAAAAAATTATGTATATGTTTTGTGTATATATACATGTGTCATGGTTTTTATGAACATTCCCCACTCATATACACACATTGACAGTTATATATGTAGTTATATACATACTATGGTTGATCTCCCCATATATATATTTTATTGTATGACAAAATAACCAATTACATGTCTAATATATTACCATTAACAATAATGTCAAGAACAAGAAAAGAATTATTGTAAAGAATGTAAGAGAGTGATCAACAAGTAAATATATATTTATTGTCATACACAGCTACAAGCATTACACAACGTAATCACTATCCTTCGTAGTATAGCTATTGAATACAATCTGAAATGAAGGTGCAAAATAAAAAAAATCAAAAGATATGTATTAAGAGTATTAGATCCAGGTTAAACATATAAAAGAGTATAGATCTAATGGAAAGTGATATTTGGCACATAACATTGGCAACAATATTGATTTTGAACATTAGGATAGCCACATTGAACATGAAAATACGTAAACATAAAGTCAGATCCAAAAAACTAGGTAAGTGTGGCATTACAGGCAAGGCGAGCCTTGACAAGTGTGGGGGATAGTAAACTTCAAATTCATCCCACAAAGCACGACATTGATTATAATAATCCACAACCGAGGTATTTTTAGAGAATTCCTTTCTAGTCGAATTTGTAAAAAATTCAGATACCTTTTTAGAGTTTTGTTGGTGTGAGTACACATGTGCTAACTGATCCCACATGGCCTTTGTCGTTCTAAGTCGTAAAAGAGGACACTGTTTACCATCCATGTCATACTCCAGAATCATCTTTGACCCATAGGTCATAGGCCTGCTTAATTTTCTCGTCAACAGTCTTGACAAGAAGAGTAGGTCCTTTGATGATAAGATGAGAGTACATGCCTTGGGCCTTGACGCACAACTTGAATGAAGCTGACCACGTATGGTAGTTAGAACCATCCAATTTGACGGTGGTCACATAGAGAGTTTTGAAGTTATCATATAAGGCCATTATGGAATCACTTCTAGATCAATCCACACAAGTTCAGAGATGGCGTGATGCATCATGCAAGTTATCAACTGAAGAGTTTAGAGACCAAAGAATGGGCATTAAGATTGTTTTAATTATTAATGAATCAACGCTACATTGTCAATTTAGACCGACATATGACGAAGGTTGATGGGAGGGAGCAAGTGCCTACCAAAGATTAGGTGGAACCGAGATGCGGTTGTTTTATATAAAGAACAGTCTTCCAATTACATGCAACTCAAGACGAGAAGGAAGGTGCGGGGATCCAGACAAAGTTGGATGAAACAGAGTAGGACAAAGGCAAGTAGGTGGAAGGGAGATGGATGAAGGTGGATGGGATGGGTGGGGTTGTGGCGGGTAACAGTGGAAGAGTAGAATCCACCGTCACCCCTCCAACCACAACCTTCTTTCTCCATTCTTATGCCTGTCATAAAATTGGTGAGCATCTCAAGTTGAACCAATTAGTAAATCTCCATTAGCTCTTATTAATAAGGATGGATGCTTCTACTACCTTGCCATCTCAAGAATTATCATTTGAAATCTCATGGTGATTGAGTCTACTTCAATTCTTAGGATATTACTTGTAAGATCACACAATTCGTCCTAAGAATGCATCTTTATTTTAAGCATAGAGCTCCTACTTGTCATACATAAATCATTGTACATACATGTAGCTAAGACATAAATATGAGAATATGAAATTTTGCTCATCTAAAGATTCATAATTTAAAATCTCATGGTGATTGGATCCATCTCAATTCTAGGGAAACTACAAATAAGCAAATGTTTCATCCTAAGAGTGAATCCACAATTAAATCATATAGCCCCTACTTGTCACACTTGTGAAGCAGTGTACAATAATGACCGACCTTCTGAAAAAGTCACATTTAGAATGTGAGTTCTTCCCATCCGTATGTGTGACCTTTGAATTACTCCTGTTTCCCATTTTTTTTTTGTGAATTATCTTTATAACATTTGATTCCCACTTTATATATTTTTACCCAATTTTTGTTCTGTTATTTTTTGGTTAATAGTTTGACTAATTTTCGGTGTACACATGTGTATCTATAAACGTAATGCCCTTATATGTGTATATATGAATGTATAATGTCTATGTATGTATGAGCGCAATATATATATATATGTATATGTGTGAAGTATGTGTGTAAGTATGTATGTCTATATATATGTATATTTGTTCAATTTATATAAATGTATGTATTCATGTTTAATATGTTTGTATCTATATACGTATCTATTTGTGTGGGCATATATGTTTCTATGTACATTGATATGCACACATCAAATATGTATATCCTATGATTTTCCCCAGACTTATTTCCAAATAGTTGACTGTACTTCTACCACACTTTGACAATTTTATCCTAAGTGTCCTGCATAATCCCCAATTTTTTTTTTTCACTCGAACGTACATATCTTGAATACTGAATTTGTCACTAGTACCATGTATGTATGGTGGTTTAGCTCTTACTTTTGGTGAATGAATTTTGGGCTATATTTTTGCCGTTCATGTGTAATCATGAGTTAATATCATAACTATACTTTAATGAGAACATATTCTTAACAATTTTATTAGAATACATATTGCTCTTTTTTATCATCTTGAGCATTCATTATGAGGAAGAATTATCCGACTCCATATGGATATACAGTAGATTTTTTATATGAAAAATCAAAATGAATTCTGATATGAAACCTAAAATAGCTTATAGTTTATTTGTTAAACTCATTTTAGTCAGCAATAGATACTAAGCATGGTTCAGAATTGTCCTTGTCAAAATCTGGTGTTGATCCTTGCTCATGAGATGACTTAATATATGAATCTCTTTGCGATAATAGATGTTGATCATGGATTTAACATACTCCTAATAGGTGGTTGGCTCCATAGAGAAAATGTAACACAAGCTAGCCCTCCTTGGTGCTAGTGACCCACTATGTTCCAACTTAATTAGTGTTCTTCCTAGTACTTGATCGATAGATGATTAGACCAATGGTTTTCTACATCTATTATCCATGAGTGTCCTAGTTATTTGCCATCTTTTTTCATTAGACAAACATTTTTCCTCGTGGTTGGGACACTACATACTCTTTTCTTCTTCTTTTACTAGACTTCTTGTTGGTGTTTTCACATTCTCATTGAATCTTGCCATGATATCTCTTGTTGTATGCAACAATAATATAAGCATATATAACAAACATTCAAAGGAACATTGACGCTAAATCTAATGTGGAGACCTCGTTTGTAGGAATTGAAATCATTTGACACATCGATTACAAGATAATTAATACAATTTGAATTGAAGAATATCTTTAAACTTATGTCTAATCAAATAGCAATGCCCCCATATTTAGATTATATATTCTTGAACCATCATATCTTTCTCCATGGAGCCATAAATTACATTTTGGTAGGAACTTTTTGTTTTCCATTGAACAAGGTTCTATAAGGTTCAATTAGTAAGCATATGGAATCCAAACTAGTCACATATTTCTTTTAGATTGAGAAAATATTTCCTACTATGGTTGAGCATGTATTGGAGTCGCATTGTCATAACATCAACAACCTCTATTATGGCATCGACCGGGAGTATCAAGCTACTTCAATATCTTGGCTGATTTTAATTGCTTCTCTTGAGTCATAATCTGATTATTTATGAACTGCAAGTAATCTTGCACCCTTTAGCTTATGAGCACCTTTGTACAATTTTTGAGCTCCTGATGTGATACATCTTGTAGAAGCATGCCATTGATACATACAATGACATGGATAGTCTACTCATTCTCACTCATGTTATTTGCCTCACTCATGATATTTGTTTGACATCCCTCCATGGCTGAATCAAAAGGTTGCTGTCCTGTCTTAATTTTCTTGATCAGGTGTACCTTTATCCTTTTAATTACTTATTATATTGGTAATCATAACTGTGAAAGGATACTGTATTGAAATTAATAAAAGAGGTATAGCCCTGTCCTATATATAGGAGCAAGGGAGAAACCCTGAGGCTTGTGCCCAAGTAATCTAAATGGGCCGAGATACTAAAGGCCCACAATAAAAAATTAACCTATTAACTAAATAGGCTAATATATCTCTTTAACACTCCCCCTCAAGCTGGATCATGGGTGAAACACATGTCCAAGCTTGGAGTTACATGACTCGATAAAAGAAAAGATAGAAATGATTAAAGATAAATATCACTCCCCATACAAAAGATTGATACTCCCCCTTAAATTGTAGTCCCCCTGAATCATACGATGACGCCTCTTTTCTTTGAAATTGTATTCTACAGGCTGGAGATCCTCGAGCTTTGATGAAGGTTTTTTGGAGTGCATCTGGAATGAAGAACATTTGAAATGGAACCTGAATACTGCAACAGTAATTCACCACTTGGAGCAGACGATCCTCAATACCATGACTATGTCATCTTCACTAGAATACGTACTTAACGCGGCACAAACACGGATCTCCAATGATGATGTAGCAGTAGTGGTGTCTTCAAAGCGTCTGAGAAGACGTGCATAACGTGCCACGAACATGAACGGATGATATGCTGGTGATACGATGCAGGTACCATAACTCTGTCGCATGAACCTTGGGGGCTTGACAGGAAAGGATATATCATCCATCAAGGAAAGTCCCAAGAAGATCAGCGGAAGGCGATGCTAATACAACAGATGCAACTCGAATAAGACGCGATAAAAATAGCTTGGTGATGATAAAACTGAATGAATCAACCTTGCAGATGTAAACTTGGCAGGCTTGATATTGTTGAGCTTCTGAAAAGTCTGAAAAAGCACCCATATGTCTCTCAAGAATGCAGCAAGAGTGATCAACTGAACCACCATTCACACCGAAGGAAGAGGAACCAAGAGGGCTGAAATATGCGTAGCAAACTCTTGTCTTGACGTACATAATGCAGTACGAACGCGAAAAGGTCGGTGTCCACGCTGCAGTGGAGATCCTTCAATGTTGTCTGGAAGTGGAGAACAAATGTGTTGAACAATGAAGCTCTCATGCAGATCACCTGGAATATGTAGCCTGAGTACATATACCATCTCTTCTCACTCTCTCTCATATATATTCTCTCACTCTCTCTCTCTTCTCATCTATTCCTCTCTCTATCCCCCCCCCCCCCCCCCCGCACAGCAAATACAACGAGAGTGAGTGTTTGGTGTGGAGAAATGGATATATGACCCTCCCCCCCTGCGGCGTGGAAAAAGGGATACTCATGATGGGTGGGTTGGAAAGGAATTGGTGGATTTGAGAGGTATTTGTGATATGGAGATGTGTAATATGTGGAGAATGAAACTGATAACCGGAGAAAATATGCTAAATGAGTCTATGTAAGATGCGGGTAGGAAATTAAATGGATCTAATCCCGACCCGAAAAGGGGATTTGTTTGGCCAGAAAAATCTGATTAGGCTTAAAATTGGATTTGATTAGCTAAATATAGATCCGAGTAAGGATCTGAATATCATAAGTATTGGAGGACGTCAGCAACTTGGGAGAAGATAGAACAATTAGGGGTAATGAAGCATCTCTCTAAGCAGAAGCAAGGCGGCAGCAATAGGACATAGATAATGGGTGGTGATAGCGAGATAAATAGCAGCAGGGAAGCAACGTGGAACAACAACCATGGGGCCTGGATGATGGAGACGACGACTGAAGAGTGCGATCGTCGGCTGGGGATATGGTTGCTGCTAAATAAGGCAGCAAAACTTTAGCGAATGGACACACGATGATGACTGCCAAGCAGTAGTGGTCGGATAATGGCAGCGATGGCGGCGGTTGTTGCCCTTAGGATTAGTGGCGGCGATGGCTGTTGTTGCCGATGGTGATGGTGTTTGTTACGGCTGGCAGCGGCAACACTGACACATGCCGTTGGTGAGGACCGACGGCGGCTTGCTGTTGCCAATGGGGGCTGTTGAAGGTGGTTGGCGGTGACTATTTGCTGATGTTTGCTGGGGAAGGGCAGAGCTGCTGATCTGAATGTTGTTGACGGACCGGTGGATAGGGACGACGGAAGTTGCTGTTGTCGGCCTATGAATGTTGTTGACGGACCGGTGGCGCATGGGAAAGCAACAGTTGCTGCTGGTCTAGCCGATAATGCTGATTGTTGCGGCTTGTGGCGATTGCAGCAGCGGTGGCGTTGTTGGATACGAGGGCTTGATGATGACGACGTTGGGACAGAAATTATCGACGTACGGAAAGAAGATGGGAAAAGAAGATATGATCTTTAAGAAAGAGGATGAGAAGCCATGAAGGCCGGGATGTGCTTGGCGGGCAGTCGACCTAAGCCATGGCTACGGCGGCCGCCGCCCACAGGCGGAGCCTCTGTTGCTCTCTCGGAGAGCGAAGAGCGGCGATTGCTAGGGCTGTTATCGGCGGCTAGGTTAGGATTCCCTAGGAGTGAACGTGCTCTGATAGACTGATACCATGTGAAAGGATATTGTATTGAACTGATTCGAATAATAAAAGAGGTATAGCCCTGCCCTTTATATAGGAGCAAGGGAGAAACCCTGAGACTTGTGTCCCAAGTAATTTAGACGGGCCGAGATACTAAAGGCCCACTAACTAATTAACCTATTAACTAAATAGGCTAATATATATTCTTTAACAATAACATTTGAATCATCATGGTCTATGTCGACCAGACCAACTCTTTTGAGTCACAACTTGGGCTGACATCTTGTCTCTCAGCCCATCTGCATATGGTATAACCAAGGTTTTAAAGTGTGTGAGGTGCATCTGGGCATTTTCGTCTCAGCGAGGCGAGTGTATAATCTCGTATATATATAATCCCATATATTTATATATGAATACATATATGTATGTAGATATAGTTATATATACAGATTTACATATACATGTGTATATACTATACAGACATACACATATAGTCACATATATACATATGTAAAATAGAAATATATAGAGATAAACTATTACAAATACACGCACACATATAGATGCATATCTATACATACAAACATAGTTGTAAGTGTATACACATGCATACACACACAAGAGTACATGTAGATACATGCAACATGTGATGGTATAAGTAGTAACATATCCATAGTTGTCAACAAACAAGCATACACATACATAGATATGCACATAAATATATCTATATACATACAGTTTTGGGTTAATTTGGCCCAATTAAGCCCAAACTAGGATATTCTAGTCTTTTTTAAACTCAAAGTCTGAGGCTTACGCCTCACAAACTCCTTAACGCTTCTAGCGCCTCGATACGCCTCGCACAAATTGAGGCACATGCCTCTCACTGGCAGACTGAGGCTTAAGCCTCAAGGCATACCGGCGAATGCCTTGCCTCGAGGCGTACACCTCTTAAGCCTTGAGGCACGTTTTTTAAATCCATGGGTATAACAGTGCTTGTTGCAGAAGCATGCACAAACAAGTAAACAACACAACATATGATACATGATCTAAAGTTATAAACCCAAAAGCAAATGATGAGAAACAAATTACATCAAAAGTTCCTTCATGTGGTTGGGTAGACAACATAGTGGTAGGGGTTGTTTTGCTACTAATTAATTAACTCGAATTTCTATTTCTTATTTTGTCATTTTATATTATTAGTTTTTTGGGGGAATTCATATTATTAGTTTATTTAAAACAAATCTTAATTGAGTTATAGTTATTCCTTTCTTTAAATATTACTTGGTCATTCACAACAATGCTTTGAATTCGGTCCCCATGCAATGTGATGATTATCATCATTTGAAATATTCCATCAGTGGCTTATAATATGCTACTATTTCCATCTGACATCATTAGCTTTTATTTCTCACTTGTTGTGTTCTAATACGTGTGTATGATCATGCATTCAATGCAATATATTTTTTATTATTCCTTTTGTGTGTAAAATTTGGCTCCATCTCGTGTTGGCACGGTTGCCATATTGCATCACATTTTTTTGGGAAGGTTTTGCATCGCATGGAATATGATTTGATAACTAAGAATGCAAAGTAGATGCACTAGTATGTTTTACCTCAAATACTAAGCTCAAAGTTTCAACAATATATAGTTTTGCTTGATTCAAACCTAACAGTAGATTTACTAGGATTTTAATTCCATAGTCAAATCATTGTGGTAGAATTGTCATATTGCATCACATTTTTTTGGTAAGGTTTTGCATCGCATGGAATATGGTTTGATAACTAAGAATGCAAAGTAGATGCACTAGTATGTTTTACCTCAAATACTAAGTTCAAAGTTTCAACAAAATATAGTTGCGCTTGATTCAAACCTAACAGTAGATTCACTGGGATTTTAACTCCATGGTCAAATCATTGTGGTAGAAAATGTCGACATTATCAATGTCGACCATTGGCATTATCCCAATAAACATCCAGATTCAATAACGTCGAACTGAATTTTGACAATTTTACCAAATCCATGTGAAAATTTAAGAAGATCAACTGTTCAATCCCAAAAAATGTAAACATTTGGTAAATATCACAATTAGTCCCCTTTTTAAGTGGAAAACTTGTGTTTGTAGTCCTCTTTGAGATTTTAAACTTTTGTTGAAGATTTGATGGTTATCCAGAATTGCTAATCGTGATGCTTTCCAAACTTATCCCTACTCATCTAGTTTTCTGAAATGAACCTTTTTTTGGTTTAACTGACACATTTGATGTACCTAGCAACAAAAAACCATAAAATTTAGTTGATTGTACATACTTGGTCACTATTTCATTCCTCCTTATAATAAATAAGAATAGACATTAGTGAAAGCATGTTACAAAAGCTAAACTTCATCACCATCATCTAAGCCTCATTTCAAACAATGTTGGGGTCGACTTCATGGATCATTTGTTTCCATTCAGCTTTAAGAACTTGTATACTTCAAACGGAAATGTTTAGAGAATGCAATGTTCACAGTGGTGAATGTTGGAAGAGAGGGTTATTGAAAGGTGTTGTGAAGCAATAACTTCGTGGACCACTTTATCTACGAGAATTAAGACGACTATGCCAATCAAAAGATGGCGTCTTGGAGGATCGTACCACTGGTGGAGGAGATCAAGAAGACCATGGAGGACTTGGCCGTCGTCGGTGAATGCACTAGCTGCTAGTGCAACACCGTTGCGACGTCCATAGGCTAAATGAGTGAGAAAGGGCAGACGACGGTGGTGACGCAATTCCCTCTATTTCTCCCTTATGAGATTAAAGGCAAGATTTTGATGGACAGTAGACAAATACCTTACATTAGGTTGTACTGGGGCAAAGGTGATGACTATTTTTTTGTTGGTGGTGTATAGGGGGGTTTCTCTTCTTTGTCTTGGTTTTCTTGCTTGCCTTGGGGTTGACATCTGTAGGCACAATAGGGTGACGTAGATGGCTCAGGTTGGGGAAACCGATGTAACTCTCTTTTTGTTTGTTGGAGCCTGTACGGGGAGGACATGGTGAATCTATGCACCTCCCTGCTGTAATTAAAAAAAGGTCCAGTGGTTGTCTGACCGACATCGAGGCAATATAATCACACTCAGCTTGGGCCATGGTTAAAGAACTATTGGTTTGGGAGTCCTTGACAGTAATGAAATTAGGATGAAACTCAAGTAACCTTTATTATCACGTATAAAGTGGGAAGCAGAAAGAAGAGACTTGATCGAGGGAAGGTGAAGCACATTGGACAAAGTTAAAGGGGAATATCACTCCCGGAAGTTGAGTGCACCAATATGGAGGTGATTTGGGCCATTATAGAGCACATATTGAAGGTTCTGAGCAGATGACACCTAATCTTGTGGTGGGGTTCCTGGCTTTCGTTTGTTTGCTATTATGTTACACATGCGCAACATGAAGAAAAAGCATAATCATATATGATATTTTAGTATATTAAGGTTACATGAGTGATTATGATGTGATTTTGTTATAAAAGAATAGTGAACTTCTTTGGTCTTAAGTATGTATCTCATGCTATGAAGCACAGATATTCCAAAATAGGTGTCGTACCCGTATCCAATATGTATCGGATACCAGTACTCCGTGGATACTCCTGGATACGTATCGGATACTCCTACTCCGTATCCATGGTGTATCCAGGCCGTATCCAATCGGTAAAAACTAGAAAAAAATTTGGGCATAACATTGGACAAAGTTAAAGGGGAATATCACTCCCGGAAGTTGAGTGCACCAATATGGAGGTGATTTGGGCCATTATAGAGCACATATTGAAGGTTCTGAGCAGATGACACCTAATCTTGTGGTGGGGTTCCTGGCTTTCGTTTGTTTGCTATTATGTTACACATGCGCAACATGAAGAAAAAACATAATCATATATGATATTTTAGTATATTAAGGTTACATGAGTGATTATGATGTGATTTTGTTATAAAAGAATAGTGAACTTCTTTGGTCTTAAGTATGTATCTCATGCTATGAAGCACGGATATTCCAAAATAGGTGTCATACCCGTATCCAATATGTATCAGATACCAGTACTCCGTGGATACTCCTGGATACGTATCAGATACTCCTAATCCGTATCCATGGTGTATCCAGGCCGTATCCAATCGGTAAAAACTAGAAAAAAAATTTGGGCATAACATTGCTTGATTAGCGTTTGACACCAACTCCTGTCTTAACCCTCTCTATTAAGTAGTAGCTTGCAGGAAGGCTGTCACAGTTGCTTCCTTGAAGTAGTTCCAGGTTAGTCACCATTCCTTTTGCTAAATGCCAATATTCCTTCTTCTCTTTATTGTTTGTACCTCCTCTATTTTTGGGATTTCACTTTTTAAAAGAACTTTTTTTTGATCAGTTTTTTTTTATTTTTTAAAAGAACTTCCATATGTAATATGGATTTTTGTTTGTTCTTTATTGCAAACCAATTCATTCACCTTTACATGGTACTTGCGGATGCTTTCCCTGCTAAGGTGCAAGTTTTATGCACGTTGATGTCCTCCATATTCTTTGAAAGGCTTCAATTTAGTATCGTTGGTAACATGTGACTAAATCTATTGTGATTTATTTTGGATTTCTATCTAGACAATAGCTATTTCATCTCCTTTGAAGATAATCAGTGCATCTTCATTCTTCTTTCTCCCCCTATGAAGCGCCGATACTCCAAAATAGGTGTCATATCAATACTGAGTACATATCTGATACTAATACTCCCTAGATACTCTCTAATACATACCAGATACTTCTTAAGTCGTATTTCTTTTTTTATTAGTAGGATATGATCCTCAATGCAGCCAAGATACAACCAACCCATTTAGCAGCCAAGGGAGCACTCCACTCGTGTGATCCCTCAAAATCCCAAAACCATGCGACTTCCAACTCTAGACTCCCCCTCTTGTATTGGTGATTTGAGAATGAAATTGATATTTTCTGTTAAAATTTTAAAATAAACATTAAAAAACGGTTGTATCCACGTTGTACAAGTATCTTATATTTTCCAAAATTGTCGTACCCTGTACTGTACCTGTACCCGTATCCATTTTTGTATCTATATCCGTGCTTCATAGTAGCTAGCCATACATGAAAGAAGGTAGTATGGTATCACAGATGACACAACTCACTTTACACCACAACAATACATGATACATGAAATGCGAAAGGTTTACAATATGATATTCTCATGTTTTTTTGTAACTTCTGTCTCACATTGATATGAATCAAAGACCCCTTTCTCTATAAAAAAAGACCCCTTTTTATATCATTGTTTGATATTATGGTATTGGTTTTCATTTTCTTTAGAAATATTGTGATTTTTAATTGAAATTTGATTGTCCTCATGTATTTTTAAAATAAATATATTGGTTATTTTTTAAAATATAAAAATAAATATTAAAAATAGTCGTATCCATGACGTATCCGTATCATATATTTTCGAAGATTGCCGTATCCCCGTACCAGTACCCGTATCCGATACGTATTCGTATTTGTGCTTCCTAGATCTCATGCTAACTAGATTTATGATCCGAACTCTATAAGCAAGGTCTTTTTATGCATTCACGATGTTTTTCATTCAAGTGTATTTCATGTCTTCTTCCATGTTTGCATTTTCCCAAGAAAATGCTATAATGTCATGTAAAATATTGTTTTTATGTTCTGACACTAAGAAATGCAAAAAAGATCTATAAAACATTATTTGACATCTATCATGTGAGCTGTTAGTTTTATTCCAGCACACTCTGACCACACGAGCTTGGACATGTCATGTGATGTTCTTTTGCAAGATTTCTGCATTCTTTCGTGCAGATTGTTGTGTGTTCCAATTTGATGTTTAATTGACTGATGTTTTGTTGTAGGATGTTGCCCAGAAGATATTATCGTTTATGCATCAACTCAAGCGATCCGTCTGTATTATATCTGCATCTGGCTCAGTTTGTGATGTTTCTCTTCGTCATCCAGCTAACATGGCTGGCCTTATGTTGCATGAGGTGGGCTCCCTAACGTCTATCTATATATATTACTTTTTTCCCCTTTAATTGTTGAGTTCATCGCATGCACAACTAGTGATGCAGTATTAAACCAAAAGGGGATTGTTTGCCATATCCGAGTCTTCAGTCTTCTTGAGAAGTAACCTCCCTTGTGGGCTAGTCCCTGAAGAAGAAGCTACCCCACCAACCCCCCATCGGTGTCCAGTCTCTCTATGAGGATAGTATAGTGCCTTTTGGGGTATTCCCCTGCCTGGACTCATTTTTTTAGCTTTTTAATAATTAGTAGGGATTGAATATGAATATTCTTGAGAAAAATGTCCCATAAGTCCAGAATCATGTGATGGCTTATCTCATTCCCTTGGACTTTTCATGCCCCTAATGGCTTCTCAACCACATTTTGGCATTTATCAGTGGCTTTAACAACATTCCTGTCGTTTGTCATGTATTTGCTCAATGAGTATAGATAGCAAAGCTAGCAGCAGGTAGGCATCTATTTTTGTGATAACTGAAGGTTTTTGAAAATAGGAGTAGATAATTGAACTAAGAGATGATTCATGGACACCGCGAAAAGGGAGAGGAACTCCCCCTATGACAATATAAATCCGTAGAGGCTGAATGCGAAGAGGGTAGGCAAATCAGAAACGAACCAAATGTAGGACACAATTCATTATCTTGGAGATGGTGCACTTGCGATTAAAGATACAAATATGTTGTTCTTGGCAAATTTCAATGTTTAAGTGACAGCTTTAATTTCTTTTATCAGGGATTGTTTGAGATTATTTCATTTTCTGGATCCCTGCTGCATATTGCCTCGGCTAGTGGAACTACCACTAGAAGGGGCGGTATGAGCATATGCCTAATTGGCACTGACGGTCGAATGATTGGGGGAGGAGTCGGTGGATCCCTGAAGGCTGCTGGACCAGTGCAGGTGAAGGATTTCAAAGAAGTTATTGCTTTATATAATTTCCTAAGTTTTATCCTCAGGCCTTAGTCTAATTTGTGTAACATTAGGTAATTGCATCCTCATTCTTGATTGACCAAGCCGTCCTCAGAGCTCCTGAGGCAGTGGAGTCGAGCAACATGAGTCCGAATTCAGCTGTTGTTGCAACACCTTCAACTCAGGCTGCAGGGTTCCAGTCCCCCACGGACTCTACCAGGATTCCTGCTGCTAGACCGTTTGATAATTATCAAGTTTTCGAAGGTGGATCCAACTTTGTGCAACACCTGCAACCTGAGTGGCAAGGTGAGCTCGGAGGTTTCTGTAGCTTCTCATGCTGTCGTGGTCCGAAGTTTTGTACTTTTAAGTTTCTTTGGGGTTTTCCTCATCATGAGTTGAACGCCGCTGGCATTTTCCTGTGGTTTGTGTGTTTGACCAGCGCTCTTTCATCACTTAGCACAATTTTCTTTCATGCCTGCTGCACATGCAACTTTTTGCATCGAGCAAACGCATGCGAACTTTTTTTTTTGGATGCTACTTGTGTACTGCATTAATAATTTGCATTTTTAATTTGCTTAACTCATCTGACATGACAGTTGATGTATGTAGGGAGTGCTGGCCTGGAAGACATCGGAGCATACCATTCTCGGGAGGGTGGTGATAATTAACTCAAGGTGACCATTACAGAGTTTAACAGCAATAGGAAACAACATGTACAGCCCTCGTCAGCTGATAAATCTTTATCCCGTTTTTGTTTTGTAAATCTTACCACTGATCTAACATTTTGGTTATATTTGATGATGTACATTTGGTATCACTCAAAAATGGATTATTTTTCAAGTGAACATCCTCTTCTATGAAACCTCAGGGAGAAATGTGCCACCAAGGTATTCAAGCAGTTCATGTCAGCGTTTCCATCACTTTTTTTCTTTGCACATCCTGAGGATCTCTACATCCAACTAGAATTCTATAATTTTCTTTTTGTTATTGATGGTTTTGGTGTTAATCGATTTTAAGTTAATAATATCTAGTTTTGCCGTCCCTTTGTCCAGCGACAGCAGCAAATATCGTATTTCGTCAGTTTCCTAATCCTTGTAGCCACCAAGGCACCAAATCCATCCCCTCGTTTTTTTCAACGGATGTTTTTCAAGCGGATCTTGATGCAGTTCTGATCTTTAATGGGGTTTTCTTTGGTTTTATCGTCCCCGGCTAAGCTATATGCTGCAGTGACTTTGTGATCGATACAAGATCTGTAATTATGAGTCGACACCTCTCTTAGTTCCTATCTATCTAGTTTTGGCATTATGTAGTAGATGAACTTAATATCTATACATCGAGCAATCCTTGGTTTCCATCATAAATTTAGGCTTAATATCACTTGTAACCCACTTGCTACGTGTTGCGAAGTTTCCAACATATAAACTCTTGCATCTAAAAGTTTATCCGACTGAAATTAGCACCGTGGTACACTTGTATGATTTTATCTTTTACCTAACATGCCTTATGTCTAGATCTTTGTTAATGAGGTAAGCCTGACGTCGGTACTACTCTTTGCCGATTTTCTCATATTCAACGCCTGGCCTTGTCAAGCTGACGGGAGTACCTAACTTTCGAAGTAGCAAGATACTCCTTGTCAAGCTGACGGGAGTACCTAACTTTCGAAGTAGCACGATACTACGTACCTAACCAAATAATTTAATTACGGACTCACGTCACAGGGCAGCGTTGTAGTCTAAACTGGATAATTCGTTAACATATACGCCGGTAGCGCAAATAGAGCAACACTCCTAATATAGCGCCCTGCCCCCTCACGCGTTGTTTAGGTAGTTTTGACTCCCACCAGCCACATGTAGGTGGTTTTCCCGCTCCTTTCCCCCCTTTCTGCCAATGTGAGGTGGTTTTATTTGTCATATGGCATGTGCAGAACAAAGGACAATAGAGAAAAAACATGAATTTCTAATAACTTTTGATTCATGATGTTTTTTTTTGTCAAAATAAAGACTATTGGATTTGTTAAGAAAAATTCAATAATACTAATGTCGATATACTTTGAAAAAGTGATATAAACATAAAATAAGCTTATAACAATAAAGAAAAATAATAGAGAATAATTTACAACATCTACGAAGCAGGCATATACACACCATAATTAAGCACATTCGTACTATAATTGAGTGTTTTTTTTACAAATATTAGACACATTGTGTTAAAATTTGTGCGAATTTATTTTTATGTGCATACTCTATTAAGTAGACCCATTTCCCATCATAATTAGGTGCATTCACACCATAATTGAGTTTTTTTACAAATATTGGGTGCATTCTATTAACATTTATGATATTATCTAAAAAATATTAATACTATAATTGGGCGCATTCGCACCATCATTGAGTGGTCATTATGTTATGATTTGTGTTAATTTTCTATTTTGTGCACATACTCTAAGAAGTAGGCGCATTCACATTATAATTGGACACATTGCACCATAATTGGTCTTACTACAAATATTGGGCGTATTATGTTCAGATTTGTGATAATTTGTTATTTATGCACACCATCTAAGAAGTAGGCACATCACACCATAATTGGACACATTCATACCATAATTGGACATTTTGTACATCTATTGGACGCATCCATTCAAAAGTGAGTCCATTCATTCAAAAGTTGGCACATTCAGGACAATAGTGTGCACATTCAGATAATATTAAGTGCATTGAGGACACGAGCGGGCGCACTCAATCAAAAGTGAATGTGTAACGACCCCACTTTTTGATAACCCGCAATCAAGGAAGACCAAGAAGCCAGTGCCGCTATCCCAAAATAGGATCAATAGTTTTGTAAATAATAAAAAATAATTAATAAATTCTACCAAAAACTAAGCTTAAATCAGGATAAAAAATTACTTTTCACATACCTTTCAAAAATTGGAATTGGAATTTCATCCAATGTAGAGTTCTATCTAAATAAATCTTCTTTTCTTTAATTAGCTTTATTTTTCAAATATCACTTTACTATTTGCCCTTTTTCAAGTATTCCTAAAACGTCGACAAACAAACATCAGTCAGTATAAAGAATATACTGGTATGTGGTGACAACCAATAACATGTACATATTTTATAACAACCTAATTACATTAAATAATTGTTAACAATCTAAGATTACATTTTCAATATAACTTCCCAACCGCTTTTACTCATCCTTTGGGATACCCCCTCTTAGGGTTTAGTCCTTGCAAGAGACTTTAGGCTACCTTCTTCATCCTGAGCTTGGTACCTTATATGTCATCTTTCTGGGTGCCCTGTGGTCTTCCCTCCAGGGCTTGATCACCTCTAACCTTCCCTCCAGGGCTTGGTCTTTTCAAATCTTACATCCAGAGATGGTATGTAGGTTTGGGCAAGTCATATATGTATTTACATTGTGATAATCATAGTCACTTTATAGATTGTAGAAAATAAAGTCATCCAAGTAGTTATTTTCAAACAATCGATAAATCCTCAAAAATCGCCGTGAAACTAAAACGAGTAATCATAAAATAACCACATACCTGATTTGGAGATCTCAGAGGAACCAAGCAAAGTCCAATCCAATCAGGTAATCCAAGCAACCAATCAAGCCAATCACATAAGCACAACAGAATCCTAAAAAGCATGTATAACCTAATTACTACATACTCATCATGAACTCACTTTATTGACTTGGGAATCCTCTATATGGTTTCTAGGTTGAATTAGGGTTTCCTTAGGGTTTCTTAGATCTATTTCTCAACTTTACCTTTTCAGGTTTCTAGGTTGAATTAGGGTTTCCTTAGGATTTCTTAGATCTATTTCTCAACTTTACCTTTTTAGGTCAACAAGACTCTAAAACAACATTTCTATGTTCAAAACCCTGATCACTAATTATTCACATTAAAGTATCTTTATTACCAATTAGACTTAGGATCAAGATAACTCAATCTCATATATAGGATTTCAAAATATAACTCATAAAAAGTCATAAAAACTTAGATTGGGGTTTCTAAGACCACTAGTGCACTTTATACATATGAAACCCTAAATTAGCCAATTAAATACATATATCATCTTTTTAATTAACAACATGTTAATATCGACTTAAATCATTAAGAGAACTTCACTAAATCTCATTAATAACAAAATTACGATTTCTTATTCATAAAAGCATTAAAGATGATAACTTTATATACTTTTTGAATTGCAAATAGATTTAGGCTTCCATTATATTTTTATTGGAATCTACGTATTTTTATGATCAACTTTCATATATAATTTATCTTCATACAATATTTCAATAATTACTTATGATTTTAGAAAGTTAATCATTTATTGACCAATGGGAGCTTACCACCTGGGTAGAGCATCCCGGGTCTGCCCAACCAACCCAGTTGGGTCGGCCAACCGACTCTCACCCTCTAGGCCGAGCACGGTTTAGGCGGCCAGATCGCTCGTGAGGAAAAATAAACAAAAGACAAGTTTAGCCCTTACCTTACAGTAGAAGGACCGGGGTAGGTTGGTAATTCGCTACGAGGTTGTCTTCAACCTCTGTCTGCGCGCACCACAGGAGCGAGGGATCAAATCACTCATCGACTCTGAGGTTTCGACCTCCTCTGTGCTGTGCGAGGGTGCCTACACCTTCGTCGCCACAAGCTAGGCTCAACGATCCCCTCGATTGCTTGGCTGGTGGTTGGGAGCGACGGGCCGAGTAGGCGACAGGTTCAGGTAGCCAGCGATGAGGACGGGTAGCGAGGGACATCGTCTTGAGTCAAATTGGATGTCGTAAGAGATGCACAGATTTGCAGGTGATCTTACAAAGATGTGGGTGGATTTGTTGGGGCATCCACCCTCCTTTTATAGGTGAGGGTGTCCATCGCAGAGAGCCCCCCTCCAACTGGATTGGGGAAAACTCTATTTCTTCTCAAGAGTCCCATAAATTTAGGATCATTCAATTCGGGAAGGTCTCCCAAACTTGTTGGACAAGTTTCCAGTAATCCTCGCGCATCAGAGATCGAGCTAGATCAAAAGGAACCTCTACTGGTTTCCTACTTGGGCTGGGATCTAGACGACGACCCAACGTCATCGGGTCATGAGATCTGCAATCCAGATCGTGATATCTAGGGTCCATATCGCCCACATCAAAGACAATCAAATCCTTATTCTTAAACAAATCGTGACATTTAATGTATTCTAATGTTTATCCTTTCACTTTAGGAAACTTACACAAATTATAACTCTCTCCTCGTTTATCCTTTTTCATGCAACTTTTAAGGGAAGCCTTGTGTTAACTTTATCTACTAGTGTACCAAGTTTGAGTCCCAAACTAAAAAGAATAAATGACTTTTCTTCATATGCAAGCTAACACTTATTTAGGCATAGTCTACTCATATTTTCTCTCTCTTCCACTTTTATTTCTTTATTTGGATTCCTTTTATCAAAAGGGACCATGTGGATTCGAAATCCAATCTATCATGAGAAAACTCATAACCTTCTAGAGAATTCTACATTATTCTCAACATTATCTCAATTTCTCTTATTATTCAATCTCTTTCCATATTTATTCTTTGTTAAACATATTGTACTCATTACTTCAGTAAGGCCCACGAAAACATTTATACAAAAGGGAACATTACCAAAGAAATCCATTCATTACACATAAATCATACAATTTTCATAATCATACATTCTATTGGAGAAATTGCATTTCAAACCATATAAGACCAAAATTGGGGTTGTAACATCCTTCCCCTCTTATAGGAACTTTTTCCTCAAAATTCCACCTAACATACAAATAATTCAGTATAAGACTTTTCCATGTCCATCATCAGCTCCCATGTCACTTCATCCTCTCCATGGTGCTTCCAAAGAACCTTTATCATCTTCTATTCTTTACTCCTGAGCTCTCTCTCACCTTGGTATCTCATACCCATATAAGTGACTCAGGGTAAGTTAGCTTCCCTTGGAGTTCAATAGGTTCATTGCTCAAAACATGGCTCGAGTACCTCACATAGTGCTCTAGATTGGACACATGGTACTAGGGGTGTAAACGGTGCGGGTACGGTGCGGGTCTGGCCATACCCATACCCATACCCATCTAATTTAGCGGGTCCGGTTCCTGTTCTAGACCCGTATAATACAAAACCTAGACCCGCACCATACCCGTACCCGCAATAATAGCGGGTATGCGGGTAAGCGGTTCTATAAAACATCATATTGTTTATGTAAGAGAAACGACTATGTTATATATATTTAACACAACAAGATATTGTTATCATATAGTATATTAACATGTAATAGTTATATTAGACGATGCTATATTCTATACAATAAAATTAATTGAGTAATTATTTACATATTTGCAGTCATGATCATATCATTTCATTTATGTAGAAAGTAATATAGATTAGTAGACATTTTGATTTTAAGTTTACATATGATGTTCGTTATTGTAACTAGAATAATTAATTCTTAGTTATACCTTAGAGTAGGATATAATCTCAATAATTATATTAATTAGATTAGTAAAGTATAATATATATAACATATTATTTTAGTAGTTACTTATGTATAGCGGGTACACAGGTCTAGCGGGTCTGGGTCCAAGCATACCCATCATTGGACCCGCTTATATGCGGGTCCAAGGGTATACGGGTCCAAGGGTATGCGGGTATAAAAAATTAGACCCATGACGAGTTTTTTAAGGGTCCGGATTTGCGGGTCTACGGGTCTACCCGTACCTATTTACAGCCCTACATGGTACACATCATACATCATATTATCCTGAGGGGTAAGGCTAAACCAAACGCAACTCCACCGATCCGTTCCAAAGCCTCAAACGAGCCCATGTATTGGGGACTCAACTTTCCTCTAATCTCAACTATAGCTCAGAGGGGTCGGATTTCTAAAATACATGTTCACCCATAGTGAAGTGCGAGTCAGTGCACTTCGCATCAACATGCAACTTCTGTCGATCCTGGGATTTCTCAGCCATTGCTCAATCAAAGTGACTTTCTCCGCATATAACTATGGTTTTTGTGACCTTCTACAAGGTCCTCTCACCGATATCACCCTAGTGAAGTGGTGACCGACACAACCTCCCATAAAGAGCTTCATATATCCTAATACTGGTTGTGGTAGATGTCATAACAAACAAACTCAGCTAGGGGCAAGTACTGCTCCCGCTATCCACCCCAAATGAGCACATATGCTCTCATCAAACTTTATAAAATCTAGATCATACTCTCTTGACTGTCCATCAGTCAGGGGTGATATGTTGTACTAATCTTCAATCTAGTATCGAGTCCTTCATGTATGTACTTGCACAACATGGAAGCGAACTTAGGGCCATACTCAAGAAATTTCTAACTCAGATCACTATGTAGTCAAAACTATCTCTCACTATATATAGCTCAACTAGATCTATTGTACTAGAAATGCTCTCTTATGCAAGGAAATGGGCTGACTCGGTAAGGCGATCTACCATAGCCCCTATTGCATCATGACCTCTCTTGGTCCCAGGGAGGCTCACCACAATGTCTATGGTGATCAACTCCCATTCCACTCAAGAATTTCCAATCCTCTATAGCAATCCACTGGGTAACTGGTATTCAACCTTCACCTTCTGGTATGCGTGATATCTGGCCATATATGCCTCTATATACTCCTTCATTCCCGACCTCTAAGAAATTTCTGCAAACCTTAACCATCTTGGTAATACCATGGTGTACTTAAAATCATGAGCTTCTTGCACGACATGATTCTTCTAGGATGAATCCTCAAAAACCCTAAAACACTCTAGTAGTGGATTTCACCACCTACTTTTACTGACAGGGGCATCTGAGGTTCTTATAACAATCCTTATATCTCATCAAGCTCTCGGCTGGCTAACTGGGAAACCACCAAATCGACCAACATGTTCGGTTGTATTTGGATGTTAACTACACATGTCTAGTCTCATAATGGTCACAGGGTCCACCTAGCAACCTCTTTCAGCTCTCTCCACTTATTTGACAAGACAGTTGTACACCTAAATTGTTTCCAACTGAGAATATATTGCTACTGCATTAGCTTCCTTATGTGCTAGGTAATGGTGAAGACATAAAGTTTCATATACTCCTCTCATCATCCTTATCTTGGGTTTAGGTCTATCTGAGCCAGGTAAGCTTAAAGCTCTTGCATCCATCATCTCGGTTATCAAACCCAATCTCTACCTCTTAAATCCAAACTACTCTCGACAAGCCTGTCCTCATATGATGATTATCATAGTTCATCTACACTTTCACACTATCTATATCCAATATACTCTCAAAAGGTTTGGTACTTCATCCATCCTCAATAATTATAGAAAGGTTACAACTCATATCACCTTTGTCCTTAGTATATGGCATGCGTTTTGTCCTATCTCTCACACCCATAACAAGATGAAATAAGCATTTGGCTGCAATCCAAATACAGTGTTCATCCCATTTCAAGAGTAGAGATGATGCATCACACATTGCCATTACACTTTCCAGTCTAAGTTGAAACATACTTCTCATGACTTCACACCATGAACATCTCGAAAAAGTGTCTACACCCATGAAAATACTTTCCCCATCACCCTTATGTACAACCCCTAGTCATTTCCTCAAGGTCTCTAGGGTGCCAGTACTTTTGGGGTGATCTTACCCTTATGCATCTAGAGAGTGCCTTTCACATTTACCCCTTAGGCCCCATGAACTCATGAAGGTGGCCAACGTCCTAACCCATGGTCCTCGGGCAAAGGTAGTTGTTACCTCCCGACCCTATGGTCTTGTGCATCCAGGGAACAGACAACTCCTACTCCCACCAGTCTTATCCCTCCTTGACCTTGGTATTGACTTAGGATTTTATCATAACACATATCAATCTTGAATCCTTACCCAATTCTCCATCATGTCTCTGGGCACTCATGGTTAAACTTACATATTTTCATAGGAATCATGGTGACCTATCTAACTCGGTCTGGCCCCATATAGGTTACCTCTATGGAAACATATTCTCATGGCCCTTAGAAATGGTCACACATGGACCTATAGATACATGCTCATACTATTTTCTCTTACACGTAGCTCATCAAGCTCTTATAAGTGACCTCTTAAGGTTACCCCAAACCTAAATAACAACTGGTACCTACTTCTACATGAAGGGTCCTTTCCTAGGACATGAGAAAACTATCACTTGATAGTAACAAAGGTCATAAAAACGTTCTTGCATCCAAGGTTTATATCATCATGTATGTGCATAACTCCTATCATACTACCTATGCATATGGATAGCAAGAAGACAACATATTAAACCATTATAAGTTCTTTGGTGTGTCATACATGCTCAACATCCCTCAGGGTTGGACCCATATCATACATACATTGACTTGTGTGAGAAGCTAACCAATCATATATATCAGTTCAAGTGGGATTTTTGTTTGCTCTAGTATATGGGAAGGGGTGCCATGCTTAATTCCTATGAACTCAATCAGCCTTGTGAGCATCAGGTGCACCATCTACTGCTACTTCCTCTCTTTGGTCCAGAAACCCTAGGTTCACCTCTTATGCATTAGCTGTCTGAATTGCATGCCCAATTTTTCAAACATATACCAAACCCATACATGATAGGGCATATACTTCCTCTTCCACGTGAACAACCATTAGAGTCCTACACTAGGACAACCAAGTGGGTGTGAGGCCTCACAACTTGTTATCATACCCTACCTCTTTAGAGTCTCTGGGACTCTCCTTTTTGCACCTGAAAGGTAGGCATTCATATCATCCGTACATTGGTTCAAGAAGCCTCTTTCCCTCTTCTAGGGTTTGGTTCCTCTAAAGGCACCTAAGGTACAACAACCTCTAAGGTTATGCATGAAGCAACCACATACATCTACTCCGGGTCATCTATTCTAGGCCACATCATCCCAAACTTCTCATAATTCCTCCTATCTTAGAGTCCAGTTCTCCAACCTTCTTACTCGGGTCTCGCCCTCTCTCTAGATCCCACCCTATAACTGGTCATATCACTGGAGGTTCTCTCTCAGAAGACGTGTTAAGCTCTTAAGGATGCACGTCTATCCCTGTCTAGGTAAAACGTACTATCAAAACTTATGTCCGACCAAGATCATCCAAAGCTCTGTAGGCCTATCTCATAAACTATTAGGCATAACCTTTCTGGCTTAGGTCTACCACATGTTGCCAACCTTGCTGCCACTCACTTCTATGTAGATACATGCCTCTTTTCTGCTCATATATGCCCATTAAGGTTCCTATATGGTTACAACTAACCTTCTCAATAAGGGAGCCATCCCTCACCCTTAGCAGGCACGACCCACCCAAGGTCAGGTCGCCACAAGGCATAGGGGTATAACAACCACACACAGTTTATGTTTCTCATGCATACTCAAGACTCTACATAAAGCATGCATGTCTAACCCACGTACATACATGTATGGTCAACTATGATGTCCAACTCACCATGCATCATCCTTAGAGGATACAATATGTCTCTTCCTCTTCCTGGAAGCTTCTTCCTCCAAAGCTATCACTCTCCTCATCCTATGAGATGATCTAACCTCAGTGTTCTCCTGAGGGTACGACAACACAGGCTATGCAACCTAAGCATGCAACTAAACTCAGTCTAAGTTTCATCATTTAGACTTATGTCCATGACATATTTCTTACATACTTTTTATTATTTGGTGGAGGATTCCTTAATCCTTATTATTATTACCCTAAACTCAGGAGGGGGTGGAGAGGGAGAAACCATAATCTCTTAAAATTATTCAATGAACGGGGTAGAGAAGGGATGAAGACATATGAGAGGAGACCTAGAGGTATCTTATTTTGAGTCAAATCTTCCGATTTCAGCCAGGCAGTCACACAAAATTCGGGAGTCCTCGTAGATTGACTAGCAGGGCGGAGAAATATCTTGCTAGTCCCCAGATTGTGATCCTTTTCTAGACACCTCCATCTTTGGAAAATCCTCTAATAATTCCCTTGGGCTCTAAATAATTTGTAAAATTTAATAATTATTAGTAATAAATGAAAAACCATGCTCTGATACCAATTATAACAACCCCACTTCCTGGTAACCCCCAATTAAGAAAGACCAAGAAGTTAGAGCCTCTATCCCAAAATAGGATCAATGGTTTTGCAAATAATAAAAAATAATTAATAAATTCTACCAAAGACTAAGCTTAAATCATGATAAAAATTCACTTTTCACATACCTTTCAAAAATAGGGATTGCAACTTTACCCAATGTAGAGTTCTATCTAATTAAATCCTCCTTTCTTTAATTAACTTTATTCTTCAAATATCACTTTATTATATATCCTTTTGCAAGTATTCCTAAAACACCGACAAACAAAATATCGGTATGTATAAAGAATATATTGGTATGTGGGGACAACCAATAACATGCACATATTTCTTAACAACCTAATTACATCAAATTGTTGTTAACAATCTAAGATTACATTTTCAATATAACTTCCCAACCACATTTACTCATCCTTTGGGATACCCCCTTTTAGGGTTTAGTCCTTGCAAGGGATTTTAGGATACCTTCTCCATCCTGAGCTTAGTACCTTATGGGTCACCTTTCTGGGTGTCCTGTGGTTTTCCCTCTGAGGCTTGATCACCTCTGACCTTACCTCCATGGCTTGGTATTCTCAAATCTTACATCCAGAGATGGTATGTAGGTTCGGGCAAGTCATATATATATATTTACATTGTGATAATCATAGTCACTTTATAGATTGTAGAAAATAAAGTCATCCAAACAGTTATTTTCAAGCAATCAATAAATCCTAAGAAATCATTGTGAAACTAAAGAGAGTAATCATAAAATAACCACATACCTGATTTGGAGATCTCAAAGGAACTAAGAAAAGTCCAATCCAATCAGGTAATCCAAGCAACCAATCAAGCCAATCACACAAGCACAACATAATCCTTAAAAGCATGTATAAGCTAATTACTACATACTCATCATGAACTCACTTTATTGTCTTGGGAATCCCCTATAGGGTTTCTAGGTTGAATTAGGATTTCCTTAGGGTTTCTTAGATCTATTTGTCAACTTTACATTTTTAGGCCAACAAGACTCTAAAACAACATTTCTATGTTCAAAACCCTAATTACTCAATTATTCACATTAAAGCCTCTCTATTACCAATTAGACTTAGGATCAACCTAACTCTATCTTATACATAGGATTTCGAAATATAACTCATAAAAAGTCATAAACACATAGATTAGGCTTTCTAAGCCCACTAGAGCACTTTATATATAAAACCCTAAATTATCCATTAAACACATAGATCATCTTTTTAGATTCAAAACATCCTTCTTATTAGCAACATGTTAATATCAACTTAAACCATTCAAAGAACTTCACTAAATCTCATTAATAACAAAATTAGAGTTTCTTATTCATAAAAGCATTGAAGGTGACAACTTTATATACTTTTTAAATTGCGAACAAATTTAGGCTTCCATTATATTTTTATTGCAATCTAAATATTTTTCTGATGATTTTAGAAAGTTAATCATTTATTGACCAATGGAATCTTACCACTTGGGTAGAGCATCCCATGTCCACCCAGCCAACCCAACTGGGCCAGCCAACCGACTCTTGCCCTCTAGGTTAAGCGAGGCTTAGGCGGCCAGACCTCTCGTGAGGAAAAACAAATAAAAGACAAGTTTAGCCCTTACCTGATAGTAGAAGGACCAAGGTAGGCCGGTAATTCACCACAAGGTTGCCTTCAACCTCCGTCTGCATGTGCCACATGAGCGAGGGGTCAACTCACTCATTAACTCCAAGGTTCTGACCTCCACCGTGCTGCACGAGGGTGCCTATGCCTTCTCTGCCACAAGCTGGACTGAACGATCCCCTTGATTGCTTGGATGGTGGTCGGGAGTGACGGGTCAAGTAGGCAATAGGTTCAGGTAGCCGGCGATGAGGACGAGTAGTGAGGGACAACTTCTTGAGTCAAATTAGATGTCAAGAGATATGAACAAAGTTGTGGGTGATCTTACGGAGATGTGGGTGCATTTGTCGGGGAATCCACCCTCTTTTAATAGGTGAGGGTGTCCGTCGTAGAGAGTCCCCCTCCAACTGGATTGGGGAAATCCCGATCTCTTCTTAAGAGTCCCATAAATACAGGATCATTCGATTCAGGAGGTCTCTCAAACTTGCTGGACAAGTTTCCAGTAATCCTCACGCATTGGAGATCGAGCTAGATCAAAAGGAACCTCTATTGGTTTCCTACTTGGGCTTGGATCTAGACGATGACCCAACACCGTCGGATCATGAGATCCACAATCTAGATCGCCTACATTAAAGATGATCAAATCCTTATTCTTAAAGAAATCATGACATTAAATGTATTCTAATGATTATCCTTTCACTTTAGGAAAATTACAAAAACCATAACTCGCTCCTCATTTACCATTTTTCATCCAAATTTTAAGGAAAACCTTATATTAACTTTATCTACTCGTGTACCAAGTTTGATTCCCAAACTCAAAAGGATAAATGACTGTTCTTCATATGCAAGTTAACACTTATTAAGGCATACTCTACCCATATTTTCTCTCCCTTTCACTTTTATTTCTTTATTTGGTTTCCTTTTATCAAAAGGAACTATGTGGATCTGAAATCCAATCCATCATGAGCAAACTCCTAACCTTCTAGAGAATTACACATTATTCTCACCATTATCTCAATTTCTCTTATTATTCGACCTCTTTCCATATTTATTCTCTATTAGACATATTGGATACTTCAATAAGGCCCACGAAAACATTATGCAAAAGGGAATATTACCAAAGAAATCCATTTATTACACATAAATCAAACAATTTTCATAATCATGCATTCTATTGGAAAAATTGTATTTCAAACCATATAAGCCCAAAATTGGGGTTGTAACAGAATGCATTGAGGACATCAGTAGGCGTATTCAATCAAAAGTGAGCACATTCAGGACAATAGTTTGCACATTCAATTAATATTGAGTACATTGGGGGCACTAGCGGGCACAATTAATCAATAAAAAATGAGTGCATTGAGGGCATTAGTAGGTGCATTTAATAAAAAATAGGCGCATTTAATCAAAAGTTGGCGCATTCAGGACAATATAATTAGATGCATTTGTCAGACAAGTAAGCACATTTTACATACAAGTAGGCGCATTTGTCAGATAAGTAGGCACATTTATATACAAGTAGACATTCAATCAAAAGTGGGAGCATTTAATCAAAAGTTGTCTCATTAAGGACAATACAAGTAGCCACATTTGTCAGACATATAGGCGCATTTGTCATACAAGTAGATGCATTTGTCAGACAAATAAGGACATTTTCCATACAAGTAGACACATTTATATACAAGTAAGCGTATTGCCATTCAAGTAAACACATTTACATACAAGTATGCACATTGTCATACAAGCAGGCACATTTATATACAAGCAGGTGCAATGCCATACATGTATGAGCATATTTATACAAGTAGGCGCATTTGATATATAAGAAGGTATTACATCTAAAATTAGGAGCATGGTTATTCATTTAGGAGCCTGTATCACAAAAATAGGTGACCATACAAGTATGTGCACTAATGTACAAATAGGCGCATCCAAAATAAAAGTAGGCACATGGTTATTCATTTAGGAGCATGTATCACACAATTAGATGCATTTGTCATGACAGTAAATCATGATGATGATGTTGTTAACGACAATGATGATGATGAGCACGTAAAATACTATTTTTGTGTTTATTTTCATATTGAGTGTATTAACACCATATTCGGCTTATTATGTTAATATTTGGCTCGTTTTTTATTATGTGTTTGCCTAAGAATTTTCTGCATTAACACCATGTCGGACGCAATAACTAGCTCATTTTATTGTTTTTACTCCCTCCTCTCTCATTTTAATCCCTCATTATTTTTCTCTTTTTCTTTAAAAAAATGTCAATCTTGGTCTTCTTGGAATGTAGTTTTTATAAAGATTCTAATACATTTATTTTAATAAAAAAATTTCTTATAGCCTAAAAGTTATAAGTAAAATAAAAAAATAAAAAAATCTGACACGTGTGGCAAATGGAGACCTGAAGAATTTGTGTGGGTGGTATTGCCCTCGCGTCAATAGCGCGTCAAGAGAAATAGAATGTAAGGAAAATTAAGTCCATATAAACAAAAACTGGAACGTAGACATTGGTTGTATGTTTTGGAGTGCAAACCACATGCTAGGAGAAATAGATCTACAAACACTTCTTTAGTGACACCGAATACAAAATGAAACAAATGGTGAGTAAGTGAGCAGAATTGTCTATCTAGGCAGAAGGATATGTGTGAGATCCTTTGATATTCGTCAATTGTGGTTTAAAGATATTTCATTATAAGACAAGATGTGTACGTATGTTCTGCTTCTACTTTAGAGACATGTTTGGCATGTAGTGAATGGAGGGGAGGGGAAGGAAGGAGAAACAACTTAAGTACATGGTGAAGGGGAGGGGAAGGGAATGGAGGGGAAAGAATCAGGTGCATTTTTAGCCACTTTTCTCCCCTTCAGATCGGAGTGGAGACAAGGGGAAGGATGGCGGGATATTTATTATAAAGTTTGAAGGGAAATATGGAATGTGAAGGAAAAATATAAATCATATGACGGGAAATACTTGTATAGCTCACAACTAATGAGAAAAAAAGAGCATATACTATCTCACTTCACTTTGAGGGAATACAAAATGTTGGGGGAACGTTGGAGGGAAAATTATAGTGAAAAATTAAAAATAAAAGGAAAATAGAATAAATGTCGTGCACAGTTTAAAAAAAATCTTAAAATGTCTAGAAAAAATGTTGGTAAAGAATACAAAAAGTTATGAAGAGAAATATAATAACATAAGGAGAAAAAGAGAAAAAGAGAGGGAAGTGGAGGGAACTCCAAGTTATGGAGAGAACATAAATAAATGGATGAAAAATTATAAATATGGAGGAAAGTACACGTATAACCATTATGGTAATAAAAAGAGAAGTGATAGTCCATATTTGCGTCAACAACGTTTTACGTCACGTTAGACATAAGAAATGTATCTTCTTCTTAAACAATCATAATTTTATTTTCATAATGAGACATGTAGATTTAATTTATCTTGATTGTTATTAACTAATATGTGTGTAGTGTATGTAACCTTTCGAAATAATATGACTTGTTAAAAAAAAAACATATTTTTTATGTTCTCACCCCTTCCCCTCCCCATACTAACCAAACAGACTAAGATAAATATATCCTCCCCTCCCCTCTCTCCTTCCCCTCCCCTCCCCTCCTCTCCTCTTCTGTCTCCTTCATTCACCATGTACCGAACATAGCGTAGGAGACATAACTAGTCAAACTTATAAGTTGACGCTCTAGGTTTATACACTTCTGGTTCTTGTTTGCCCAAAAAGACTTATGACACTAACTTTGCAGCTGTTGATGGTTTGGATCCAGAAGAACTTATTTCCACCACCTGATACTTGAACTCCTAAAATTACGCCAAGTTCTCCACTGTGTCGAGATTTTAAAACTTTCACTTATTAATTGTCATATTTGGAAACAATTCTTGTGCCTTTGATGCCCAATATCTTAAGCTTTTGAGTTAGATTTTTTTTAGTACTAGAAGTTAGTTCAAGGGAATTGAACCCCAACGTGACCACATGAACAACGACAGCCAATCAACGAACCTTTTGTGTATGTCGCACATGAGTATCACGTATTGGGTCAGGCTCAAGACAGGCCCATAAACTAAGTCAAGTAGCCGAGCTATCCAAGTTTTTGGCAATATGTGCAATCCCCAAGGGCTTCTGTTGTGTGTGCCGAGTTTCTAAGGTTATAAGAACAGAGTTTGTAAGATTGCGACTCTGATCATTATTCAATCTTATTGCTTATTGTAGTGCCTATCCATACATTTATAAGTATATTAATAGATATCCTTTTCATTTCTAAGCGTATAGAAAGCTTTCTGATAACTTGAGAACTCTCTCATGATCCTTCATTTCTGATGTTGGTTACGTCTACAATGAAGAACCACGGAAAGAATTATAACTCTAAGATTCTTCTCTCTCTAGTGAATCATTGGCGCATTGGTTTTTTGGGAAACCGACATTAGCACAATGTTTACTCTCAACATTACCTCGGCTCAAAACTCAGCCAACTTTTATGAGGACAATGTCCTTGCCTGGAGATATTCTGATGCTTTACTTCTCGAGTTCTCACTTTTCTTTTCTTTCCTCAGTGATTTTTAAATTTATTTCTACTTTGATAAGTTTTATCGTGGGATTTTTATTAATGGGTATTATGGTCCCTAGGACTATTGATCGAGGTATCAAAATCTTCTAGTGTCATGATTGGGTGCCTAGTGGTTTGGTAATTCAATTTGATCACTTTATCCATTTTGAGTTTTAGCCAGATTATTTTTGTGTTTTCCCTAGAAATAGAGAGATTGACTCAATTCATGCTTACTCTTGGTTCTCTTCAGTAGCTTCTAGTTGCATTCCTTGCATTGTCTCACCTTTTCCATTGCTTTAACTATTAGCATTGACTCGTAGACTTGACAATATGTATTTTAAGGTGATTCCGATAGATTACTTGTGGAGTTTTTGAGTATTCAGGCATAGAAATATTTTCTTGCAAAATCCATTACTCATGTGACTCAGAAAAAGTAGTGTGCAGTCATGATGTTGTGTGAACTTTTTTATTGGCATTGATGAAGAAAACTCTTGTTGCTTATTTGTTTGCAGTAAAAATTATCTATGAATTGCACTTCATGTTTCCCAAATCATGCTAAGTACTTGTTTAGAAGAAACTTCGTGTTGTGTTTTTAGTCCTATGATTTTGTATACTTGTAAAAATATTACTCGTGTTGGTATTCGGACTTAGCGATAGACGATTAATTCACACTATCGTAAATTGTGCTAGTTTAAAAAAATCACAACTTTAAACCTTTCTTGACAGTGTGTATGTTATATTTAAACTTTTTCATGACTGCATTTTAAACTCTTTATGCCGTGTCATTCTATATGCAATATTGCTATTACTAATGTCATGGCTAATTTTATTTCTCTTAAGGATTGAAATCGAACTAGTTCAGTTGGTTTAGATGAGAAAACTCATGCATGCGTTTGATATGGAGGGATACCAATCAACTGTAAACTAAGCACAATTATATAGACTTGCGGGCTCCATATAAGTTTGACTAGGCCCATACATTAAACATACATGATTTTCTGCTTAGCCTTGATAAATGACATGTAAAAATGGTTGCTTAATGCATAGCAACTCTTAGTCAAATAAAATAAAATAAAATATATAAAATAATTGTTACATCATTTATGTTATGACGCTCCCTTCTTTTGCTCTTCTTTCATTTGTTTGTTAGAATTATTTTTGTTCTTTTGTAATCCCCTTCAAACTGGGAATTTGGTTTCCTAATGCATGGGCTAGTCCTATTTTATATAAAAAAATACTCTTCCATAACCCCTATGAAAATGTATTAGAATTGGTTTTTAGCATTTTGTAAAAGAAATAGGTATGCATTCAATAACAGAAACGAGAGTACATATCCTCCTATGCATAGGAGTGAGGCCACTTAAGTGGGTTATGGGAGCCCCACTTAAGTGTGAGTACAAGAGACAGAAAAGAGAGGATACACATATACTAACACACCCCCTCAAGTTGGAGAGTACACATTGTGAAGTCCCAACTTGGTGCCCATATATTTAAATAAAGAAGGAGGAAGAGGCTTTGTAAGGATATCCACAACTTGATCACATATTCTAATGCGAGGAGTGATGATATGCTTGACTTTGACCAAGTTTTGCAAAAAATGGCAGTCAACTTCAATGTGTTTTGTGCGCTCATGGAAGACTGGATTATTAGCTATGTGTATAGCTGCCTGGTTGTCACAATATAAAGTAGCTGGAGTTTGAAAGGGGATTTCAAACTCTGTCAAAATGGACCGGACCCATTGTAGATCACAACATGCATGAGCCATAGCCCGATATTCTGCCTCAGTGTTGGAGCGAGCTACCACAATCTATTTTTTACTCCTCCAGGACACAGGGTGAGTGTCAATCATGACACAATATCCGAAAGTGGGCCGTCAATCTTTAGTATCATCTGCCCAATCTGCATCTGCATATCCAGAGATAGAGATCACCTTGGACTCAGGACGTTTATAGAGAAATCCCTGTCCTGGAGCACTCTTCAAGTAGCGAAGAATGTGTTGAACCCTGGACCAATGCGCCTGGAGTGGTGCACTCATGTGTTGGCTAACTACACCAACAACATAGGTAATATCTGGGTGAGTAATAGTCAAGTAAATTAGCTTTCCAACTATGCGACAATACAATTCTGGATCAACAAAGAGTTCTCCTTCATGAATAGGATTTGTACGATATTCCATTAAAGTGGAGACCGGTTTAGCTTTCGTCATGTTAGTGTCTTTAAGTAGGTCCAAGACATAATGTCGTTGTGACAAGTTAATACCTGAGGATGAGCGAAGGACTTCAATCCTGAGAAAATATCGTAGGATGGAAATGTGCCTGTAGAGACTGCTTCAGCTGAGATATCCCTACTATATCATTACCGGTGATGCCAATGTCATCAACATAGACAGCGAAAAGGATATGGCCTTCAGATGACTTGGAGAAGAACAATGAGTGGTCGGTGGCTGATCTTTGAAAATTTAGCTTTATAAGAACCTCACTTAACTTATTGAACCAGGCCCATGGAGACTTCTTGAGACCGTAGAGTGATCGTAGAAGATGACACACTTTGTGATAAGACCCCCCTTCAGCAACAAAACTAGGCGGTTTATGCATGTAGACTTCCTCTAAGAGATCTCTGTGAAGAAATGCATTCTTGATGTCGAGCTGATAGAGAGGCCAATCGAGGTGAGCTGCAAGGGAGATAAGGATGTGAACTGAGGCGATCCTTGTCACTGGAGAGAATGTCTCAAAGTAATCCAAACCAAATGTTTGGGTGAATCCTTTGGCAACCAGGCATTCCTTTAGTTGTTCAACATAGCCATCTGACTTGTGCTTGACAGAGAAAACCCACCGGCAACCTACAATATTTTTGTTTGTGGGTGGGATAACAAGATCCCATGTCTTGTTGGCATGGAGAGCCTTCCTTTCTTCCATCATGGTAGCTTTCCATCTAGGATGTCGTAGAGCATCTGTTGGACACTTAGGAACATATGTTGTATCCAAGGTTGTAGCAAAGGATGAGGCAGAAGAAGAAAGACGTGCTAGACAACAAGTTTGAGAGATGGGATTCTTAATTGTATAAGAGCATATACCTTTGTGTAGTGCCACTGGTAAATTGGATTGGTCTGGAATTGATGGTGATGATGTAGGTGTAGCTGGTGACTCATCTTCCATGCGCTGGTTTGGGGGTGATGGTGGTGTTGTTGGTGGGAAGAATGGATCGGGAAACGTGACCATAGTATCAATATGATCTATGGGTGGTGAGGATGATGAAAAGAACATTTCATCCTCATGAAAGATGACATCTACAGAAATATACACTCTGCCAGAGCTAGGATCAAGACACTTGTTCCCTTTCTGAGAAAAAGGATAACTGAGAGACACCATTCATATAGCTCTGGGAGAAAGCTTTTCGACCTTGGGATCAAAATTGTGAACAAAGGCAACACAACCAAAAACCTGAGGCGATAGCAAAAACGGTGTGGACTTAGGGTAAACAACGAAAAAAGGAGTGCGCTTCTTAAGAACAGAGGAAGGTTGACGATTGATAAGAAAGCAAGTGGTGAGGACATCATCAGACCAAAAATTCTTGGGTGAGTTGGCATGAGTGAGAAGAGAGTGTGTAATGTCAAGTAGATGAAGATTTTTACGCTCAGAGATGCCATTTTGTTGTGGAGAGTAAGCACATGAGCGTTGATGAATCATCCCTACATCATGGAAAAAAGAGGCAACGGCTTTTTGAGTATACTCAAGGGCATTGTTTATTCGAAGAATTTTAATAGAGGTTGAAAATTGAACCAAAACCAACTTGTGGAACTCACAAATTAGCATAAAAACTTCATCACGAGTTTGAAGTAAATAAAGACAAGTCATTCTAGAGAAATCTTCAACAAATGTCAGAAAGTATTTATAGCCATTGTAACTCGTAGTTCTAAATGGACCACAAACATCACTATGAATTAAATCAAACATATGGGATGATTGTTTACATGTACGGGCTGGGAAGGACACAAGATGGTATTTTCCAATCTGACATGCATTATAAGAAATTGAAGAATATGAAGATAAAGAACTATCTAAAAGTTTAATCTTATCTAGAGGGAGATGGACATGACAGAGGTGTAGCTGAAGTGGTGTGCATGCAAGAAGGGATCGGGGTGGGGTAGAGAAGTAGTAGAGATTACCAGAGCATACTCCCTAACCAATCATCATCAAATTCCTCCAATCCTATAAAATAAAACCAGATGGACTGAAGGTTACAAAACATTTGAGGGAATCAACAATTTTTGCTACAGACATTAAATTATATGGAAAGTTTGGAACAAAGTGGATAACAGTCAAGTTGATTTTAGAAGAGATAGGAACGGTTCCACACCGAGTTACTTATTTAATCGATCCATCCGCCATGGTGATAGAGGAGTGAGGGATAAATGAATCAGATGTGGTAAGAAGATGGGGGCATACCGGTCATATGTTGAGTCACACCAGAGTCCACAATCCAGTTCGAACTGGCAGCAAGCATAGACACTCCAAAGTTACCTTGAGAAGTAGTGGCTAGGTGGGCAGAAGAATCGATCGTAGGTAAATCCCCAATTTTCTAATCAGGAGAGGAGTGCACTAGAGTAGAGTCAAATGCTGGATCTGAGTACTTGTGTGCAGCTTTTAGCAGGCGCTCATATACCTCTCTGGTAGAGACGTAGCAATATGGCCGACGGGTGGGGTGATGTAGCCCTATTTTAGGGCTCCATCTTGTGCCATTTTGTACTTAAATCACATCTAAATATGTAGATTATAAGATTTTTGCCCCTAATGTGCTTATCATTGCAAATATGCTTATGGATGTTCTTTGTACTGTTTTCAGGTACTTGGACCATGCTTAGATGGACGAGAGAGAAAGAAGGAGTTCTAGGGTTCCCCCACTCATGGAGGGACCCAAAGAAGACCCCAAAGTCTCCCTCAACCTACCTCCAATGGCCAAGAGTCATCCCCAAGCAAAGACATCCAAGAATAATGAAGTTTGAAGTGAAATCAAGTAATGCAAGCTTCACCACGGCCGTGGCCACAACACCACGGTCGTGCATTTTTAGCAAAGAAGTGCCCTCTTCAATAGGGTTTTCCCAAAGAATCCCACGGCCGTGGCCTCCTACCACGACCGTGGCCATTGAAGACACCACAGCCGTGGCCATCAGCACGGTCATGGTCAGAATAAGAGAAAATGACCGTGGGCAACCACCACGGACGTGGGAATTAATGACCAGTTTTCAACAGGTTGTCACCCCAAATCGCCACAAACGTGGCCCTCTGCCATGATCGTGGCCGCTGAAGAATAAAATGCCCATGATACTGCTCCACGATCACCACTCCCTCCTCCAAAATGGTCGTGTTACCCAACACGGCCGTGGTGCCCCTCACCCACCACGCCCGTGGCACTCCGCCACGGCCATGGACACCACTACACTTAACTTTTTACCACTCCCATCCATACCACGACCGTTCTACTACCCCACGACTATTCCCTACTACCCTCACCACGGCCGTGGCACACCAACACGGCCGTGGTGATCCACCTACCCTACCCTACCCTACTTTACACTGATTTTCCTAAACTATCCCCCACTTACCCTAGTACCTCCCCACCACCTATATATACATAGGTGGCGGCTAGGGCACGAAGGTTATATGCCCCTACAGCTGCTCCAAGCTCCACTCTCCACCCTTGAGCTCTTTGTGCATTCCCCTTGCATTTTGGTCTCATCATCCACCATTTTCACCCTCATTCCACCATGGAAACCTAGTTCCCGAGGTTTTCATCCATAATCCCCTACCATTTCATGCACCCCTGCACCCTTGGAGGAGGGAGGATGTCTATAGCAAGCTTGGAGGTAAAGAAGGAGGATTCCACATCAAGCTTCATGGAGTCCCTACTTCTTCTACCCCTTTCTTTTCTTATTTTCTTGATCATGTCTAGCTAAGCCCCTTGTGGTGAGCTGTTTGGGATTTAAATGTAACTTTGATACCATGTTGGGGGATAATTTCTTGTAATGAACTTAATTCATATCTATGATGATTATTTCTTGCTTTTATCTCTTTTCCTATCTTATTGCATGTGGTTTGTGCTTCTTGTATGAATTGCTTGTTTTGAGGTTTTTGATGACACTTAGTTTCTAGGAGGAATTGGGGTGTATGTGGAAATCTTAGGAATGGCTCTAGGTCCAATTAGTGGATCCTTAGCTAGCCCCCTTTGTTCCTACATACACATCCCTCCTCCTACAAATGAGTGTGAGATCTAAGTAGCTAGTTTAAGTGAGATTGATGTAATTGTCTAGGGCCTTCTAAAGGCTAGAGTGACTAGTGGCATGAGGTTAAATACCCTCATCTGTACTCCCATCTCTACCCTCAGCCCTCAATTACTCACTATCACTTACCCTAGAAACCTAGATTTGGTTAATCTCATTAGAATTACACCTAACCCTAGTCTTCTACTAGTAGTATAGGGTATGTTCTAATGGCATTGACCTTATTGTTTGGTTTGGTAATCTAGATATGAAATGAGAACCATGCATGTTTAATGATCTTCCCCCAACTAATATCAAAGTTACATTCCCCAAACAACCCACCCACCTTAATCACCTTGCTTAAAACCCTAATTGCTTAGTTTTCTTGTTAATGCTAGTTTAGTCCAATTGCTTTAGTCTAACTTAGTCAATTGCTTAGTTTTGCTATTTAGTGTTAACTTAGGCTCTTGCTCTTGCTAGTGGTTAGTTTAGTTCTTAATTGCTTCTTGCCTTGCTAGAGTAGTGTATCCCTTCTTGCTCTTGCTTAGTTAGTTTGTTAACTCAGTTTACTAATTTACTTTCTCTTCCATAACTAAGGTTCCATCTTGCATTTCTTACTTGCCCAATTAGCTTAATCAACAACCAAAACCTTTTAAAACCCTAAAACCCTAATCTCCGCAATAGGAACATAGCATACACTACCTAACTCTAGTGCCCCCTCTATCTCTGTGGTTCGACCCCTTATCTTGCCAATCACCTATACTACAACAGTACCCCGTACACTTGCGGGTGACCTATTTTAGTCTTAGTGATCGACTCAGTTAGGGATAACATAAATTTCGAAAGCATAAGATCCCATATCCCGTGTGCTCCGACCTCGTGGGGTGTAAAAGCACCACTAGCGGGGACGCACCAAGCTTTCTGGCGTCGTTTCCTGGTGCGCTCGCACACTATTAAGGTGAAGGACAAAAATATGATATATCTTACTACTAGTGTGCCAGACTTTGAGCTTGAGCTGCCATACCACGCGGCGCCTCTCCTATCCGCGTTGGGAGTTCTCTTTAAATTGAAAGAAAAACTTTTGAAATGGCAGCAAGAACACCCAAGAGAGACATATATCAGGGGGGCCACTGCCGTACATGAAGACATTAATGAATCTAATGTGCAAGGGCAGGAGCAAGAAGATGCATAACAAAGGCAGCCCCAAAGAACAAGAAGGAGGGATGAGGGGACATCCGAGCTGCAGCCACCCTCAGGGAACGCCTATGACATGGCAACCATCCAGGAACACCTTGAGAGTATTCTGAAGATCCAAGGTGACATGCAGCTTATCTAGCAGTATATGTGGCAAGATCAACAACAGATGCACCATCAGATCAACAACCTGTATCACTACAACCACACCCAAGCAACACGAAACCCCAAATGGGGTGGAGATTTCTGGGGTGGTTTGGCTGGATATCCAGAGACGTACCCTCCACCCCATGATGACTACTGGGGGCATTATTACCAGCATCCCCCATCATGCTCAGTCCCATCCTCATCTCCTCCTCCAGATCCTCCGCAGATGCCAGACCAGCCATTGCAGCCATGACACTTCCCCTATCTCCCCTAAGCTATAGGTTCATGCTGAGGACAACATAATTCTAAAGTTTGGGGTGGGTAGGGCGGTATGTACCACCCTATCTCTCTCTTTTTGTCATTTTTTTATCACCTCTGTCATCGAGTTTAGTTTTATTATTATTATTGTTCTTTTCATTACATCTTTGCATGGCATGTAGTTGACTTCTTGCATTTTTGTGTAATTTTTCAAAATTTTTACTTTTCCATACCATGCAGTGCATCTTCATGTAGTTTTTGTAGTTTCTTGTGCATGTTAAGTAGGATTTTCTGTTTATGCTTTGAATTCCCCTAAAGTAGGTTTAGATGTGATTTAGTGCAAAATGGCACCATTTTGGCTAATTTTGCCCAAATTTGAGATTGCTTGTCTAAAAAGTATGTTTTGACCCAATCTCTACTGTTTTGAGTAAAAATGATGACCTTTGACTAGTGCAAGTGAAATGTCATGCTTTATTGATAAGTGGTATCAATGTTTGACTTTTTACATGTGCATCACCTCTCTTATGATTGTGATTGATTTGGCTGAATTGTGAAGCAAGCTTTGAACGCTTAGTGTTTGTGGAATCACTTGTTTGATATATCAATTTCATCTTGTTCATTCATGTGGTGTGATATCTAGGATGACGTGTTGGATTAACTTTCATGCAGTATGTCTTATGTGGAAAATCATACCAATGACCCCTCTTTGACCCGACTCTTCTTCCACCATCTTCATACCCCTCCGCCTCATAAAAAAGATGCCCTAGTGCACATAATCAGCCTTGGCCACCTCTAAAAGTTTTGGGTGGCCATATCTTTATCCCATCACTTCACTCTATCCACCATATGCCCTATCTACACCAAGGGAAAGAAAAGCAAAAATAAAATAAAAGGATGCTCCTGTTTAAGAGCATTCAAATAAAGAAAAGATGAGTGTGTAAAAACACTCCACACAACCCTTTCTTCCACTTTCATACCCATTGAGCTAAGAAGCATCAAATTTAGCTCATTTTGCCTTTTGCCACAGCCACGTGGGTCATTTGGTATGATTTCAAATATAAGACTGAATGCATGAATGTGAAACAACACTCCTAGTCATCCTCGATTAACACTATCATGAAACGGTTTACCCGAAACTTTATGGAAGAAGTATGGATAACTTGTGTATTCTATGCGCTATATTCAAAGTTCATGTGCTTTGTTATCTTTTCATGATTGGATTGTGAAAGTAGGATAGGAGAGAGGTGAAATGCATGCACTCAGTCATCTTTGATCCCATTCAGCAATAATCATATTTTACATTGCATATGTCATTTCTTTTTGTGGAAGTTTTGTAGGGAGATTGAGTTGGAGCATACTTGAGGACAAGTATGTTTTAAGTTTGGGGTGGTGATGTAGCCCTATTTTAAGGCTCCATCATGTGCCATTTTGTACTTAAATCACATCTAAACATGTAGATTACAAACTTTTTGCCCCTAATGTTCTTATCATTGTAAATACACTTATGGATGTTCTTTGCACTGTTTTCAGGTACTTGGACCATGCTTAGATGGATGAGAGAGAAAGAAAGAGTTCTAGGGTTCCCCCACTCATGGAGGGACCCAAAGAAGGCCCCAAAGTTTCCCTCAACCTACCTCCAATGGCCAAGAGTCATCCCCAAGCAAAGACATCCAAGAATAATGAAGTTTGAAGTGAAATCAAGTAATGCAAGCTTCACCACGGCTGTGGCCACAACACCACAGTCGTGTGTTTTTAGCAAAGAAGTGCCCTCTTCAACAGGGTTTTCCCAAAGAATCCCATGGCCGTGGCCTCCTGCCACGATCGTGGCCATTGAAGACACCACAGTCGTGGCCATCAGCACGGTCGTGGTCAGAAGAAGAGAAAATGACCGTGGGCAACCACCACGGTCGTGGGAATTAATGACCAATTTTCAACAGGTTGTCACCCCAAATCGCCACGACCGTGGCTGCTGAAGAATAAAATGCCCGTGTTACTGCACCACGATCACCACTCCCTCCTCCAAAACGGTTGTGTTACCTAACACGACCGTGGTGCCCCTCACCCACCACGACCGTGGCACTCCGCCACGGCCGTGGCCACCACCACACTTAACTTCTCACCACTCCCATCCATACCATGAATGTTCTACTACCCCACGACCGTTCCCTACTACCCTCACCACGGCCGTGGCACACCAACACGACCGTGGTGATCCACCAACCCTACCCTACTTTACACTGATTTTCCTAAACTACCCCCACTTACCCTAATGCCTCCCCACCACCTATATATACATAGGTGGCGGCTAGGGCACGAAGGTTAGATGCCCCTACAGCTGCTCCAAGCTCCACTCTCCATGCTTGAGCTCTTTGTGCAATCCCCATTCATTTTGGGCTCATCATCCACCATTTCCACCCTCATTCCACCATGGAAACCTAGTTCCCTAGGTTTTCATCCATAATCCCCTAACATTTCATGCACCCCTGCACCCTTGAAGGAGGGAGGACGTCTACAACAAGCTTGGAGGTGAAGAAGGAGGCTTCCACATCAAGCTTCATGGAGTCCCTACTTCTTCTACCCCTTTCTTTTCTTGTTTTCTTGATCATGTCTAGCTAAGCCCCTTGTGGTGGGCTGTTTGGGATTTAAATGTAACTTTGATACCATGTTGGGGGGTAATTTCTTGTAATGAACTTAATTCATATCTATGATGATTATTTCTCGCTTCTATCTCTTTTCCTATCTTATTGCATGTGGTTTGTGCTTTTTGTATGAATTGCTTGTTTTGAGGTTTTTGATGACACTTAGTTTCTAGGAGGAATTGGGGTGTGTGTGGAAATCTTAGGAATGGCTCTAGGTCCAATTAGTGGATCCCTAGATAGCCCCCTTTGTTCCTACATACACATCCCTCCTCCTACAAATGAGTGTGAGATCTAAGTAGCTATTGTAAGTGAGATTGATGTAATTGTATAGGGCCTTCTAAAGGCTAGAGTGGCTTGTGGCATGAGGTTAAATACCCTCATCTCTACTCCCATCTCTACCCTCAAACCTCAATTACTCACTGTCACTTACCCTAGAAACCTAGATTTGGTTAATCTCATTAGAATTACACCTAACCCTAGTCTTCTACTAGTAGTATATGGTATGTTCTAATGGCATTGACCTTATTGTTTGGTTTGGTAATCTAGATATGAAATGAGAACCATGCATGTTTAATGATCTTCCCCCAACTAATATCAAAGTTACATTCCCCAAACAACTCACCCACCTTAATCACCTTGCTTAAAACCCTAATTGCTTAGTTTGCTTGTTAATGCTAGTTTAGTCCAATTGCTTTAGTCTAACTTAGTCAATTGCTTAGTTTTGCTCTTTAGTGTTAACTTAGGCTCTTTCTCTTGCTAGTGGTTAGTTTAGTTCTTCATTGCTTCTTGCCTTGCTAGAGTAGTGTAGCCCTTCTTGCTCTTTCTTGGTTAGTTTGTTAACTTAGTTTACTAATTTTCTTGCTCTTCCATAACTTAGGTTCCATCTTGCATTTCTTACTTGTTCAATTAGCTTAATCAACAACCAAAACTTTTTAAAACCCTAAACCCTAATCTCCACAATAGGAAAATAACATACGCTACCTAACTCTAGTGCCTCCTCTATCTCTGTGGTTCGACCCCTTATCTTGCCAATCACCTATACTACAACAGTACCCAGTATGCTTGCGGGCAACCTATTTTAGTCTTAGTAATCGACTCAGTTAGGGATAACATAAATTTCGAAAGCATAAGATCCCATATCTCGTGCGCTATGACCTCGTGGGGTGTAAAAGCACCACTAGCGGGGACGCACCAAGCTTTCTGGCACCGTTTCCTGGTGCACTCACACACTATTAAGGTGAAGGACAAAAAGATGATATATCTTACTACTAGTGTGCCAGACTTCGAGCTTGAGCTGCCATACCACGCGGCGCCTATCCTATCCACATTGGGATTTCTCTTTAAATTGAAAGAAAAACTTTTGAAATGGCAGCAAGAACACCCAAGAGAGACATATACCAGGGGAGCCACTGTCGTACATGAAGACATTGTTGAATCTAATGTGCAAGGGTAGGAGCAAGAAGATGCAGAACAAAGGCAACCCCGAAGAACAAGAAGGAGGGATGAGGGGACATCCCAGCTGCAGCCACCCTCAGGGAACACCTATGACATGGCAACCATCCAGGCGAACCTTGAGATTATTCAGAAGACCCAAGGTGACATGCAGCTTATCCAACAGTACATGTGGTAAGATCAACAATAGATGCACCATCAGATCAACCATCTGTATCACTACAACCACGCCCAAGCAGTAAAAAACCCTGAATGGGGTGGAGATTTCTAGGGTGGTTTGGCTGGACATCCAGAGACGTACCCTCCACCCCAGGATGACTACTGGGGGCATTATTACCAGCATCCCCCATCAAGCTCAGTCCCATCCTCAGCTCCTCTTCCAGATCCTCTGTAGATGCCAGACCAGCCACCGCAACCATGACACTTCCCCTATCTCCCCTAGGCTATAGTTTCATACTGAGGACAACATGATTCTAAAGTTTGGGGTGGGTAGGGCGGTATGCACCACCCTACCTCTCTCTTTTTGTCATTTTGTTATCACCTTTGCCATCGAGTTTAGTTTTATTGTTATTGTTCTTTTCATTGCATCTTTGCATGGCATGTCGTTGACTTCTTGCATTTTTGTGTAATTTTTCAAAAATTTTACTTTTCCATACCATGCAGTGCATCTTCATGTAGTTTTTGTAGTTTCTTGTGCATGTTAAGTAGGATTTGCTGCTTTATGCTTTAAATTCCCCTAAAGTAGGTTTAGATGTGATTTAGTGCAAATTGGCACCATTTTGGCCAATTTTCCCAAATTTGAGATTTCTTGTCTAAAAAGTATTTTTGACCCAATCTCTACTGTTTTGAGTAAAAATGATGACCTTTGACTAGTGCAAGTGAAATGTCATGCTTTATTGCTAAGTGGTATCAATGTTTGACTTTTTACATGTGCATCACCTCTCTTATGATTGTGATTGATTTGGCTGAATTGTGAACTTGAGCAAGCTTTGAACACTTAGTTTTTGTGGAATCACTTATTTGATATATCAATTTCATCTTGTTCACTCATGTGATGTGATATCTAGGATGAAGTATTGGATTAACTTTCATACAGGATGTCTTATGTGGAAAATCATACCAATGACCCCTCTTTGACCTGACTCTTCTTCCACCATCTTCATACCCCTCCGCCTCATAAAAAAGATGCCCTAGTGCACATAATCAGCCTTGGCCACTTCCAAAAGTTTGGGGTGGCCATATCTTTATCCCCTCACTTCACTCTATCCACCATATGCCCTATCTACACCAAGGGCAAGAAAGAAAAGAAAAGAAAAAGAAAAGCAAAAATAAAATAAAAGGATGCTCTTGTTTAAGAGCATTCAAATAAAGAAAAGATGAGTGTGTAAAAACACTCCACACAATCCTTTCTTCCACTTTCATACCCATTGAGCTAAGAAGCATCAAACTTAGCTCATTTTGCCTTTTTCCACAGCCACGTGGGCCTTTTGGTATGATTTGAAATATAAGACTGAATGCATGAATGTGAAACAACACTCCTAGTCATCCTTGATTAACACTATCATGAAACGGTTTACCCAGAACTTTATGGAAGAAGTATGGATAACTTGTGTATTCTATACGTTATATTTGAAGTTCATGTGCTTTGTGTTCTTTTCATGATTGGATTGTGAAAGTAGGAGAGGAGAGAGGTGAAATGCATGCACTCTATCATCTTTGATCCCATTCAGCAATAATCATCTTTTACATTGCATATGTCATTTCTTTTTGTGGAAGTTTTGTAGGGAGATTGAGTTGGAGCATACTTGAGGACAAGTATGTTTTAAGTTTGGGGTGGTGATGTAGCCCTATTTTAGGGCTCCATCTTGTGCCATTTTGTACTTAAATCACATCTAAACATGTAGATTACAAGCTTTTTGCCCCTAATGTGCTTATCATTGCAAATACGATTATGGATGTTCTTTGCATTGTTTTCAGGTACTTGGACCATGCTTAGATGGATGAGAGAGAAAGAAAGAGTTCTAGGGTTCCCCCACTCGTGGAGGGACCCAAAGAAGGCCCCAAAGTCTCCCTCAACCTACCTCCAATGGCCAAGAGTCATCCCCAAGCAAAGACATCCAAGAATAATGAAGTTTGAAGTGAAATCAAGTAATGCAAGCTTCACCACGGTCGTGGCCACAACACCACGGTCGTGCGTTTTTAGCAAAGAAGTGCCCTCTTCAACATGGTTTTCCCAAAGAATCCCACAGCAGTGGCCTCCTGCCACGACCGTGGCCATTGAAGACACCACGGTCGTAGTCAGAAGAAGAGAAAATGACCGTGGGCAACCACCACAGTCATGGTAATTAATGACTAGTTTTCAACAGGTTGTCACCCCAAATCACCATGATTGTGGCCCTCTGCCACGACTGTGGCCGCTGAAGAATAAAATGCCCATGTTACTACGCCACGATCACCACTCCCTCCTCAAAAATGGTCGTGGTGCCCCTCACCCACCACGACCGTGGCACTCCGCCACGGCTGTGGCCACCACCACACTTAACTTTTCACCACTCCCATCCATACCACGACCGTTTTACTACCCCATGACCGTTCCCTACTACCCTCACCACGGCTGTGGCACACCAACATGACCGTGGTGATCCACCAACCCTACCCTACTTTACACTGATTTTCCTAAACTACTCCCACTTACCCTAGTGCCTCCCCACCAACTATATATACATAGGTGGCAGCTAGGGCACGAAGGTTAGACGTCCCTACAGCTGCTCCAAGCTCCACTCTCCACCCTTGAGCTCTTTGTGCAATCCCCTTGCATTTTGGTCTCATCATCCACCATTTCCACCCTCATTCCACCATGGAAACCTAGTTCCCTAGGTTTTCATCCATAATCCCCTACCATTTCATGCACCCCTACACCCTTGGAGGAGGGAGGATGTCTACAACAAGCTTGGAGGTGAAGAAGGAGGCTTCCACATCAAGCTTCATGGAGTCCCTACTTCTTCTACCCCTTTCTTTTCTTGTTTTCTTGATCATGTCTAGCTAAGCCCCTTGTGGTGGGCTGTTTGGGATTTAAATGTAACTTTGATACCATGTTGGGGGATAACTTCTTATAATGAACTTAATTCATATCTATGATGATTATTTCTTGGTTCTATCTCTTTTCCTATCTTATTGCATGTGGTTTGTGCTTCTTGTATGAATTGCTTGTTTTGAGGTTTTTGATGACACTTAGTTTCTAGGAGGAATTGGGGTGTATGTGGCAATATTTTCCATGGCATTGTAGATGTGCAAACAGTTTTCCTCATGAGTGAAGAACCGCTTCATTTCATCCCACATTGTTTTGGCACACTTGTGCCACATGTACTTGACTGCAGTGTCAAGCTCCATGCACCCCCAAAGCCAGGAGAGAACATGACTATTTCCTGTAGTCCAGGCAGTGTCGGACACAATCGGGGCATCTTCACTGATAAATTTGAGTTTACCAAGTGATTCTAGAAAAGTTTGAACCGCATTCATCCATAGAAGAAAATTATCATCATTGACTTTAATAGTAGTAATATGAGGCATATCATTATATATAATCCTTGACTTTGTAGCATACGCCATGATGCGATTATAATAGTACCAGAATATAGAGCACAATACAAAAAAAGGTACCAGAATGTAGCACGATACAAAAGAATAATAGAAATACTACCAGAATGGAAACTCGGTAGAAGGAGTAGCACTACTGGATTGGATCTCGGTAGGAGAAAAAAAGTGCTACCAGAATAATGGATCAGTAGGAAACATGAACATAAAATCCCCATTTTTTAAAGAAAGGCACTCAACCATGTGGACTAGGGGAACCACGTGGAGAGGAAAGACAGAAAAAAGTTAGCCCCTTTTTTTTGCTTTATATAGCACATGGTCTTTTGTCTCACTTTTTTTTTTCCGATTTTTGCTGGTTTACAAAGAAATGATCATGTACGGAGCAGCCTTCCAAAGAAAATCTCTCATATGTGATCAATCAGTTGATTAGTTAAGGTCTTTGATACCTTGACCAACTCACGATCATTCAAGGATGACTTGACTTGCGACTCCTTTCACCAATGTGGTAGAGGATGACATGACTTGCGGCTCCTTTCACCAATGTGGACAAGTATATCCATCGTGAAGGAGAAAGCTTTGCTATTAGCTTTACATGAGACAGAACCACATTATTTGTAAAGGAGGAAGCTTGCTCGTAAAGGAGGAAGCTTGTCCACAGCTGCTGCCAGGAAAGGGAGAAAGAAAAGAGGGAGAGCAAAGGAAGTGGTGGGGATTAGGTATGCTCTGATACAATGTAAAAGAAATAGGTATGCATTCAGTAACAGAAATGTGAGTACATATCCTCCTATATATAGGAGTGAGGCCACTTAAGTGGGTTATGGGAGCCCCACTTAAGTGTGAGTACAAGAGACAGAAAAGAGAGGATACAAATATACTAACACATTTCAAATTTAGTCGAATGTAGCCCATCATAACTTTATTTGCATCGAATGATAATATAGTCGTATATCTTCAGTGCATGCATGAAAAGCTTGTTTAACAAGAAGAATGAAGGCACAATGTTATTTAAGGATAATATTGAGAGAGAGTGTTATTGTATTCTTAGATAGTTAAATAAGAATGGCAATCACATAAACTTAGTTGTATCTAGGGGATTGAGCTAATATTGGATACTAGCACTAGACCTCACTATAATATTTTTTAACAAAGCTCCATGGAACATAACATGTTCTAAAGAAAAACTATCTACTTGTTGACCTTTTCAAAGGACATTTAGCCTAGTCAAATTTTGAATATGACGAGCTAATATGAGTTTTATCTTAGTATTTATGTGTCCCTGGGTGAAATGTGCCTTTGAGATGTTGTAAAAAGATATTAGAGCCAAATCTATTGCAATGGGTGATTTGTCATTTGATAATGTGTGCTGATATCAAATGTCAAGTCTGGTCTACTGATAATTAGATATTGCATTGACCCATTAGTTTTCTTATGGAAGGTGATACTTGATAATATAGTGCCCCATTTACATCTTGTGTATTTGGGTAATGTAGTATATATTGGAGACTTTGTATGTTGGGTCCTAAAAAGGTGATTGCATGCCTAGGGGTGAATAGAGTTGAAAACATTAAACAAAATTTATTAGACCTTCAAATCATATCACAAGATAAGGTTGCTAAATAGGGAATTTGATGTGCAACTAAACATATACAACTAGGATGAGAGAGATTGAACATACACCAATTGACAAGCTATGTAGAGTGGTTCCATACTTCAAACTAGAAGTATGTCAGTCCACTACCTAGAGAGGTCAACCTCTAGGATTTATCAATCATGTCTACTCCTTATATTCACTTATAAGATTTATAGCATACGAACTTCCTTTTTCGGGATAAGGATATCCTACCAAATGACTTACCTATCCAACCAAGAGTCTTCTACCTCACCAAGGACTTACTCACTTTGCAAGGAGTCAACTGCCTTCACCAAGGACTTACTACTCTTGCACAAGTCTTCAGCCTTTGAAGAATCACCCACTCTTCTTGGATCTTCTGCCTTTAACTTCACCTTTGCCAAGGAGAAACTTCACCAAGGACTTACCCACTTGAGCAAAGAGTCTTCTGCCTTCACCAAGGGCTTACCCACTTTTTCTCCAAATCTTCGACCTTGTTGTTCACCAAGAGACTCCTTTCCTTGTTCTTCTTCACCTCTCTTAGCCAAGAGAGAGAATCTTCATCTTCATGGTTGAAAGAGATATTGGGAGGTGGTGGAAGTGAGAGCCTCACAAGACATACATGTAGGACTATCTCTCTTACAAATCTTCTATGCTCTCTAATGGATGATGCAAGTGATTAGGCTTAGAGAGAGAAGAGGTTGTAAGATGCACTCAACTATAGATAGGGACCTTGATAGTGCTTGGCTAACCATGGGATGAAGTCCAAGGGGTCCTATTTATAGTTATGATTCCTAGAAGTCTTTGGGAACACTTAAGGACGAATATTAGCCTTTTGGGATGTTACAACAGATAGTTTTTTGAGTTTTTTAATATTCCAACGGTTATAAATACTTTACTACACTTTCTATACGGTGCTATCGGTCTGGTTTCTATAAAGGTAACTCGAGCGAATGCACTATGCGACAAAGTTAATTTGACCAATCAGTCAAGTTTATCCTAGTAGGAACTCGACTGATATATTAAATTAGTTTTGTTCCAGAGCAGTGGTCGGTTGAGTTCTGAGTACAGGAAAATCAATCGATCAACAACATTCTTAAAATCCATCAAGGATCGGTCGAGATTGTAACTTGACCGATAAAGTGCATGTAATGAATTTTGGAAAATATCATTATTATGCTTAAATATTTGATTTAAGTACTCCTGGTTTTTTCTAAACTTGATTACAAGTCATACAATCATTACAAGTGATTTACAACATGATTCCAATGGATTTACATCATATTATGTAAAAGTGCACTTGTATTGATTTTGACTTGTCTTTTCTCCAAGTTGCACAAGTAAGTGCATTTGAAGTGTGTCTATACCTAATCTGAAATCACTCAAGTAGAAGCATTAGACAAAAATAAATAGAATGGTTAGTCATCATCAAAACAAGGGTTTAGTCACTTTAGACATCAAGTCAACATTGACTAAATTGACCTTGAGTCAACATTGTAGTCTTTCAGTGAACCACATGTTCTTCGTACAATTATTCCATGTAATGTTAGGCTCATTGTAGGACCATAAAATTTATTTTGTGGATTCAACACAAATAGAACAACACCTTTTATTTTAAAGAGACATAAAGAGAGAAACTCCTTCATTTCATGATGAATGTGTCATTGTGGGATAATATATACAATAGAAAATAGGGCAACCTTTTTGTAGACTAATGGTAATCCCCTTCAAACTAGAAATTTAGTTTCCTAATGCATGTGTTAGTCCAACCCAATCAGAAGTTACTCTCTCATGACCTCTGAAAGATGTATCAGAATTGGCTTTTAGCATTTCAAATTTAGTATCATATGGCCCATCATAACTTTCTATGTGTGGAATGATAATGTATTCCTATATGTTTAGTGCATCCATGAAATACTTGATTAAGAAGAAGATTGAAGGAGCCAAAATTATTTAAGGATAATGTCACGTCCCCATATTTTTTAAAACTTAATTTGATCTGTGACATCTAAATTGAAACCCTCACCTTAGTGAGAATCACAATTTAAACACCTCACACTAGACTAAGAAGAAGAAAACCATAGGAAGTCAAAAGGAAACAATAGTAGCACATGCACATGAACAATAATAAAACCATACAACACATGTTCACCATTCAACATATAATTACAACATGAATTGTTACAACATTTGATATTACATATTGAACAACAAACTTTTACATATACATGTACTACCACTAAACTACATGATCTTAAGACAACAGGTCCACCTGTACATCATCTCGCCACACAACTCTCAACTATCCTGGATCTTTAAGAGCATAACCATAACCTAAACAAAATATTACATGTGGTACACGTAAGCATAATATTCAAGAATATTGTACTGAGTACACCTACGTGTCTTTTATATACCTCTTATTACTAATATTGGCAATAAGATAAAACTAATACTTAGCAGTTATAAAAAAATAAGAAAAAGCTTATACTTGCACAAAGATGTTCATTAACAAAAGAGAACACATATTTTAGGCACATTTTCCATTATATCATCCATACATTTACCACTTAAGGGAATAATGCATCATCTCATCTACCAAAAAGTTTGATATGTAAGGCCTTATGATCTACTACCAAAGAGTTAGATCATTGTACAATGTGATCTGCTACCAAAGAGAATGATCACTTTCCAGCACTATGCTACCAAAGAGAATTAGTGCTATCATATAATGGAACTGATATATTATGTTTCATGAGTTCATATCCATAAGTATGGAAAATCAAGCAAGATAATATACAAGAACAATCATTTCATTCAATATCATATGCCAAGTATTTTACTACACATATAATGCAAGTATATTATATAAGAAGCCAAGTAAGAGGTAATGGCGTACCTTGATCAAGAGACAAACCTAATCACCATATATCCAAGAGTCAACTACATCCTTGGTCAACCCTGATTAAGATAAGATCATGTACCATCATTAGGTTCCCATCATCTTAACTCTAGTTATATCCATTTTAGAGTTTACCTTATCTCTTTAGTATATTTCCATTATTACTTGCATTTTTGTCTTAGGATTATCTTACTGATGTTGTTTTCTAGATTATGATTCATTATTTAAACATTAGGTTCCATATCCTTTTTTTTGCACATAGTAACCCTAGTTTATATACATTATTCAAATTAGGGTTATAACCCATGTATTAAGGGTCATCTTCATATAACATGAATTCTATTCATCTAATTGATACCAAAGTTCCACATTAGCTTCCAATTACTGATGTTATGGTGTTTTGTAAATTTCATCATTTATTGAGCAAATTTGTATTTATTACATTTTATTTAGGATTATTAGCCCTAAATAGCCATATTGATAAAAATACATGATTTCCTGCATCAACATCATGTACATTGACCTTAAATAAATAATAAACATGAGTATTTATTTACTTACATTTTATCATAATTTTAGGCCATCGTTTGATATTTATTACACATGATATATGAATTATACATCTTACTTAATATTAGTGTTATCTAACCCCCAAAAAGACTAATATAATGGATCCATTTTATTCTACACATTTTTTTGAGAATTTAGGTATATTATTTGTAATTTTCTGATAAGCGGGCTATTTACTATGATTGATCAAAGATCTAGGTAATTCTGGGATTTTCTTACCTTTTGGCCAACCATGATGCGCCACGTGGCTCTAGGGCTGGCACAACTCCTTTGCTTGGCCTGTGGGGGTTCATTCAGTTCAAGACTGGTTCACTGCTATTGGACCGGGCCTGTCTAGCTCTCTTTCTCTCGCATCTCTTTCTTTCTCTCGCGTGAACACGAGCCTGCCCACCGCGCTCTTTGTCTACGTCGCTTGGTCACTAGCTCTTCATCTGTGTCACCAGGCCACTGGCGCACAGATCACCTCTCTTCCTATGGGTTCACGATTCCTTCTGACTGGGTGCCGCTGTGAGGCTACTCTCTGACCAGAGATAGGCTATGAGGTCGTCCTCCTCGCCATGACCTTCCCTCTACAACTCCTCCTCAAACTGCTGCCGCTAGGGCTGGATCTCCAACCTAAGATCATCTACGAGATCCTCTCCTCTTTGGACTATGCTAATGCTCCCCATGTCCTCTTCGTGAGTCACGATTGGCTCCACTGGATGAAATCGGATCCCCTTTGGAAGGTCGACCACACCTCCAGGATGTCATTGCTTGCTCGTTCCCCAATTTGATGCTTCTCTTGGGTGTAGTTCATCATCGAGCTCTTTGTGTCTCCTCTGGGCTCCAGGAACTCACCGTCTTTGGCCTCGTAGATGGTGGTCCTTCATCCTCCAAAATCTACACCCGCTCAACTCTGCCCCTACAGTCTTCATCTCTCGCATGATGCCCCTGTGCATTTTCCTTTCTCTGTCCATGAGGTCACACCACCACAGGGAACAACTCCGGAGAACTTAGGTTCATCAGCACTGCCATCTTCCATCACAGAGCATACAGGTACATAGATGGAAACCCTTGGAGTCCCTTATTAATTCCCTTTGTGAAAGACTCATTGTGTGCCCTCCTCTGGTCCTATTCTTCTCCTTTCTGCTTGTGGGGTATGTTGCTATGCTCCAATCGAAGCAACGAGTTGGGTGAGGGTCAGGGTGGACATGCCTGATGGAAAGCGAGGCCAAGTTCCCACTCCTAGTCACACGTCCTCCTTGTGGCATCCTGGGTGAATCATGGGCACCCCACATCTCAGTCCCAAACCGTAGGAGGTTGAGGACAATATACAACCGTCAGATCCATGTTATACTGCCTAGATCAAAGCGTATCTATAGGGAAATCCGTGGACTAGCCCACAACCAGGCCGCGTGATACCATCTGACATCCATAACTTAGGCTAAAACTCAAATAGCTTGGTCAATAATACACATTAATTCATCATTTTCAAACCTTAATAACTTCATCTAGGAACCTCTATTCTTCATCAAATTTTAACCATAGTTTTATCACCACTCAAGGTACTTTCCATTCAAGTTAGGTGCCAAAACTCAATTTTCTGATTATTCAATTAAATACCTCAACAAGGCATAAAACTAAGGATCTTAATCATGATGTCAACACCAAAAAGCATCCATATTTTATCGAAATATTTACAACTCTTAATATTATTCAAACACATGAATACTTGTGTTGTTATACATTTAGAAATTTCAAAAGTTCACTCCATCACATCCTACACACCTTAAAAGACATTTCATCCTCAAAATTAAGCCAAAAGTCGAGTCCTTCATAGATAATGTTGAGAGAGTTTGTTATTGTATGCTCATATGTTTAAATAAGGATGACAATCACATAAACTTAGTTGTAGCTATGGAGATTAAGCTTATATTGGATCCTAGCACTAGAACTTGATGTAATATTTTGTTTTACAAATCTCTAAGGAAGATAACCTAGTCTAAAAAAAACCATAGTATCGACCTATTGACCTTTACAAATGGCATCTAGCCTAGTTAGTATATGAATATGATGAGCTAACACATAATATTTAATTATCGCTAGACCAGGCTTGGCATGTGATATCAACACACCTAATCAAATGATCAACTCTCCTACTAAAATAGGTTTGGATCTATAATCTTTTCTACAACATCTCAAAGGTAAAATTCTAGTGAACCACATGTTTTTTCATACAATTAGTCCATGTAACATTGGGTTCATTTTATGACCATGCAATTATTTTGTATATTCAACACAAATAAGTAAATCCCTTTACTTTTGAGACAGAGATAACTTTCTTCATTTTACAATGAATTTGTCATTGTGAGATAATATATACTACAAATATAAAGACACCTTCATATTATGGCAGCATAATAGTACAACACCCTTCTTTACACAAATAATGATACATAATTTGAGTTAGAATGAGGTCCTTAATAAATGCAAGTGGATAAATCTTATCGAACCATGCTCTAGATCTTGTTTTTTCTACATAGTGATTAGTGTAACTTTCATACATAGTTGATATATGTTTAATCTATAAATAAATGTATCTACTCGATGTAAACCTCAATATCTAGACCTCATTTAGAAGAGAACCACTTTAGATCAATTTGTTTAACATGTAATTCTTGATGAAGTTACAATCAACATTTTTTAATTATGAGATACATTAATGACTAGAAGAATCACATTAGTGTATATTCTTATGAGTAAGGTCTACTTTTAACTTTCACATGGTCTCAGGTTCTTCAACCATTGATCTTTTCAAACCTTCAAGACTTAGTGTTGATTTTACAATGTGGACCACAAGAATGTTATTAAGAACAATGGAAGCATGAATTCCATTATGAATATGTCATAATTAGGACTCACCATTCCTAATTTTTCTTATCTAGTGTGTAGACAAATAAGTTGATGATTATGTAGTACTGACACTAGTACACAAATGTGGTACAACATCAATCAAGTAAATCATATAACGTTGGTTTAAAAGTGCCACCTAGGTTGGCACAACAACAAGTCAAACCATACAATGTTTTTTTTTTTGAGAAAATAAAAACGGATGTGATGAATTACTGTGTTGACTGGTGTGACAACACAACTCACTAAATGGGGTAAATCAAAAGAGGAAGCAATTACTTAGCAACAGATTACTGAAAATCACTAAAAATTAAAAACTTTTACAAAGAGATCCAATCAAGGGAAAACTCTTTCATAAAAGAACAAAGTACTTCAATTACATATTGGTTCACATGTACATGTCTTGTACCATGTCATCTTAAAATTACATTAACAGTTGCTTTGTTGAACTATACACAAGCAACATAAAAACTTTAAGGCATTAAGCCAAAATCTCATATCGTTTCTTTAAAACCAACTACCGACTCTGAGGACCTGAGAGTACAAAGACGACACATAGGACTCTATATACATATATACAAGACTTCACAGCCAGTGTCTCCACCTGAGATATCACTGTTGTCCCGTATGTTGTTGCTGCTCTTCCCTTACTACTGGGTTTTTGCCTCCTCGTTCGCGTCTCCCTAAAAAGTGTTGGAAACCAACAGAGTGAAACCCATGTCCCAATGAGAGATATAACTCTCCACCAAAAAACATTATTATTATAGAATAAACAACAATATAAAACTGAGCAGAGGAATTATATATTGAACATCAGCTAGATTAAATACTAATCAAATTAGGTCAATAAAGCTTTTCAGCTATATCTTGACTAAACAACATAATACTTATTCAATAAGGAATATGAAGAACATGTGTAAAAACTATCCATCTAGGATTTGTTTACGCAATGTAACATCAATCAATGATTCTCGTATATCAACCTTAAGCAAATATGCTACACGGCTGATTACATTTTAAAATCAAACTTAAGCCCTGAGGAGATGAAGGTATACCGTTCATACTCCAACCAACCATTGTAAAGTCAAAATCGGTACCACACAAGATCAATGGAAGAGCCAGACTCTATTACCTCATCTCCTCCCAGTCAGTGTGGGCTCAATATGCAGAACATCTCGTGTCTCAGCTACATATAGATTTCCAGTGTATACTGGCACTTCGCTATAGAGTTACAGCGGCGGCTGCACTCTCTTCGCAAATCGGGAGATTTCATGTTTATCTCACCTCGATTTCAGCATTAACATTATCAGGAGATTTGTGATACATACATCCCAACACATATAATGAAAGATTGAGAGATTTAATGTTTATCTACCATCAATCCCACATTAGGGCATAAGGTATTCGTGCCCATTACCCCTACATACTCAACAATATGCACTCCAGGAGATCCCGTGGGAAAACCTATTTCACCATCACCAACTACTGACGATGATGGATCTATGGCCAGGGCTCTATATGATAATATTTCACTTGATTAATTAAGTACTTTACCATATTCTTTTTAGCATCAATCAAGTTTCCAAACATAATTTATTATAACCATTGCTATAAAGAATGTGGAATGCTTTCATCAAATATTATTCAGATCTTTAATAAAGTATTGGGATCTCAATCCCTCATCTTATCAGATGCAATCTCATTTTTCAACAACTTATCATCATGATTATGGAATATGGGCATTCAACCCTTAGTTCATCATAGAACACTTGTTACCACTTATTAGGTAACTAATACCTTCAGGTCATCTGACCAAGTTGATCATGATACTTGTTACACAAGCATCTCATATGGCTTACCAAGCCTATTTCATCTCTTTTTACTTTTTGCTGAGCAACAAAGAATATCATAGCTCACAAAGCCCATTAACATTCTCAATAATAAAACATCATAGCTCATGCCTAGATATGCTTATCATCTCATGATACCTGCATGGTTAGTACTTATGATAACAGTTATATCAATTACATATCAGCACCATGGAATATAATACCACTAATCCCTTATTAGGGTTAGGGTTTCCCTTTTCATGTCATTTAGGTATATTCATCCCATTGCCCAGAATTAAGGTTATGATTAATCATCATACTGCCCAAAATTAGGGTTTCATATAATATAACCCAGAATTAGGGTTTCACATACCCTCACCCTTTATTTGGGTTAGGGTTTACTATTCACATTAGATTAGGATTTCTCATATCCCATTACTCAATTTACGGTTAGGATGCACTATTCACATCAAATTAGGGTTCATCATATCCTTTTATCCAAATTAGGGTTAGGATGCACTATTCACATCAAATTAGGGTTTATCATATCCTTTTACCCAAATTAGGGTTAGGATGTACTATTCACCTCAAATTAGGGTTTATCATCAAATTACCCTGAATTAGGTTTACTCCATTACCCTGGATTAGGGTTTCACTTAGCATTAGCCTTAATTAGGGTTTACATCTATAATTGTCCCAAAATTAGGGTTTCACCCTATGTTGCCCTAATTTAGGGTTAAGAGTCACTAATCTTCTTAATTAGGGTTTAATGATATCATCATCATGGATTAATCCCTAATTACATATTTTACTCATAATGAAGGAATTGAAGCTTGTATTTATATATAAGCACTACTTTCTCTCTCATCCTCTCTGGGATGTTGAGTACCTCAAAGTTGACTCAATTAGGTCAATTATTTATTCTAAAACACCCAATTAGGGTTAGTGTAGTGTGTTAAGATTTTGCTTCCATAATCTCCAAAGATTAACCCTTCAAGGGTACTAATCACCCTATCTAATTAAGGGTACAACTAATGTAATCACCCTTGATTTACATCATTTAATAATCAATTAAACAATTGACCTTTAATCACCTTAAGTGGTCAAACAGTTTTAGTTAATTACTTTCCACACGGTCATGGTCACTTAGACCCCAAACGGTCTTGACCATCTAGACCCCAAACGGTCTTGATAGATTGACCCTCAAACGGTCTAAGACCGTTTAGACCTCCCAACGGTCTTGGTCTAACTGTTTGAAACCATTTAGAAATTGTTTTCTTGAAACCGTTTAGCCAAAACGTTCTTGAGATCGATTGATTACCCAAATGGTTTGGGATCGTTTGGTCCCAAACGGTCTTGAGACCGTTTGGTCCAAACCTCCTCAAAACCGATTGGACCAAAAATGGTCTCAACCACTCAAATCGATTTAGGGTTTTAGTGATTGATCCCCTCATCAATTGAATCCATGGAACCACTCATCAATTGAACCCATGCATCAACCTTCTATCGAACTAATGGATCATCCTTCAACTGAATCAACCTTCAATTGAACCTCAATTAGGGTTTTGAGCCCAATTGGATTAGGGTTTGTAAATGATAGTCCTTCAATTGATGACATTATGACACTAATTGTATTGAAATCATTAGACCATCATCCAATTTGGGCATGACCTAACCTCAAACGGTCTTGAGGTCATTTGGCCCCAAATGGTCTTGAGACCGTTTGACCCAAACCAAACAAGGAAAACTCATGGAATTCAATTAGGATTTCAATAATGACCCGATCTAGGGTTGATAATTGATGGACCTTCAAATGTTGAACCTTGTTGAAGCCAATTCAATTCAATCCAATGGATCATCATCCATCACATCATTAGTTGAGCTCCAAACGGTCTTGAGACCGTTTGGTTTCAAACGATCTTGAGACCGTTTGGTCTCAAGTTCATGAAACCGTTTGCAAAGGATATTTGTGGAGGTGTGTGCTTATGATGATATTATCATCATCAAGCTCTAAACCCACAAATCTTAATATGATTTCCATGGTGATTTCATCAATCAATCAAATAAAATTTGAAGGATAGAGAAAATTTCAACAATAGTTAAAGATATGAAATCAATAACAATATTTAAGGGTTCAGGTTATATAACCCGCCTTCAATGAATCTTCAAAGCTCCAACTTCACGTCCCTAATGGTGAAAGAAGATTTCTCACTTCACAAGGTTCGTTCTTCAAGCTTTTGAGTGAAAAGATTTGGCTAGAAAGGAAGATTGATGGAAGAAAAGAAGAAATCCATCATTTATTTTTGATTTCCACCATGAAATCATGGTTGAAAGTGATCAAGAAGCTTACCTACAGGTTGGAACTCGTCCTCCTGTTGCTCCTTAGTCCCCTTGAGCTCGTCCAAGGCAAACAAGAAAGAAAATCCAAAAAAAATCCTTGGTTGAGTGGAAAAGAGAGTATATATAAAGGAATTTCTAGGAGAGAAAAAGTTGAACAAAAATCCTTCAACTCACCAAATCATGCCACACACTCCCCTTCTTCCCTTGTGCACGAAGGAACCTTCCCTTTCCTTTAATTCCCCTTCATTATCCTCAAATTAAAAGAAAAGCAAATTAAGCACCTTAATCATATTATACTAATATCCCATCTTTAGTGGATATTACTTTTTATTAACTTAATGTGAGTGGGCTCTCCACTCACTCAAGATATTTTCGTTCCTTTGCAAGGCACACGCCCGTCCAACCTTTTTCAAAATCATCTCTCACATTTTGGTTGAAGGGCTCTTCAATTAATATATTTATTTTTGCATTAAATTGAAGTAAAGTTCCAATTATGCTTAAATCTTGATTATTTTAATATCAAGATTCTCTCTCCTCCAAAGTGTCAAATGAGGTGCCCCTCTAATTTTCTTGACTCTACATGATGCCAAGAATAATTAGGGACCCTCTAGAAGTGACATTTTGCATATTGAACCCTAAATTTTGGGTAAATTGCACATTACACCAAAACTAGGTTTTAATGCACAAACATTGCTCAACAAGCTCTTTCTTGTTATTCAGGATTGTAGGAGCCACACCTCTACATCATTCTAACTCTTATGATGCTTTAATACTAAAGGAACATTTTGCCATGCATAATTTGCAATTTAACCCCTCAACTTGGGTAATTTGCACTTTAGTCCAAAGTAAGTAAAACATTATTCAAAACGAACTAAAATTGAAACATGAGTTCCTCATGAGCCATAATTACTTTTTACAAGACATAAGAAAGCATCTAATTAACTTAAGCAAAACATCTAGGGTTAACACATAACCCAGGTCAGGGATGTTACAAATTTATCCACCGCTAATAGGGATTTTGTCCCCGAAATCATTAAGAGGAAAGAGTAGGGTATTTCCTCCTCATCTCTTCCTCTAGTTCCCACATAGATTCTTCAATGCCACGGTGATGCCAGAGAACTTTTACAAGACAAATGTCTTTCTTTTTCAGCTTTTTAGTTCTTTTATCAAGGATCATCACAAGTCCTTCAACATATGATATATCATCATTTAATTCTACCTCTACTGGTTGTAGAACTAACTCAGTGTCAGGATGACACTTTCTCAACATAGAGATATGGAACACCGGATGCAACTTATGCAGCTCAGATGGAAATTCTAGCTTATAGGCTACCTTTCCAATCCTTTCAATGATTGGATAAAGTCCCATAAATCTAGGAGCTAACTTCCCCTTCTTTCCAAATCTAAGAACACCTTTCCAAGGTGAAACCTTGAGGTATACTTTGTTTCCAACTTGGAATTATAAAGGTCTTCGATGTTTGTCGGCATACAACTTATGTCTATCCTGTGCAGTCTTTAACTGTTGTTGGATTATTTTAATCTTCTCAGTTGTCTGCTGCACTAGCTCAAGACCCAAAAGTTGATATTCTCCTATTTCATATCTACAACGTCTACCATACAAAGCTTCATATGGTGCCATGTCAATACTGTGCTGATAGCTATTATTATAAGCAAATTCTATCAAGCTCAGGTGCAGATCCCAACTTCCTACAAACTGAAGAACACATGCCCTAAGAAAATCCTCCAAGGTTTGTATGGTCCTTTCAGACTGTCCATCTATCTAGGGGTGAAAAGCAGTACTAAACTTTAACTGCATACCCAAAGCTTTATGCAGTCGTTCCCAAAAATGGCTCGTAAATTGGGGACCTCTATCAGATATAATAGTAGTTGGAACCCCGTGCAACTGCACCATCTCATCTATGTAAATCTGTGCAAGCTTCTCAGCAGAGTAGGTTGTTTTGACAGGAAGAAAATGTGTTGTCTTAGTCAACCTATCAACTATCACCCAAATGGAATCATGACCTTTGGTTGTTCTAGGCAAACCAACCACAAAGTCCATGGTTACATGATCCCATTTCCACTGTGGTATAGGCAAATGTTGCATTGTTCCTGTGGGCTTTTGATGTTCAGCTTTAACTTGCTGACACATCGGACACCGTATAACAAACTCAGTGACATCCCTCTTCAATCCGGGATACCAATACATATCTTTTAAGTTATGATACATTTTGGTGCTCCCTGGATGCATTACATACATTGAAGAATGAGCTTCCTCCAAAACCAATTTTCTTAAATCATTGGCATCAGGTACTACCATCCCACCATGGTAACAGACTACATGATCCTCTGACTCATGAAAGCCATCTCGTTTCTCAGTGCCATACTTTGATCTCATCTGCTGAATCACAGTATCAACTTGTTGTGCTTCTTTGATCTGATGTCTCAGAGTAGGTTTCACTTGTATCTCAGCTAACAGCATGGCTAATAAAGATACTTTAAGTTGTACATTGTTTTGCCTCATAGAGATAAGCATATCTCTCTTAGAACACACTAAAGAGTTCAACTGTGCTTTATCTATGGATGGTGATGAAGATTTCCTACTTAAAGCATCAGCCACTATATTGGCTTTCCTTGGATGATAATCAATTGTACAATCATAGTCCTTGATTAACTCCATCCAGTGATGTTGTCTCATATTCAACTCATGTTGTGAGAAAATATACTTTAGATTCTTATGGTCTGTGAAAATCCGGAATGTCTCTCCATAGAGATAATGCCTCTAGATCTTCAAAGCATGGACCACAACAACTAGTTCTAGATCATGTGTCGGATAATTCTCCTCATGTTTCTTAAGCTGTCGAGAGGTGAAAGAAATCACATGATTATCCTGCATCAACACACAACCTAAACCATTCTTAGATGCATCACAGAAAACTATATACCCCTTTCCTTGCTCTGGTAACACCAGCACAGGTGCACTTGTTAACCTTTCTTTCAACAACTAGAAAGAATGCTGACACTTGTCATTCCAGATAAAAGGAAACTCTTTCTTGGTCAACTTGGTTAGGGGTAAAGCTATAGAGCTAAAGTTCTTAATGAACCTTCTATAATAGCCTGCTAGTCTAAGAAAACTATGAATCTCTATCAGTGTCTTTGGTTGTTCCCATTGCAGGACAAATTCTACCTTCTTAGGATCAACACAGATACCTAAGGTAGATATTACATGTCCTAGAAAAGAAACTTCGGGTAACCAGAACTCTCATTTGCTAAACTTAGCATACAACTTATTCTTTCTTAGCAAAGTCAAAGCCTGGCGAAGGTGCTTCTCATGTTTTTTAGCATTTCTACTTTAGGTTAATATGTCATCTATGAAGACTATTGTGAATTGATCAAGAAAAGGCCTAAAGATTCTATTCATTAGTTCCATGAAAGCAACTGGTGCATTAGTTAGTCCAAAAGACATAACTATGAACTCATAGTGACCATATATTGTTCTAAAAGAAGATTTATATATGTCACTCTCCTTGATACGTAATTGATGGTATCCTGACCTCAGATCCATCTTAGAAAAGATAGTTGCACCACGCAACTGATCGAACATGTCATCTATCCTTGGTAGAGGATACTTGTTCTTTATGGTTACTTTATTCAATTGTATGTAATCAATGCATAATCACATAGACCCATCTTTATTTTTAACAAAGAGAACCGGAGCACCCCATGGTGAAGTACTCGGTCGAATAAAATCCTTCTCAAGCAACTCTTGTAGTTGTTTCTTGAGCTCTGCCATCTCAACAGGTGCCATTCTATATGGTGTTTGTGCTATCAGTTGCGTGCCTGGGATTAGATTAATCTCGAAATCAATCTCTCAGGGTGGCAGAACACCTGGAAGTTCCTTAGGAAACACATCTTCAAACTCCCTAACTGTCGGAACTTCAGAAGGATTTGGGCTCTCCATTGTGGTATCCACTACATGTGCCAAGAATGCAAAGCATCCTTGCCTCATCAGCTTCTCAGCTACCATAGCTGACACAAGACATGTTGGAAGAATCTTTTTATCTCCCTGAAAGATCCATGTGTCATCATCATCTGTGAACACAACTTGTTTGGAACTACAATCCAAAACAACCTTATACTTCTCTAAGGTGTCCATCCCAAGGATTATATCAAAACCATGCATCTCAAGTGGTATAAGATCCACTTGAATGTGATGTTTAGAAAAAGAATGAGTGCAGGGAGAACACACCTCCCACAACACTGCAGATCCCATCAAAGGAGTTTCTAACTTCAAACTCTCTTCCCTATGACCAAATGTCATATTGCAGTCAAGAATCACTTCTTGAGTGATAAAGGAATGCGTAGCACCTGGATCGATCAAAATAGATACGAAGTAGAAAGAAGACATATCAAAATGAAACATTTCCATTTGACATGTCACAACTCTGGGGTTGACAACTACTTCAGGTTGGTTCATTGCATATAACCTTGTTGTTGCCTGCGGTTGACCCTATGCTCGGTTCTTGGGTGCTGACGAACCAGCTTGTGACGCTTGTCCTCATCCTTGAGCACCACTAGAAAATTGTCTCCTCTGAGAGCCTTGCTGACTCTATCTTGGAGGTTGAATCACCACTGTATTCCCAACTGGACAATCCTTCATCAAATGCCCCATCTTCCCACATTTGAAACAACCTTTATTCTCCCACTGTGGCCTGGATGGTCCTGTTACTGACATTGAAGTTGAACTTTGGGCTCTAGTTGGAACAAAACTACAACCCCTACCCCTACTTGACGTCCATTGCGTTTGGGGATTAAATCTTGGTGGTGGTGGTACATAACACCTTGGCTTTTTGAAACCCTCGGACCTCTGTCCCTGGTATTGGGTAAACACCTTCTTGTTGTTGGTTTGTCCCTTTTCAATCACAAACCTTTCTGTCCTCCTCATAGACTCCACAAAAGTGGCAAACCTCTCCCTGTTCTCCAAAGCAGACGTGGGAGTAGTCAAATCAACGTTCAACCCTTTCTCAAAATGTCTGATTCTCTCCTCATTATTGGCTGCCATATGCTGACAAAACCGCAAAAGCTCCATGAACTTAGCCTCATATTCACTAATGTTCATCTGACCCTGCCTGATCCTCTCAAATTGAGAGATCTTCTCGTCTAGAAACGTCTTAGGGAAGTATCTAATGACAAATTCTCACCGGAAATCTTCCCATCTGATTACTACACCTGGCCTCTTGCCTTCTTCAATAGTCCACCAGTGGCCAACACTCCCCTTGAGGAGGTATATAGCATATCTCACCTTCTCAGCTTTAGGAAAGTCAAGAATCATGAAAGCCTTCTCCAGCTCCGTCAGCCATAAGTCTGCATCTACTGGATCAGCTGTACCAGCATAATCTATGGCTCCAACCCGGTGAAGTCTCTCAAAGATCTTTCCGGCTCCATGTCCATCATGATGGGCTGGTGCCCTCGGTGCAGGTGGTGGCATTCTATCTTCCATGTACGTCATGGTTGTCAGGAATTCCCCAAATAGAGCATGAAGGGCTGGGTTTTCTTTTCCAGCTGGGTCAATCTGGGGTTGTTCAGGTACCAGCTCCTCTCTGGGTTGGTCCCTTGCACCCCCTCCTGGTGCAGCAACGCTGCTCTCCACAACATGTTCATCGTGTGATCTAGACATCTTTAGTATCTTCTTTTCCTATAAGAGTAGAAGTCACTATCAGATAACTGGAAGACACTAGAACAAACTCAACAACCTTAATCCTATGTCTCTGTAGACTCAGCAAACCTAGAGCTCTGATACCACTAAACTTGTGATGACACAACTCACTAAATAGGGTTAATCAAAAGCGGAAGCGATTACTTAGCAACGGATTATTGAAAATCACTAAAAATTAAAAACTTTTACAAAGAGATCCAATCAAGGGAAAACTCTTTCATAAAAGACCAAAGTACTTCAGTTACATATTGGTTCACATGTACATGTCTTGTACCATGTCATCTCAAAATTACATTAACAATTGCTTTGTTGAACTATACACAAGCAACATAAAAACTTTAAGGCATTAAGCCAAAATCTCAGATAATTTCTTTAAAACCAACTACCGATTCTGAGGACCTGAGATTACAGAGACGACACATAGGACTCTATATACATATATACAAGACTTCACAGCCAGTGTCTCCACCTGAGATATCATTATTGTCCTGTATGCTATTGTTGCTCGTCCCTTACTACTGGGTTTCTGCCTACTTGTCCGCGTCTCCCTAAAAAGTGTTGGAAACCAACGGAGTTAGACCCATGTCCCAGCGAGAGATATAACTCTCTGCCAAAAAAACATTATTATTGCAAAATAAACAATAGTATAAAACTGAGCAGAGGAATTATATATTGAACAACAGCTAGATTAAATACTAATCAGATTAGGTCAATAAAGCTTTTCAATTATATCTTGACTAAACAACATAATACTTATTCAATAAGGAATATGAAGAACATGTGTAAAAACTATCCATCTAGGATTTTTTTAAGAAATGTAACATCAATCAATGATTCTCATATATCAACCTCAAGCAAATATGCTACACGGCTAATTACATTTTACAATCAAACTTAAGCCCTGAGTAGATGAAGGTATACCGTTCATACTCTAACCGACCATTGCAAATTTGAAATCGGTACCACACAAGATCAATGGAAGAGCTGGACTCCATGACTTCATCTCCTCCCAGTCAGTGTGGGCTCAATATGCAGAACATCTCGTGTCTCTGCTACATATATCTTTTCAGGGTATACTGGCACTTCTCTATAGAGTTATAGCGGCGGTTGCACTCTCTTCGCAAATCGGGAGATTTCATGTTTATCTCACCTCAATTCCGGCATTAACATTATCGGGAGATTCGTGATACATCCATCCCAACACATATAATGAAACATTGAGAGATTTAACATTAGGATGTACTATTCACCTCAAATTAGGGTTTATCATCAAATTACCCTGAATTAGGTTTACTCCATTACCTTGGATTAGGGTTTCACTTAGCATTAGCCTTAATTAGGGTTACATCTACAATTGTCCCAAAATTAGGGTTTCACCCTATATTGCCCTAATTTAGGGTTAAGACTCACTAATCTTCTTAATTAGGGTTTAATGATCTCATCATCATGGATTAATCCCTAATTACATATTTTACTCATAATGAAGGAATTGAAGCTTGTATTTATATATAAGCACTACTTTCTCTCTCATCCTCTCTGGGATGTTGAGTACCTCAAAGTTGACTCAATTAGGTCAATTCTTTATTCTAAAACACCCAGTTAGGGTTAGTGTAGAGTGTTAACATTTTTCTTCCATAATCTCCAAAGATTAACCCTTCAAGGGTACTAATCACCCTATCTTATTAAGGGTACAACTAATGTAATCACCCTTGATTTACATCATTTAATAATCAATTAAACAATTGATCTTTAAATACCTTAAGTGTTCAAACGGTTTTGGTTAATTACTTTCCACACGGTCTTGGTCACTTAGACCCCAAACGGTCTTGACCATCTAGACCCCAAATGGTCTTGATAAATTGACCCTCAAACGGCCTAAGACCGTTTAGACCTCCCAACGGTCTTGGTCTAACGGTTTGAAACCGTTTAGAACTTTTGTGCTTGAAACCATTTAGCCAAAACGTTCTTGAGATCGATTGAGTACCCATACAGTTTGGGATCGTTTGGTCCCAAACGGTCTTGAGACCATTTGGTCCCAAACGGTCTTGAGACCATTTGGACTCAAACGGTCTTGAGACTGTTTGGTCCAAACCTCCTCAAAACCGATTGGACCAAAAATGGTCTCTACCACTCAAATCAATTTAGGGTTTCAGTGATTGATCCCCTCATCAATTGAATCCATGGAACCACTCATCAATTGAACCCATGCATCAACCTTCTATTGAATTAATGGATCATCCTTCAACTGAATCAACCTTCAATTGAACCTCAATTAGGGTTTTGAACCCAATTGGATTAGGGTTTGTAAGCGACATGCCTTCAATTGATGACATTATGACACTAATTGTATTGAAATCATTAGACCACCATCCAATTTGGGCATGACCTAACCTCAAATGGTCTTGAGGTCGTTTGGCCCCAAACGTTCTTGAGACCATTTGGTGTCAAATGGTCTTGAGACCGTTTGACCCAAACCAAACAAGGAAAACACATGGAATTCAATTAGTATTTCAATAATGACCCGATCTAGGGTTGATAATTGATGGACCTTCAAATGTTGAACCTTGTTGAAGCCAATTCAATTCAATCTAATGGATCATCATCCATCACATCATTAGTTGAGCTCCAAATGGTCTGAGACTGTTTGATCCCAAATGGTCTTGAGACCGTTTGGTTTCAAACGATCTTGAGACTGTTTGGTCTCAAGTTCATGAAACCGTTTGCAAAGGATATTTGTGGAGGCGTGTGCTTATGATGATATTATCATCATCAAGCTCTAAACCCACGAATATTATTGTGATTTCCATGGTGATTTCATCAATCAATCAAATAAAATTTGAAGGATAGAGAAAATTTCAACAATAGTTAAAGATATGAAATCAATAACAATATTCAAGGTTTCAAGTTATATAACCCACCTTCAATGAAGCTTCAAAGCTCCAACTTCACGTCCCTAATGGTCAAAGAATATTTCTCACTTCACAAGGTTCGTTCTTCAAGCTTTTGAGTGAAAAGAATTGGCTAGAAAGGAAGATTGATGGAAGAAAAGAAGAAATCCATCATTTATTTTTTATTTCCACCATGAAGTCATGGTTGAAAGTGATCAAGAAGCTTACCTACAATTTGGAACTCATCCTCCTGTTTCTCCTTAGTCCCCTTGAGCTCGTCCAAGGAAAGTAAGAAATAAAATCCAAAAAAGATCCTTGGTTGAGTGGAAAAGAGAGTATATATAAAGGAATTTCTAAGAGAGAGAAAGTTGAAAGAAAATCCTTCAAATCACCAAATCATGCCACACACTCCCCTATTTCCCTTGTACACGAAGGCACCTTCCCTTGCCTTTAATTCCCCTTCATTATCCTCAAATTAAAAGAAAATCAAATTAAGCACCTTAATCATATTATACTAATATCCCATTTTTAGTGGATATTACTTTTTATTAACTTAATGTGAGTGGGCTCTCCACTCACTTAAGATATTTTTGTACATTTGCAAGGCACAAGCTCGTACAACCTTTTGAAAAATCATCCCTCACCTTTTGGTTGAATGGATCTTCAATTAATATATTTATTTTTGCATTAAATTGAAGTAAAGTTCCAATTATGCTTAAATCTTGATTATTTTAATATCAAGATTCTCTCTCCTCCAAAGTGATTCAAATGAGGTGCCCCTCTAATTTTCTTGCCTCTACATGATGCCAAGAATAATTAGGGACCCTCTAGAAGTGACATTTTTCATATTGAACCCTATGTTTTGGGTAAATTACACATTACCCCAAAACTAGGTTTTAATGCACAAACATTGCTCAACAAGCTCTTTCATGTTATTCAGGCTTGTAGGAGCCATACCTCTGCATCATTCTCACTCTTATGATACTTTAATACTAAAGGAACATTTTTTCATGCACAATTTGCAATTTAACCCCTCAACTTGGGTAATTTGCACTTTAGTCCAAAGTAAGTAAAACATTATTCAAAACGGACTAAAATTGAAACATAAGTTCCTCATGAGCCATAATTACTTTTTACAAGACATAAGCAAGCATCTAATTAACTTACTTAAGCAAAACATCTAGGGTTAATACATAACCCAGGTCAGGGATGTTACAACTGGGTTTGGTTAGTAAAACAATATAGTAACTCAAAAGTAGTGTATTAAATCATTAAAAATTTATTGTAAAGCACTTTTATAAGGTATAGGTTCTGAGAGGAGATCCACACTTCACTAAATAGAAATATAAAACCATCCTATTATAATAATAGAATAAAGAAGGTATTTCTTTATTTCCAAAATGATATATATATATGTGTATATATGTATGTATATATATGTATGTATATATGTATATATATATGTATGTATGTATATAATATATATATATAAGTATAATAGTTTATAAGCAGAAAAACAAAACTATTATAATGTCAAATGACAATTCATAAACAATTATTCCTCAACATAAAAGGTGGCATGCTAAAATACTAATATGGACCTAATAACATGTAAGGTCAGTTGTGGAGAGAAACCCATCCATTCTAAGCTATCTTTAAGTCCACACCTGAACATAATCTTTATCCGGTCCATTCTCTCTAAAGCTCCCACACCCGGATGATTTCGGGAACAACACCCATGAAATGACAACAAAAGTAGTGTGTTAGTAGCCAACTGAGTATGTGTATATATAACATAATGAAATTTACAATAACAAAAACCAATTCGAGAAGTAAAATAAAATAATTTTGTGTACTTGTTTTAAATTGAATAATAATATAGAAACTATATTTTATTTGATAAAAATTTGCGATTTACTTTGATATGGTTGAATGTCGACATATACATAGATAAATATTGAATTATTAAGAAGAATAAATATGGAAAGTCGGTCTAGGAGAATTAATTCGGTTAAAATAAAATCAATCAAAAATCACTTATATGCCAACCTAGAAGACTAAAAGACGTTCATGGTAACAATCATTTTAGCGAAATGGATGAATCAAAGTCAATGCTATGATGTTTTTATTATGTACGAAGATAGTAAGTTGGTACAAATGTCTTTCTATGTAAATGCAGACGATGAAAGAATGAATTATTTTAGCGATTAATTGGCCAAAAATTAATTAATAAAAGTGGATGCATTTACATCTTACTAAAACAATAAAATACTATGTAACAACCGTGATCATTAGTATAACATAATTTTCTTTTCATCTTCCTACAATAGAGAGCATACGTGTTAAGTAGTAAGTATATTTGGGAATTATTGTGATCGTGGTAGTGAGGCTAATAAGAACAAATAGGAAATCATATAGAGATAAAGGTCTCTTAATGCACATTTGACGTAAAAATTAAATACAATCTATGTGTTCTCATAGTCTATATGATTCTATGCATCCATTAATTTCCTATTGTTGACAAGTCATACTGATAGATAATTAGATGTCCTACAATTTTTTTTTAGAAGATGATTATTGATGAGTATATTTGAAGATGTTAGCATTCCCTCCACCATAACGTCACAAGTACAAAATATTCTAAGTGCTAAAATATGAGCAGTTGTTGTATGTCACCTCGATCAACCTGATAAGAAGATATAATGAAAACATTAGTACAAAGACATCCATACAATACATCTATATGTTACCTTCTTTTCCAATCCTATATTACTCTCAAACTCTTTCAGTGAACGCCTCAGTCCCTTATTTGAAACTCGTTTCTTAAATTTGCTACTCTTTGAATATGTTGATGTCATTTTCGAAACACTTTGTATTTGTATCTTTAACTTGTTTAAACTTTACAATTTTTTAGTTATATCCTTTTAAAAATCATTGACTTTTGAATCATTCAGAAACAAAATAAATTGTCGAGTGGGTAGTTAGTGGAAAAAGATTATTCAAATATGATATTTTTTCTATTTAGGAAACCTAATTTTTAGAATTTCCATTGAATAAAATAAGCACATACGTAAATGTTTGTACTGTTATGACTTGTAACTAAGAAGCTATAAACTATTGAATGAGGGTCGCAATAACCTATTAAGTTAATAAGATGAAACTTCAGTATTCATAAATTCTATTTTTTAATTTCTTTAATGAATCCAACGAAAGTCCATTAGAGAAGCAACCGTGCGGCTCCTTTGTTCCCATCTAAGCTCATGCCAATAATAAAGAAAGGACTCCCTCTCTCTCTAGCCCTAGAATATCCTCGATCATATAATTTCATGAACCCAATTGCTAATGCGCATCACAGCCCGCCAAATATAGGTGCTCTGCTTATCTATTATCATTTCGGACAATAGTTGTTTTTACCCAAAGACATATAATATTTTGGCGCCATTATCTACAAAGTCGCGCTTCTTGACGGTTCCAAAACTGTTAACTAGGGTGGTAATCCCGACGGCCGACACTCCTGTTGCGGTCACACGTTTGGCCACTGCATGCAGTGTAGAACCTGAAGCAAGGTGTGTTGATGCTATATACGAAATTTAAGAAGAAATCAACTATGACCATCCAATGATCTGAAAACTAAAAGTACTCTTCCACGTGAGTTGTGTCTACAGGTCAGTTTAAAAAGAAATCATTCACAAAGACGAGATCATCACTAGACATGTTGTTCACTTCTGATTTGCATTTTTATTACCAAAATATATATTAACATGCCAATTTGTAATACTAATAGTAGCAATAATGTAATCTAAATCGTACCATTCTGTTTTGTTTTGTTGTTCTAAAATCTATTCTGAACTATATACTAGATACAGTTCTACATAATATATCAGCATATTACCTATTAAAATAACATTTACATCACTCATGTGTGATTTGCATTAGTATACAATTAGATAAAATAATAGTTTATCCTTGGTTTGGCCTACCTTGTTGTTTTATTAGATAAATGTGTTATATCGGTAGGAGTAGGCCACACATGCAATTTCTATAAGTAACACTAGTAAGTCTTTTACACATACTGAGAAGGCTAGATTGTCGAAGCTCACTCCCTCTTAGCATGATAGTACGTAGGTAACTGTACATAATATAATGCATATCAGAATCTCCTTAATATGAGATTAATGTACAAGATGATATACATATGAACAAGAAGAACGTTTTACAAATATCAGAATTTAATTTACGGAAGAGGCTAGAGATTATGTGATATCTTGAATTGTTATAAAGGTTAATCTTCCCCATCACAAAATGCATTCCATATATATTATTATCTTATGTAAATGTACTTGATAAATTATATGTGTATGTACATAGTATTTTGAACCCTATTTAATGACTTAGTCATATGACCATAAAGATATGCAACATAATGATATCATGTCATTATGATCATCATAGCTAATAATCTAGGAGTAACTAGAATAAGAAAGTGGATTTATAACACCCTAATTGAGAAGACTCTTTGCTAATAATACAATTAAAATTATAAGAAATAAATGATTCTAAGGCCATAGTAGTTTGTTTCTCCTACATTATAGATCTGTTGTGAACAAACATCAGATCTCAAATATCTTGCAATTTGAACTTTTCCACCATTTAATTTGAGGTAAGAAATTTCTATTATTTTTTAAAAGTTTATTTCCCTCTTGAAACATAACAGCAGACAAGTTGGTTGGCCTAGTTTGTTTTAAAAGTTTAGCTTTCCTCCTTGAAAGGACACCAATAATTATTCAAAATAGTAGTGTATTGTTTAAAAGTAAAAAATGGTAGGTTGGTGCCCATTGTCTTAGTTGAATAATGCTTTTACAACTCTACGTAGAGAAAAAGGACATGAGGTCCCTCTATAGACTCAGACACGTAGCTGCTGCAATGTAGTTCTTCATGGAGAGACCAAATGGCTTCTCCAACAACACAAACATTGATATGTGGTATCTATTTGAAAATTTGAATTACTAGTCTCAAATTTGATATTAAATCCTATTAATTTTGAAAACCAATTTTCCATTTGATACTTTCTTACATTTGTTAATTTATAAAAAAAAATCTAAAAATCCTGTGTAGCTAGGTTCATGCTTGTTTACTTTTCAACTATTGATTTTGTAAATGTCATTTGAATGGCCCTTCTTCCATTATTTGGTCCATGTGTGGTTTCATTCCCTCAAAAAATCATGAACATGTGATCAAAGGAAGACCTAGAAGAGATCGCAACATATGTCCTCTATTAGAGTTGATGATTAGATTAATTATTTACTATCAATCAATTTATATATATGTTTTCTAAGAAAATCATGTACTCTAATAAAATTGAATGAATAAAAAAACTTGTTTATATTTTCTAGTATATTTTTCGTAAAAATTGATTCTAAAGATTGGGTCTTTACATGATGATATCAAAGCCTATATATATTTGGCACTCATTCATATCTTCTAGACTGGGTATAAGTTATTGTTAGAACATAGTCAAATAAACTCTAAAGCATTAGCATGACTTAGTCCATATGCCTAGAAATCCCTTAGAGCATACTAGTGACTTAGGGAACTCATACTTACACCATATCCAGTCACTATTGTTTATCTCAAATAAGTAACACTTGACTGCTATTATGGACTTCTAGCATGAAGACCTCATAAGTGCGATCTCAATCAAAACTCATGGATATGATACACCAACCATCATAGTGGGTGAAGAAAATAGGTATATCACCACTCCTACTATATGAAAGGTGGATTATTGTAGTAATATGAAAGTTGAATGTTGCATATTATTCTTATCATTTATGCATTGTTACTTCCAATCATACAAGATTGCATGATGATATCAGAGCCTATAAATATTTGTCACCCATGCATATCTTCTAGAGAGGATATAAGTTATTGTTAGAACATAGTCAAATAAACTCTAGAATGTTAGCATGACTTAGTCCATCTGCCTATAATTTCACTAGAGCATACTAGTGACTTAGGGAACTCATACTCACACTATATCCAATCACTATAGATTATCTCAAATAACTAACTCTTGACTGCTTATTATGGACTACTTATCATGGACTTATATGATACACCAACCGTCATAGTGGGTGAAAAAATGGGTTTATCTCCACTCCTACTATATGAAAGGTATACAATTGTAGTAATATGAAAGCTTAATGTTGCATATTATTCTTATCATTTATACATTGCTACTTCCAATCATCTTATTCTTATCACCACTACTTGTATACATATTCTATCTAATTTTTAAAGAAATTGAGCATGATGAAAATGATTTAGCTGACCTTTGTTAAAATCATATAACAATATTGCGTGTCCTTATATCTCATCATACTATCAACTTTCACCATATTTAGAGTTAGTATATCCATGATTTTATCAATATGCAATTATATCATTTAGAAAAAACCGATGGACTATATTGTAGCAAGAACACTAACATATCTAGTGAGAATGATTTCGTGAATGAAATTTCCTTCCTAAGAGGGAAAGGAAGTAGCGACTTACTGAATTTTTTTATATTTAGATTATTTCTTAGTTCTCCTACTTAGCTACTAGAATTTTTATTTCATAATATTAGTCTTTACATAAGCATTCCTAGTTTACCAGGTAGGATAATTTAATTATGATAATATTTCATATTGTAATTTGAAAAAAACACGACTTCTAGTAATGCCTTGAATGAATAATCTTTCCTTATTTGTAAACTGTAACATCCCAAATTTTCAATATTGATTTAGGTCTTACAATGTGGTTCTCTTAAATAAATGATAATTGAGGGGCTTATTAGAAAAAGATCCTAAAGAGGAATTTTCTCAAAGAATAATGAAGTTATAAAATAATATTAGGATTAATCCACCTCTTTCTCCATTACTAATATGATTTATGCACTCAAGAAAATAGATGTTGGACCCTCACCCTTTTCTCTTTCCTAACCTTAAATAATGTTTAGGGGAAGTGGAAGAGGGAAATAAAGGATGCAAAATTCGAAATTATACTTTATATAACTTAAGCAAGAAGTAACCTCCTTTCCTTTCATAGTTTTAATAAGAAGAAAATCCTTTTTCTCTCTCCTCCAGGAAAAGGTTCTCAAAAAGGCATAGAAAGTAAATGGCATGATCATGGTGTGAGTAGTAAATATTTATTTTGAATTTGACTCCAACAAACACAAAGGGAAGGTCTTATTCAATTATTTTATCTATTAATGCATTAAAACCAAGTAAGATAACATTTATAGAAACAATAGACAATACAAGTGAAAAATGGAAATCTAATTTCATGAGAAGGATCAAGACACCTTTTTGGGCACGTAATCCAAATTTGATCAAGTTTTGACCATGTTTGACCCTTCGAATTGATTAAACAATCTTCCATATAATTTGATTTAGATTTAAACTTGAAATCATTTAATGCAAACTAAGATCTTGAATTTACATGTCACACTTTGATTCAGATTTTTTTTTCCTATGGTTTCCCTATCACGCCCTCTTTTATTTCCTTTCCTTTAATCTCGCTTGATCTAACGACCCCAATTTAATCTCACCCCGATCTAACAATCGACGAGTTGTCACCTAGCTCCGTTGCCTTTGCAAGTATGGACGTAGGTTGGAGGTTTCCTTCTTTGAATCTTTCTCGCTGATGTCTGAATGATTTCATGAAGTTTCTTTACTATCGAATTCGCGAGACTTCCCAGAATCGATCAAGCCCTAAATTGTCGCCTCTCTCTCTGTGTTGACAAATGCCCAATTAGGGTTCCACTACCTCCCTCTACTGGAAGTTGTAGACACCATGAAAGCTTCGCCCCTCCCTATATAAGGTACCCCAAAGAACCGTCGGTCATACTGAACCCTACTCCACCACCAATTACATTGTCCATACTATTAATCTCCTGTGCCTTCACAAGTTGGACCTCTGACGACGCAGGCCTAGATCTCACAACACCGGTCACCCCAGACAAATCACCACTGTGGTAAGCATCCTTAGACTCCCTACTTTCGTTTGGCTATGCCCATATGCCCTGCGGTTACCCCAGTCGTCACACCCTATACTCTGTCATTTTGACCTTGTCATGTTAGTCACCATGGAATCTCAGTGCGCCTGCAACCACGAGGATGGTTGGGTTGGCTTTGTCTTATAGTCATGATCATTTTTCTGATCATCGCCTGAAGCATTCGAATCACTTTTCTTGACCTTGGATCTCTGATGTGCTTTCCCTCTTTCTGCCACTCTTCATGTTGTTCTTGATACTCCAAGGCATGTCTGAACTCACTTGCCTGCTCGACGACTTCATCATAAGGTAAGGAACTGATTTGGCGTGAAAATGTGAGTTGATCAAAATAGCATCTCAGCTTCTTGATCCTGGAGTGAAGCTCGAGTCATGGCTCACGTGAAGCAACAAACCATGTTGTTGTTTGACCTTGGTGCCCCCAAGATGTTGATCGCCTGATTAATGTTGCAAGGGGAGCACCGATATTTTTTATTTTGATTTTTTTTTGCATGCATGATTTATATTTGGATCTAAATGACAAGTTTTCCCCCGCCTGTTTGATTATATGTAACAAATGCATAATGTACTTTAGTACTTCCATGTTTTATTTCCATCAAATTAATCATGGATTTAAATGATGTCACATATAGTTTTCTTGATTCTGATTGGTTGATTTTATAATATTCATAGTAAATCATAGGGTGGTCATATGCAAATAAATGGTCATTGGAAAGCATTTTTTGAGAGGAATATGATTTCCAGTCCATGTTTTGCCTTCTTGTTCTGATGTTTTATTAGAAACCCTAATAGAACTCATGAAACCCTAATAATGAAACACATGTGATTTATGTGACCTAAATCAATCAAGTTTTCCCTCATTTTATTATTACTATCAGTAAGCCTAACCGTAATTCACTCAAACCCTAATTCACCCTAGTTCAACCTAGGAGAAATACAAGGTATTGATTACGATGCTTAATAATTATGAACATGTGTTTAGGGCCTAATCAAGATAAGAGAAGACCTAAATTTGATCAAGATTAGAGAGAGACTATCTTAGGATCTTCTTTTCTCTAAGGTAAATGGGTAATGCTGCTAAGAACAATTACTATTGGTTGTTTGCATGTTAAAGTACAAAGTAGACATTATCATTTCAAGTTTCAAGTTTTAATCATGTTCACTATATCATCACTTGATGATTGCCATATGCTATGTTCTATGTTTATAATGTTCACTATGATTATGGCTTATGATTAATGACTCATGAAAATCATGTTAATGATCAAGAGGGAGAAATCCCATAATGTTTAAGAGATCATGTTAATGGGTAGAAATCCATTCATGTTAAGTTCAAGAATCATGATTATGTTAATGTTAATGTCATGTTAATGATCAAGTTAATTGGAATTGAAATAGTCTTTTTATGATCCTGAATCATGGACCTCAAAAGGGTCATCAAGGGCTTTCCTAGAAATCATGTGCTCCTAAGGGGGCGCCATAGAGGGACACATACAATTTCTTTTCAATTCTTCATGTTAATAATGATTCAAGAATGTTTATAGTTAATGCATGTCCAATTTTTTTACATGTCAAGTATATTTACTATGCTCATATTATAAAGTGCCAGTATTGTTTACTGATGTGTTGGTTTTCCCCTTTGCATGGTTGGAGACGCGATGTCCCCAGGAATTGGAGAAAGTAAGGACTCAAGAGAAGCAAGCAAGGACTAGAAGACCTTCACGAGCTAATTGGTGGGATGTCATTCATATTAGGCGATCCCATTACTTAGAGATGTTTAATTTTCCATGCTTAGAAATGTTTAGACATGTTATAGAACTCAAATGTAGTTTCCTATGTAAATAACAATGTATGAATCTCAATGGTGATTTATGTATTTATTTGTTATGATCGTATTGATGTGACATCCCCTTCAAGATATATGCTTCCTCTTATATTTAAAAAGTGGGGTGTTACATTAATGGTATCAGAGTTAATAAATGGATGGACACTAAAGAAACATTTTGATTCATATGTTCTAACCCTAGGTTTATGTGACCCTTTTTTAGATGGCCCCTAACAGAGAATATAAGGGAAAGGGTAAGGATGATGGTGCTAGATCTTCTAGTGGGGAAAGTGGACCAAGAGGGAACAATAGGCCAACCATAGAAGATCTTATCCAAGCACTCACCAATTCCCTAGCACAAGGACAACAACTTAGACATCATGAGCTGACTCTAGTGAACTTCCTAAAGATAAGGCTCGACTCTTTCTCAGGTGAAGAGAAATTGATGTGGTCACCAAACTTGAGGATTGGAATAGAGACATGGAGCATTGCTTTAGAGATATGGACTTCCCACAACACTCCATGGTTCATTTTGCAACCCACATGCTCAAGGGAGCAACCCACACATGGTGGGAAAACTTCCTCAACTCAAGGGCAGTTGATGCACCTCCACTCACATGGGAAGGATTCATTGAAGCCTTCTAGGATCACTACATGTTTGAAGCCATGATAGAGAAGAAGGAGTTAGATTTTGCTAACCTGACTCAAGTGGGTGACATGACTTTGACCCAGTATACCATGAAGTTTAGGGTCCTACAAAAGTACGATTATATTTATGATGAATGTCATAGAACGAAGAAGTGCATCTGAGGAATCAAGTCCAACCTAAGATTTGCCTTGTCAGGAAGAGGCCATAGAACCCTCCAGGCTGCCATGGATGCAACCCTCGACCTTGAAGATCACCCTAGAAGATCCTACAGGAAGGAAGTTCCTCAGAAGAACAATCAATATAAACCTTCCAACAACCTTAAGAAAAAGGTACCTGAGCGCACAGTAGAAGTTGAGAAGCCCCAATGCCCAACATGAAAGAAGCATCATGCAGGTGTTGGGTTTTACATGGTCATGGTAGGAAACATAAAAAAAAAATACTTGACCACAAACCCATAACCAGCAGATCACATCAATGTCTATGTAATGGGAAGGATGGTTTTAGCGAGTTATACATGGTCCTGAGGCTTGCTCAGTGACTATACCTCGTAGCAAGTGCGGTCATCAACCACCTGTCTTCGACATCATCTGTGCAGCTCCTGGTCTTGACTCAGAATACAATTGACTGCCATCCTCCTGAGTGGCAGAAATTTCACGTCCCTATAGATAGTCCACACAGACTATCAGAAACTCTAGTTGTCCTAAAGAATGGACTAGAAGGAGGTGTACCCTTCTATCGGCGTACTAGTAACTGACGCACTCTCCCACAACTAGTTGCTTTTCTACAGTTGTCTTTCCCTCACTATTCCTCCCTGGATGAGTAGATCTTGCTTGGGCTCTCTCAGTTACCACAACCAGAGAGGACAACAACTTTGTAGAGCAACTGATGTTCTGAGTTGTGTCTCTGGAGAAGCCCCATATACCCCTCTATTTATAGTAGAGGGTAGGGTCAGGGTTCCCAGTCTGTACGGGAGTAGAAGGGTCCAGAATTTCCATGAATAATTTGCACTATGGCAGGCGAACTAGTCATTTCATAAATTAAACGATCATTTGGCAAGGTGAGCCGATTGGTTCACTTGTGAACCGGGCGGTTGGGAGTGTGAACCGGCCGTTTCACTTAGTGAACCGATCATTTCACTTCCCAGAATTGCCTACAATTGACTTTCCTTATTCCTTTCTAATTAACACAAAGATTAATTCTTGTCCCAATCGAATTGAACAAGTGAAACAAAAAATGTTTTCTCACAAACTGGGAAAATCCAACACTACTCATTTAGACAAATGAACTGATCAGCTCACCAGAGTGAACCGGTTGTCTCACTGACCATGAGCCGATCAGTTCACCCAGTGAACTAGCCGGTTGGTGGTCCAGATTGTGCATAGCACAGTCAATTCAGTTATCAATCAATCTGACACTCTAATCAGTTGGTTCAACACTTGAACTTGATGATTCTGAGTCAAGTCTACTGATTGAATGTTTGATTGAGTACCTAAACACTTTAGTAATCAATCCAAACATCATTCATGGATAAACTCCTCTTCCAGATTAATCCTTTGTTTGTGACCCTATAGGTCCCATTTCACATTGGCAGTAAATGTCCATAACTAGCTTATGACATCACAAGCAAAGAGTGGTACCTAGTCGTACATCTTTGCTACTGATGTGAAAAGCAAAGTTGGAGAACAACTTTCAACCTCAATCTGTGATTGGTGTTCCAGTGAATGTATAATTCCTTTATCTTTGATATCTTGAATGAACTCTAGGCATGGAGTTGTCATCCTTTCAATGTACATTCATGTTTCTTGAACTAGAGCAGATTGTTTGAGATATGTGTGCCATCAATATTATATATTGATTCACATGTGCATGTGCATGCCTTTCTAAGTCTCGCTTATCAAGTGGCATGGACATCATACTCCCTTAGGAGGGACAAATCCCATATCTATCACTCACAGTCTGTTTCATGCGTCAAAGCCACCCAATCATAACCGTTATAACAACCCATGTTTCAGGAATGCATTTGATGATGTCGAAGTGTACCCAATCACATTTGATGAGTGCAATGATTTCAAGTCTAAGAATCACAATCACCACCATCACTATGAGAGATGACTTTGACTACCATGCATGGTTCCATGTGTCACTCTCGTGGTGGGTCTATCTGATACACTGTTCTCTAACATGTATCTATGTGCTTGGTTTCATATCATGTATAATGACTAATGAGTCACTGTCATCAACCAACACACACTGTAGTCTTGATGTGTCATTATTTTCTATCAACCTTCCACAATGACATCCGAATAGGGACATATCAAGAATGTACATACTCTTAGCAACCATATGATCTCATTGTTCAGGTCCTCAACATGAAAACATACGTCATTGAGTATTGTCATTCTTTAGACATTCATTCTTCTCCATCATTTATCTTATAATCGACTGAGCTAGAATAAATTGGAAGCTTGCCTTTGATATTTATCAAATCAATCATGATGTATGCCAATCCAATCATCATATGATTGGCTCTCAGGTCATACATACCAACAGACTCCCACTTGCACTTAGAGTCAATCACCTTTGAATCATATTCTCAGTGATATCTAAACATGTCCCACATGTTTCTACTGTGCTAGTGTTAATCCAATGAGTTAGCAACACTTTGCTTTAGTCGGTATATTTCATGTTTCACATCTCCTCACTATACGACACTTTGTATGACATGGAGTTGTCGTAATATGCTATCTGATATTCCTTGCCAAACAATTAGCTCCATAGTTTGACTTATCATTTCTACTCTGTCATCAATGGTTGGAATATCTATAAGTTCATCCGTATGAACTTCTAGATCCATATAGTATCCTCTTCTATTCATAACACAAGGATACTCAACATTCCCTTTTAGAATTAAATGGCTTTTAATTTTACTCAGAACATTTCTATTTAACAACTCTTGTTCACTTTACAATTGAATATAACTCTTATATTTTGGGATCATTTTTCTGTCATTTCAGAGGCTTACATCAGTGTAACCAATTTACACTCAACTCTTCCTTTTATTACCATAGAACTAATCCTTTAATACTTCATAAGTAATTAAATAAGTTCTTTATGGTATTCCAGTGACTCTCATTGGAAGTAGACAGACATTCACTCATCATGTCCAATACATACGAGATAATTGGATGAGCATATCATATTATCATGTCCAATACATACAAGATGATGAATGCATATATATTTTCTTATCATGTCCGATACATACAAGATAATGGGATGATTACATGCATGATAGATCTAATTGTGAATGCATAGGGCATCTATCTATGTGTTCCTATTCTTCATAAGAATTTGGGACACTTGGCATCTTGAGAGACTAACTCCATGTAATATGGACAAGTTTTCTCCCACTGAATCTTTGCATACTGAACCCTTCCGTACAGACTGCCGATGTATGCTCTCTCTCTTTATCAGATCAAGAGACTTTTGAGAATATCTCTATAGGTCTCTATTCCTATCACATAGGACATTTCTCTTTATTCCCTTAAAGAAGGTATTTCCACACTAGTTTCTATTTTAAAACATTTCATTCCTCATCATCATGTGGAATAAGAATACTCTCCCACTAAATCTTTGTAATCACAAATCCCTTCTTTATTTCAATATATCAGTCAAACCCTTTTGACTATATAATCAAAGTAAAGACTCCAGTTCTGAGGTGCTTGTATTTAATCAATCATATTGATTAATCTCTTGCAACTTATAGACTGCATTTGAATTAACATAATTATAAAACCCTTTAGGTTGTGTCACATACACAGCCTCATGTTATTTCTACTAGGAATGTAGTTTTAATATCCATATGCCAAATTTCATAGTCTTCAAGTTCCAATAGCAAGCATGATCATTTATGGCCTATAACCATTGCAATTGGTTAAATAAAATCATCACATTCAACACCTTGAACACACTTGAATTCATTTCAACCAATCAGCTCTTCAAATGTCATCCATGTCAATCTTAACTCTTAAGACCCAATTGCACTTATGGGTTTTATCCCTATAAGTGTTACCATTAAGGTCATACATTATTTGGTTCACATGGAAGTCATTTTGGATCTTATGGATTCAAGCCATAACTCAAAATCTGGTTCCTCAACATCATCTAGATAGATTATTGGCTCATCATCATATGACCAATTAATCACCTTTGAGTTTTTAGTATATCATTATCCATCAAGCTCAAGGTGTTTTCTACTAGATATATGAGGTGTATCTATTACATAAGGAATTTGAGATTCCACTACACATTTGATTCTTAATCTCCTTTTGTACATTTATTTAGTGTAAAACATGTTGTTTAGAAGAATTCTAGAAGATTAGTTATTTTTTTTTATGATCATGCTCTTACTATACAGAGTATGATTCCTTCTTTGATTTAGACATCATTATGCCTTAGTCATGAGTCCTTTATGATACACTATCATAGTTACTCACAAGGTCCTCAAACATTTGGTTTAAGTATCTCATTCATTGATCATATCAAAGATTTAATACTTTTGCCAAGTTTGTTCTTCATTTATGATATTCTTGAACGATTCAAGATATTCATATTGGTATTTCATTAAATATCATATCTGAAGTATTAGCATTTATTCCAATAGGTATGTATATACATCAATATGTATTATACCTAATAGAATAGTCATTCTCCCACTACATCTAGTGAAGATTGACTTTTCATCATGCCCAATAAATAAGACATTCATATCTCTTAATGGTTCATTAACCAAGAGAGTCTGGTTTATCCATCAACATGGAACCTAGAGATGAATTTCACATTCATTTGTTTATATGATAATGCTAATTTATTGTTTGAGTCATCAATAACTTTTAGGTATTATTATTTTATCTCATGCATACCAAGTACCACAAGATAAATAAGGCATTGCCATAAAATATCATATCTTTGACATTGAAACATGAACTTTATTGATAGACATCCTTTTCATTACAAGATTTAGAAATAAAATGTTTCAATTTGGAAAAAATGAAATAGCAGTTCATAACTCTATTACATTCCCTTTGGGCTGAAATAAACTAAAAGGTACTACTTTTTGGGTTTTAGGGGAGGCAGAGAAGGCAGCGGAAACAAAAATTTTCTCCTCCCAAACCCAGAATAAGGAAACGTGTCAACGTCTATATAATAGGAAAGGGATGGTTTGTGGAATCATACCTTGTCCCGAGGCTTGCTCGGCGACAATACCTTGTGGCTTGCGCGGTCTTCACCTCTGGTCTTAGACGGTGTCTGTGCAGCTCCTGGTCGCACCGGGACTGACGACTCCTGGTCTCACCGGGACTGTCAGGATTGACAGCTGTCCTCCGAGCGGCAAAAATCTCTCACCTCTGAAGTAGTCTACACGGACCACCTGGAACTCCAATCTCCTTGTCCCACAAGGAATCGGAAGGAGTCGCACCCTCCTGTCAGCGTACTAGTCACCGACACACTCTCCTGCCACCAGTTGCTTTCTGCAGTTGTCTTTCCCTTGTTGTGCCTCCCTTATCGGGTAGCACTTGCTCGGGCTCTCTCGGTTACCAAAACCAGAGAGAACGACAACTTTACAGAGCAACTGGTTGCATTTAGTTGTACTTTGAGAAGCCCCCAATACCCCTATATATAGGAGGGTCATGGGACATGGTTCTCTATCCCGGGCAATGTGGGACTAAAGCAGGAGTAGAAGGGTTCAAGATTTTCCACAAAAACAACCAACTGCGCAACCTGAATCGATCGTTTCATTTCTAAAATGGTCGGTTGGGGATCTGAGCCGGTCGGCTGACACCTCAACCGATCGGTTGGGACCCATGAAACGGTCGGTTCACTTTTGAACCGGTCGGTTCGTGGTCCTAATCAGTTCTCGATTGACCTTTCCTCTTTTCTTTTGAATTGGTATAAATACCAATCCTTGTTCCAATCAAATTGGGCAAGTGAAACAAAAAGAAATTTCTCACCAATCCTACTTTCCCAACTTCCTCAGTTGCACCAGTTGAACTGATCGTTTCAACACTTGAACCGATCTTTTCACCCTGTCCATAAGCCGATCGACTCACCACCTGAGCCGATCGGTTCACCAAGCTCAGCCAATCAGTTCATCACATGAGTCGATCGGATGGGAGTGCAGATTGTGCAGAATCAGTCAATTGCAGTTTCAATCAATCTGATACTCCAATCAATGTGTCCAACACCTTGAACATTATGACATTGAGCTATCAATTAATTGAGTGTTTAATTGAACTACTAAACTCCTTTAGTAATCAATCTAAACATTGTTTGTGGACAAAACTCCTCTTCGAGGTTAAATCCTATGTGTGTGACCCTGCAGGTCCATTTCACGTTAGCAGTGAAAGTCCATAACACTTATGACTTCACAAGCAAAGAGCGGTGCCTAGTCACACATCAGTGCTACCCAAGTGAAATAGAAAGTTGGAGAAAAACTTTCAATCCTACAATCCGTGAATGGTGTTACAGTGAATGTATAATTCCTTTGTCACTGATATCCCAAATGAACTCGAGGTATGGAACAGTCATCCTGTCAACATTCATTCACTTTCTTGATCTTAGAGTAGATTGGAAGAGATATGTATGACATCAATATCACATACTGATTCACACATGCATGCATGCCTTTCTCAATCCTACTCATCAAGTGGCCATGGATATCAAACTCCCTCAGGAGGGACAAATCCCATATCTATCACTCACCCCTCAAAAGCCCCATGTGTCAAAGCCACCCAATCATCACCTTTATAACAACCCATGTTTTAGGACTGCGTTTTATGATGTCAAAGTATTCCCAACGACATGTGTTGAGTGTAGTGATTTCAGGTCAAAGAATCACACTCACCACCATCACTGTGAGTACTTACTGTGACTACCATGTCATGGTTCCATGTGTCAAACTCACGGTGGGTCTGTCCGGTACACTTGTTCTCTAACAAGTACCTATGTGTTTGGTTTGATATCTCTATATCATGACTAATGAGATTCTTTCATCAACCAACACCACAATCTAGTCTTGTGTGTCATTGCTGTCTATCTACCTCCCACAATGACATCCAACTAGGGACATAACAAGAATGTACAAACTCTTAGCATCTGTATGATCTCATCGTTTAGGTCCTCAACCTGAAAGCATACGTCATTGAGTATTGTCATTCTCTACACATTCAATTTGTTCTATCACTATCTCATATGACTGAACCAGAAAGAATTGGAAGCTTGCCTTTGATGTTTATCAAATCAATCTTAATGTATCCCACCAATCATCCCATGATTGGCTCTCAGGGCATACATACCAACAAACTCCCACTTGCACTGCGAGCCAATCACCCTTGAATCATATTCATAGTGATCTTCAAACATGTCCCACATGTTACTCTGCTCTAGTGCGATCATAGTGAGTAATGGCAACACCTTGCCAAAGTCAGTGTAAATTGCATGTCTCACATCTCTTCGTTGTACGTCACACGTATGAGATGGAGTTTCCGTAATATGTGATCTAGTATTCCTTCGCTAACCTTTAGCCACATTGCATGATCAAGGATTCCATGCTTGTCATCAATGAGCGGAATATCTATAAGTTCATCTCATGAACTTCCAGATCCATATAGTATCCACTGCTATTCTCTAACGCATAGATACTCGGCATTTCCTTTTAAATGGTTTTATTGGAACACTTCCAATTATCAACAAACTTTCACTTTTATATATCCTATATATATTTTCTGTCCTTTTTCCGAAAGTTCGCATCAGTGTAACTCTTTACATTGAACTCTTCCTTATCTCCATAGAACTAGTAGTTCTCAAGTACTTATCAAGTTCGCATGGTATTCCAGTAACCCTGACTGGAAGTAGACAGACATCCACTCGTCATGTCTTACATATGAGTTATCAGAATGAGCACATCTTATTGCCATGTCCTACATACAAGATGATGAATGCATTTTGTTCTTGCCATGTCGATACATGCAAGATAATGGGATGATTACATACATGATAGATCCATATATATTCTTAGTGTTCCCATTCTTCATAAGAATTGGACACTTGTCCATGGGATACTAACTCCATGTAACATGGACAAGTTTTCTCCCACTAAATATGTGCATACTGAACCCTTCAGTACAGATTGCCAATGTATGCTTTCTCTTTTCAGGTCAAGAGGTTTTTGAGAACTATCTCTATAGATCTCTATTCCTATCACATAGGAAACATCTCTATCTTCCTTAAAGATAATTTCCACTTTTGGATTTCCATTCTAGAACATTTCCATTTCACATCAACATGTGAACACGCTCCCACTAAATCACAGATCCCTTCTTTATCTTTGACATATTAGTCAAACCCTTTGACTATATCATCAAAGTAAAGATCCAATTCTGAGTTGCTTGTACTCAATCAATCACATTGATTAGTCCATTGTAACTTATAGACTTCATTTGCATTAGTGGATTCATAAACCTTATAGGTTGTGTCACGTACACATCCTTGTTTTATTCCTCATATGAATGCAATTTTAGTATCCATATGCCAAATGTCTTAGTCATTAAGTTGCAATCAACAAGCATCATCCTTCTCAAAATGTTATCCATGTGTCTTAACACTTAAGATTCATTTGCACTTATGGATTTCATCCAATGGGTTCTACCATCAAGGTCATACCTTATGGTTCACATGGAAGTCATTTAGGATGTAATTGTTATATACCATAACTCAAAATTCGGTTCCTCATATTTATCTAGATAGTTGACTCATCACATGAACAACTCATCACATAGATAATCGAGGTGTATCCATCAAGGATATAAGAACTTACAACTCCTTGTGATTCTTAATGTCCTTTATTAGTGTGGGGTATTCTTTTATTAAGAAGAATTTAGTTATTTGATAATCATTCTCTAACTCCTTAGAGTATGATTCCTTCTTGATTTAGACATCACCATGCCTTAATCATGAGTTCACTATGATACAATATCATAATCACTCATAAGGATCTCAAACATTTGGTCCAAGTATTTCATTCATTGATCTCATCAAGAATTAACACTTTACCAAATTTGCACTTCATCTATGATAATCTTGAACACTTCAAGATATTCATATTGGTATTTCTCTAAACACCATTTGAAGTATTAGCATTTGTTCCAATAGGTATGTAAATACATCACATGTATCGTACCTAATAGGATAATCATTCTCCCACTTCCTTTAGTGAGGATTGATTAATCATGTCCAAGATATTCATGTCTCTTACTGGTTCTCTAACCAAAAGAGTCTAGATTTATCCATCACATGGAAACTAGAAATGAATTTTTCATGATTGATGCCAATTTGATTGTTTGAGTTATCTATAACTTTTAGGTATCATTTTATCTTATGCATATCAAATACCACAAGATAAATAAGGCATTTCCACAAAGATCATATCTTTAGAAATTGAAACATCTCTTTATTGATTGCCATCATTGTCATACAATATGAAAAAATAAAGTGTTTCTATCTATTGGCAAGTATGAAATAGCAGTTCATAACTGTATTACATGCCTTTTAGGCTGAAAATAAACTAAAGTACTCCTATATATGGTGGCAACACTTGCCCCATTTATTGAGTGCTTTACACTTTACATCTTGGTATCATATACCTCAAAAGTGTTACAAGTTTACTTTCATGATACCTTTAAGTAGAGACGTATTTCGCCTCCTTCTTCTTTTGTTCTTCCAGATAGAGAGGACAATTCCCTTTCCAATGTCCTGGCTTTTGACAATGGTGGCAATTTCCTTTCTTGGTCATGCCTCCCTTGGCCTTGAGAGCTGAAGACGACTTGGGATCCTGGCTAGCATCAGATCCTTTCTTAGCTTTGCCCTTGCCCTTACGCTTGGACTTTCCTTTCTTGCTCATGATCACCATCACAGACTTAGGCTTGTCCTTCTTCATCTGTGTCTCGGCTGTCCTAAACATGCCCAACAACTCTGACAGTGGCCTATCAAAGTTGTTCATGTTGTAGTTCATCACAAACTGATTGTAGGATTCTGGAAACGATTGCAGTATCACGTCAGTAGCCAACTCTTGGCTCAGTTGAAATCCCAGTCTTGTCAGGTTCTCCACATACCCAATCATCTTGAGTGTGTGAGGACCAACTGGATCTCCTTCTGTCATGACACACTTGAACAGTGCCCTTGAGACATCATATCTCTCTTGTCGTGCTTGATCTTCATACATGTTCCTGAGATGTTGAATCATCTCAATGACACCCATGTTCTCATGTTGTCTCTGCAACTCGTGGTTCATAGATCGCAACATCAAGCACTTTGCATCAATGTCATCATTAGAATGCTTCTTGTAAGCATCCATTTCTGTCTTTGGTGCATTAGGAGCAGGTTCCTCTGGAATTGGAGTATCCAGGACATAGAGCTTTCGCTCTTGAGTGAGAACGATTCTCAATGTCATACACCAGTCATGGAAGTTTGTCCCATTTATCTTGTCCTTTTCAAGGATGGATCGCAAAGAAAAGTGATTGTTGTTTGTTGCCATTTGTACTACAAAAAGAAAATATGCAATTTTAGTCCAAAACTCCTTTTTGACTTATTTGATTGATTTGAAAAGTTGACGATATAATTAGGCCTTTAATTAATTATCGCTCCCACTATTTTAGTTCAAATTGATAGCCCTCACCATCAATTCGGAAGATTGCAGTGTACAATCTTCTAGTGGGTCAAGATCTGTATTTCATCAAGTCATGAGTCAGCTTTGGTTGATCGCCCACAATCTTGACTATTTAGGTAGGCCATCATGCCGATTGCATCATATGCAACTCTTGATGAATGAACATGCGCAACACCTTGCCATGAACATTCCTTGCCTCTGGGCTTAAATGCTCTAAGAATCACCAATTAAGTCTAACCCAAAAGCCGACACGATAAACATGCACCCTGCTTTTGCAGAACCTACATGTCTACCCTTCACACTTCCACAAGATAGACAGTGCACCACGCTTTAGCGTAATCTACGCTTGGCCGGTCGAGTTTTTCATGTGTGTCGCTAATGGAAGGCATATAAGACTTAATATTTTAATGAGGGATTTGGTTTTTATATACATATACATATCCAATCATCACAATATATAGTACGTATCATATACATGCTATATCCCACAGAAAACATGTGAAATGATAAAAGTGATAATTATGGCCATCCTAATGCGATTCCTCGAGCCAAGAGGAATCACGGTCATCTAGGTCTACATCATATGCAACCTGTACAAGATGAACTATGTGCTTTGCCTTTCTGGGTTTGATCAACTCATCACATGACTGATCAGCTCGCCATCAGGTCGGTTGGTTGGGTGCCACCAGCTGATCGGTTGGCTCCTCCAACCGATCGGTTCGCCTGGTCATCATGCATCTCATCATGGCCTCCACCCGCTCATCTTGCTCCTCGAATTGGTCATCAACCGATCGGCTCACTCCTTGAACCGGTCATCTCGAATGTCAACCGATCGGTTCACGCCTTGAACCGATCGTCTCAGCTGTCGTCAGGATGTCCTCCGTTCTTTGACATAAAAGGAAACAAAAATCTATCCTATTTTACATTGTAAAAAGAGAAACCTCGAGTTACATTCGAGGGGAGCAAAGGTAGGAAAGAAATCTCGAATTATTTCAAGTTACATCAGGAATAGGAGAAGGAAGATCGGTGTGTAGACCGAGATGCAAGCAACCACATACAACCATACATAGATAGGGTTTATTGGCCATAACCACGCTATACATCCACCACAAAACTCGTTTAAGGGCGACCCATATCGAGTGCATTCATAATACATATCATATATGTAAATTGGGATTTGTGGATTTAGTATTGGACATGCATAAAGCCTATTTTATTAGCATCGTATGCAATAAATAAAGGCGACAAACCAAAATTGATCATATCGATAATCCTAAAGTATAGAGTAGTTGGCGTGGCTCTGTTACCACTTTTGGGTTTTAGGGGAGGCAGAGAAGGCAGCGAAAACAAAAATATTCTCCTCCCAAACCCAGAATAAGGAAACGCGTCAACGTCTATACAATAGGAAAGGGATGGTTTGTGGAATCATACCTTGTCCCGAGTCTTGCTCGGCGACAATACCTCGCGGCTTGCGCGGTCTTCACCTCTGGTCTTGGACGGTGTCTGTGCAGCTCCTGGTCACACCGGGACTGACGACTCCTGGTCTCACCGGGACTGTCGGGATTGACAGTTGTCCTCTGAGCAGTAGAAATATCCCGCCTCTGAAGTAGTCCACACGAACCACCTGGAACTCCAATCTCCTTATCCCACAAGGAATTGGAAGGAGACGCACCCTCCTGTCAGTGTACTAGTCACCGACACACTCTCCTGTCACCAGTCACTTTCTGCAGTTGTCTTTCCCTTGATGTGCCTCCCTTATTGGGTAGCACTTGCTCGGGCTCTCTTGGATACCAAAACCAGAGAGAACGACAACTTTACAGAGCAACTGGTTGCACTGAGTTGTACTTTGAGAATCCCCCAATACCCCTATATATAGGAGGGTCATGGGATAGGGTTCTCTATCCCGGGCAATGTGGGACTAAAGCAGGAGTAGAAGGGTTCGATATTTTCCACAAAAACAACCAACTGAGCAACCTGAACCGATCGTTTCATTTCTGAAACGGTCGGTTGGGGATCTGAGCTGGTCGGTTGACACCTCAACCGATCGGTTGGGACCCATGAAACGGTCAGTTAACTTCTAAACCGGTCAGTTCGTGGTCCTGATCAGTTCCCGATTGACCTTTCCTCTTTTGTTTCGAATTGGTATCAAATACCAATCATTGTTCCAGTCAAATTGGGCAAGTGAAACGAAAAGAAATTTCTCACCAATCCTACTTTCCCAACTTGCTCAGTTGCACCAGTTGAACCGATCGTTTCAACACTTGAACCGATCATTTCACCCTGTCCATGAGCCGATCGACTCACCACCTGAGTCGATCGGTTCACCAAGGTCAGCTAATTGGTTCATCACATGAGACGATTGGTTGGGAGTACAGATTGTGCAGAATCAGTCAATTGCAGTTTCAATCAATCCGATACTCCAATCAATGTGTCCAACACCTTGAACATTATGACATTGAGCTATCAATTAATTGAGTGTTTAATTGAACTACTAAACTCCTTTAGTAATCAATCTAAACATTGTTTGTGGACAAAACTCCTCTTCCAGGTTAAATCCTATGTGTGTGACCATGCAGGTCCATTTCACATTGGCAGTGAAAGTCCATAACACTTATGACTTCACAAGCAAAGAGCGGTGCCTAGTCACACATCAGTGCTACCCAAGTGAAATAGAAAGTTGGAGAACAACTTTCAATCCTACAATCTGTGAATGGTGTTACAGTGAATGTATAATTCCTTTATCACTGATATCCCGAATGAACTCGAGGCATGGAACAGTCATCCTGTCAACGTTCATTCACTTTCTTGATCTCAGAGTAGATTGGAAGAGATATGTATGGCATCAATATCACATACTGATTAACACATGCGTGTACGCCTTTCTCAATCCTACTCATCAAGTGGCCATGGATATCAAACTCCCTCAAGAGAGACAAATCCCATATCTATCACTCACCCCTCAAAATCCCCATGTGTCAAAGCCACCCAATCATCACCTTTATAACAACCCATGTTTCAGGACTGCGTTTGATGATGTCAAAGTGTGCCCAACGACATGTGTTGAGTGTAGTGATTTCAGGTCAAAGAATCACACTCACCACCATCACTGTGAGTACTGACTGTGACTACCATGTCATGGTTCCATGTGTCAAACTCACGGTGGGTCTGTCCGGTACACTTGTTCTCTAAAAAGTACATATGTGTTTGGTTTGATATCTCTATATCATGACTAATGAGATTCTGTCATCAACCAACACCACAATCTAGTCTTGTGTGTCATTGCTGTCTATCTACCTTCCACAATGACATCCGACTAGGGACATAACAAGAATGTACACACTCTTAGCATCTGTATGATCTCATCGTTCAGGTCCTCAACCTGAAAGCATACGTCATTGAGTACTGTCATTCTCTAGACATTCAATCTGTTCTATCACTATCTCATATGACTGAACCAGAAAGAATTGGAAGCTTGCCTTTGATGTTTATCAAATCAATCTTAATGTATCCCACCAATCATCCCATGATTGGCTCTCAGGGCATACATACCAACACTACTATCTATGGCAGCAACACTTGTTCCAATGTTAATGAGTTTTCCTTCTTAGTCCTTTCATAAAGGTCATCACTTCTTTTCTGATTCTGCATATCATATATGTCAGATCTATATCTTGGTATCATATACCTAAGATAAAGAAGCATTTTAAGTTTATTTCATAATGCATGAGGTGGAGACTTACATCCCCTCCTTCTTTAGTTCATCTATGTAGAGAGAGAAATTTCTCTTCCAATGTCCTAGCTCATGACGATGGTGACATTTTCCTCCTATAAAGAAGTGAAACCACCTCTCTACTAAAAATTTGAACGATAGAACCTCCAGTCCAAACACACTTCAAAGGTAAGCTTGGAGTGGGTGTAAAATTTTCAAATCTTTATAATGGTATACAAAACAACCAAAGTGTATCAGTGGAAGAAAATAATAACTATATTCAATGTCTCAACAAGGTTACAAAAGTAAATCAAAATCTCCCACATAGGGTTTACATGTATGATACCACATAGGGATCTATTGTAGAGGGAAGTCCAAATCATAACAACCTTGTCTCCAAGATTTAACTCCTTAAGCTAGGTCCACATCTTTATGCCAAGTCCTCCATGTCATTCACCTAGGGTTGGAAGCATACCCCAGCAAGAAGAGAAAAATAGAAGACATCAGCAAAGGCTGGTATGTGCATGCTAAAAAGTAAATTGAGCAATATTATGGAAATAAAGGGACATCAAAATAAAAGTCCTCCCACAGAAAACATAAGTACCACCCAAGTGGGTATCAAGAGAAAAGAATCTCAATAAAGAAGATAATTTCTATAATCAAAACAATAAAGTAGTGCCACACAAGCACATATCAAGATTTGGGCATATAATCCATCAAGATTTTTGGGCACATAACCCATCATCAACCTACATGCATGTGAGATAAGCATAGCCCTAGAACTATATAAATAACAATGGTGGCCAAGCATCATAAACTTGAAACCTGATAGATAATGGCACATAACCAAACTCCCAATATATATAATGTGGGCCAAACCTCATAAATTTTGAAACCCGAGTATGGTGCACATAACCTCCATCCCAAAAGCATAAAGGGAACATAACCCAAAACCAATGCAATTATACTACTCTAGTGCTACTGAATCACATAGCATGTTTATTGTGGAGGCAAGTAGAAAGTATAGTTAGATTATACAAAAGTAGTCACCACATAAGTGACCAACATATACATCCACCTCATAAGTGGGCAAAAGACATCACATGGCATCATATAAAGTTCCAACATGTACAAAGCATAATATAAGAGTCCAAAAGAATATCCATGATCATAAGATCAATAACAAATAAGGTAGTTCACATGAACCATGATATTCTAGAGAAAAGACATATTGTGTCGGCTATTGTCCATAGGAACAAGAGAATGATAATATAGGTGAATTTCTCAACATAGAATAATAGGAGATGCAAACATACCTCAACTTCAGAGTCTAAAGTCCAAAGATACTTCTAGGTCCGAGCCTAGGCCTCCAAAGAACCTACTAAACATATACGTAGATTTTGTGTCAATTTCATATACATTATTCAAACCTTAGAAATCACCTTTTTCATTATTAGTTATTTAGGTTATGAAAACCATGCCACATTTTCTCTCATATCATTCTGAGTCTAGAACATATTTTACTATATTTTTTTTACTTTTAAATATTTAGTTACGGTTTTTATAAGTTAATTCTTATTTAATTAGATCCATTGAAAACACATGCTATTAACCATTGGATTTAGTCATCAAAACTTATACCATTAGTTAGATCTTATTTTTCTAATTCCAAAGAGTATTTTTTCATATATTTTTTATTAATAGATAATTAGTTTTGAATTCTATAAAATTTACTAATGAAAAGCCAAGAAAAAGCCACATCATTATATTATAAGCAAGAAAGCACGAGAGAGGGGGGGGCTCGACTGAGTTGGCCCAATGGGAATCAACCAACTCAGCCAGCCTCTAAGATAGGTCAGTGGTATGTAAGCGAGAAATACAGGAAAAGGTCCCGTGGAAAATACTAAAACACCCATGGTTAGCGTGACCAAAATAGAATCAGTTTGAGGGGAAGAAAGGGAAAACCAAAGGTAATCGTCTTCTCAACTGAACACGACCGAGGACATAGACATGACCTTTAGTGTGTAGTCCTAGAGAATGGGTACAACTCTACAAGAATAGTTAAAGCCAAAATCTCAAATGCACGACACCCTTGATTCGCCCCGACTGACTCAGAGGGTAGAGGAATAAGGGGTGAGATCATAGGTAAACCTCTTGATCGAATTCCACCATGGACCAAGAAAACAGTAAGGGAACAAAAATTGGGAAAATGAGCATTACCAGTGAATAGAGGGAACTAAGGGTAAAAACATCTTCAGAGGATCTTCATGAATCATATTGGATGGTCAGAAGACTTCCAGAGGGCAAGAAGTGGGGCGGCGAATAGGCGCCTCCACCCAAGCATCGGCGACAGCAGACGGTTTGTAGGTTGCACAGCTCTGGGCAAGAGGAAGCCAAAACAACTTTAGGGAAAGACTCTCGATGAGGATGGGAATGTGGATGATGAGTTTTGCACAGGCTCGATCCCCAAAGAGGGCGAGGAGAGGAGCTGAAGGGGAAGAATAGGGGAGAGGCAGAGGAGGATCAGAGGAAGGGAGCCGTAGGAGCGGATGGTGCGAGAAATGCGGGGAACCCCAGGGTATTTATACCCATTGGGTTCACAAGAAGGTAAGGAAGGTGAAGGTGGGGAAACTAGAGAGAAAGGAGGAAAGGAAAGGGAGAGCTTGAAGTCGGAGAAGAGGAAATCTATGGCGACACTGTAGTCGCGGCAGGAAGGAAAGAAAAAGTGGGAAGGAAGACAAAAGTTGGTAGACGTCAAATCTTGAATTGAACAATCCAAAGCAAACAAGACCACCATGCACCTGTGTGACAAAAACCTTAGGCAAATCGCAAAGATAAATAAAACGTGACATTTATATATTTCCTAATCCAATTAGAATAAAGTGTGATTACATTATTTCCTCTGAATAAGGCATTAGGTGAAATTTTTCATGGAGGCCAATTAGGTGAAATTAGGTTAAGCAAAATAGGCGAAATTTTTCACGGAGGCCAATTAAGGCATGTAGATTTTGATTATGAAATTAGATTTTCCTTTTAAAGACTTTAGATGCATTAATTATCAAAATCTTAGTTTCTCTTTCCTCTTGCATTAATGACATTAGGATTATCCGAATTAGGTGAAACTTCATCCTTAAGGTATATTTGATATGTTGAATACGAATTTTTCATTATTTCCATATTTTGGTGTCATATATCACATTTATTTATTACTTACATCTTTTAGGTAGTTTCTCTCTCCTAACTTAACCTAATATTTCAAGGTGGTCCAAATAAGATGAAAATTGACATGTAGGTTTATTTTGATATGTAGATTATGAATTTGAAGTTTATTTTCACTTTTGATATCTAGATCTAGTATGTTACACCTCCCTTGTTCACCCCTCCCTTGGCTTTGAGAGTTGAAGATGACTTGGGTCGCTGGCTAGCATCAAAACCTTTCTTTGCTTTGCCATTGCCGTTGCCCTTAGACTTTACTTTCTTTCTAGTGATCATCATCACATATTTTGGGTTTGTATTTCTTCATTTGTGCCTCAACTATCCTCAACATGCCCAACAACTCTATCAGTGTCCTATCAAAGTTGTTCATGTTGTAGTTCATCACGAACTGGTTGTAGGATTCTGGCAACGATTGCATTATCACATTAGTAGCCAACTCTTGGCTCAGAGGAAATCACAATCGAGTTAGGTTCTCCACATACCCAATCATCTTAAGTGTGTGAGGGCCTACTGGATCTCCTTCTTCTATGACACACTTGAACAATGCCTTAGAGATATCATATCTCTCTTGTCATGCTTGGTCTTGATACATGTTCTTGAGATGTTGAACCATCTCAATGACGTCCATGTTTTCATGTTGTCTCTGCAACTCATAGTTCATTTAGCACAACAGGAAGCACTTCACATCAATGGCATCCTTAGTATGCTTCTTGTAAGCATCCCTTTCAGCCTTTGGTGCGGTGGGAGCGGGTTCTTCTAGTTCTAGTGTATCTAGGACATAGAGCTTTCACTCTTGAGTGAGAACAATTCTCAACGTCCTAAACCAGTCGTGGAAGTTGTTCCCATTTAGCTTATCCTTCTCAAGGACCGATCGCAACGAAAAGTGATTTTTGTTGGTACACATTTATTCTACAAAAAGGAAATTTGCAATTTTAGTTCAAAACTCTTTTGATTTGATTTGATTTGATTTGAAATTGGTGATATCAATTAGGTCTTTAATTAATTATCAATCCCATTATTTTGATCAAATTGATAGCCCTCACCATCAATTCAGAAGATTGTAGCATACAACCTTCTAGTAAGTAAGATCCTGACTTCCTCTAAGTTATGGACCAGCGAGGGTTGTCACCCACAACTAGATTCCTTCAGGTAGGCAACTTTTATCAATTGCATCATATGCAACTCATGATACATGTCATGTGTAACTCTTTGCCATGTTCATCCTTATGCCTCAAGGTGCTTGATCCTATCAAGGTCACCGAGTTAAGTCTGACCCAAAAGCTAATATGATGAATATGCACCCTATGAAGACAGATCCACATATTCACCATCACACTTCCACGAGATAGACGGTGCACCACGCGAAGGTGTGCCCACACTTAGTCAATCAAGCTTTTCATGTGTGCTTCTTTTGGAAGGCATCTTCAACTTAATATGTTTGTTGAGGGGTTTTAATATGCTTATATATGCATATAAGTATCCAATCACCACATATATAGTATTTATCATATACATGCTATATCTCACAAATGAAAATATGCAATAACGATAAAGCAATGATTATGGCCATCCTATTGTAGTTCTGTGGAGCCACAAGGAAATACGATCATCTAAGGTCTACATCACATGCAACCTATTGTTTATGAAGATATGTTCTTAGGCCGTTCTGGGTTGATCAACTCATCCTATGACTAATCAGCTCACCTCCTGGCCGGTCGGTTGGTTTTCACCAATCAATCATTTGTCTCCTCCAAAAGGTCAGTTCGTTGGGTCGTCAGGCTCCTCGTCATGCCACCAACTACTCCTCAATCGGTCATATCGGTCCATCAAGCGATCATATTCAGTCTTCATCATAACAAGAAATAAAGCTAATCCTATTTTACATAATCTTTGTGAAACCTCGAGTTACATTTGAGGGGAGCAAAGGTAGAAGAGAATCTCGAGTTATCTCGAGTTACATTCAGAATAGAAGAATAGGGATCGGTGCCCAGATTGAGATGCAAACAACCATAATCAATCACACACTTGCACATAGGGTTTATAGGCTATAACCATGCTACACATCCACCATAAATATTGTTTTAGGTCGACCGTATCGATTGTATATATACCATATAATATGTATATATTAGTTAGGGATCATGTGGTATTAATCGGATATTCACATTAGTCATTTAAATATTCACATCGTATGCAATAAATAAAAGACGGTAAAACCAAAATCCAATCATATGGATTATCCTAAAACATAGTGTATTGACGTGGCTTTGATACCACTGTTGGGTTTTATATGGTCAAAGTTGGCAGCGGAAACAAAAAATTTACTTGACCATAAACCCATAACTAGCAGATCGCATCAATGTCTATGTAATGGGAAGGATGGTTTTAGCGAGTTATACCTAGTCTTGAGGCTTGCTCAGTGACTATACCTCACTGTAAGTGCGGTCTTCAACCACATGTCTTCAACATTGTCTATGTAGCTCCTGGTCTTGACTCGGACTACGGTTGACTGTCATCCTCCTGAGTGGCAGAAATCTCCCGCCTCTATAGATAGTCCACACGGACTATCAGAAACTCTAGTTGTCCTAAAGAATGGACTAGAAGGAGTTGTCCCCTTCTATCGGGGTACTAGTCACTGACACACTCTCCCATAATCAGATGCTTTTCTACAGTTGTCTTTCCCTTGTTGTTCCTCCTTGGATAGGTAGAACTTGCTTGGTCTCTCTCGGTTACCATAACCAAAGAGGACAACAACTTTGTAGAGAAATTGATATTTTGAGTTGTGTCTCTGGAGAAGCCCCTTATACCCCTCTATTTATAGTAGAGGGCAGGGTCAAAGTTCCCAGTATGTGCGGGAGTAGAAGGGTCCAGAATTTCCATGGATAATTTGCACTACGGCAGGCGAAACGGTCATTTGGCAAGGTGAGCCAATCGGTTCACTTGTGAACCAGTCAGTTGGGAGTGTGAACCGATCATTTCACTTAGTGAACCGGTCGTTTCACTTCTCAGACTTGCCCACAATTGAATTTCCTTATTCATTTCTAATTAACACAAAGATTAATTCTTGTCCGATCAAATTGAATAAGTGAAATGAAAAACCTTTTCTCACAAACTGAGAAAATTCAACACTGCTCATTTGGACAAATGAACTGATCAGTTCACCCAGTGACCAGTCAGTTGGTGGTCCAGATTGTGCAGAGCATAGTCAATTCAGTTCTAAATCAATATGACACTCTAATCAGTTGGTTCAACACTTGAACTTGATGATTATGAGTCAAGTCTATTAATTGAATGTTTGATTGAGTACCGAAACACTTTAGTAATCAATCCAAACATCATTCATGGATAAACTCCTCTTCTAGGTTAATCCTTTGTGTGTGACCCTATATGTCCCATTTCACATTAGCAGTGAATGTCCATAACTAGCTTATGACATCACAAGCAAAGAGTGGTACCTAGTCATACATCATTGCTACCCAAGTGAAAAGAAAAGTTGGAGAACAACTTTCAACCTACAGTCTGTGATTGGTGTTCCAATGAATGTATAATTCCTTTGTCTATGATATCCTAAATGAACTCAAGGCATGGAGTTGTCATCCTTTCAACGTTCATTCATGTTTCTTGAACTAGAGCAGATTGCCTGAGATATGTGTGACATCAATATCATATATTGATTCACATGTGCATGTGCATGTCTTTCTCACTCTCGCTTATCAAGTGGCATGGACATCATACTCCCTTAGGAGGGACAAATCTCATGTATATCACTCATAGTCTGTGTCATGAGTCAAAGCCACCCAATCATCACCATTATAACAACCCATGTTTTAGGAATGTGTTTGATGATGTCAAAGTGTACCCAATTACGTTCGACGAGTGTAGTAATTTCAGGTCTAAGAATCACAATCACCACCATTACTATGAGAGATGACTTTGACAACCATGGCATGGTTCCATGTGTCACTCTCATGGTGGGTCTGTATGATACACTGTTCTCTAACATGTATCTATGTGCTTGGTTTGATATCATATATCATGACTAATGAGACATTATCATCAACCAACACACACTCTAGTCTTGATGTGTCATTGTTGTCTATCGACCTTCCACAATGACATCTGACTAGGGACATATCAAGAATGTACATACTATTAGCATCCGTATGATCTCATTGTTCAGGTCCTCAACCTGAAGACATACGTCATTAAGTATTGTCATTCTTTAAACATTTATTCTACTCCATCATTTATCTCATAATCGATTGAGCTAGAATAAATTGGAAGCTTGCCTTTGATATTTATCAAATCAATCATGATGTATGTCAATCCAATCATCATATGATTGGCTCTCAGGGCATACATACCAATAGCAGGCCCATGCAGGTATGGTACAGTAGCATGCTACTATTGTGGAGAGACCAAACACCTCAAGTCAGATTGCCCAAAGCTGATGAAGGATACACTTCAGGGTCACGATAGGAATCAGAATCCACCTCCCAAAAGACAGGCTAGAGTCTTTGCTATGGTAGATGAGAGTGAAGATGAAAAGAATGAGTAGGGTAGTACTTTCCTTTTACTTTCATAGATATTGTCACATGCAAATGTTTAGAACCATGGATTCACATGATAATGATAGTATGTTGAAGTTTTTATCCTAAAGATATGGAAAGTTCTAAGGTGGGTAGCTTAATAAAATTTTGACGATGAAATTTATTTAAGGTAGGTAGAATTATAACATCCCGAATTTTCAATATTAATTTAAGTCTTAAATGTAGTTTTCTTAAATAAATTATAATTGAGGGGATTATAAGCAAAAGACTCTAATGAGGAATTTTCTGAAAGAATAATGAAGTTAGAAAACAATATTAGGATTAATCCACCTTTTTATCCATTATAAATATGATTAATGCACTCAAGAAAATATATGTTGGACCCTCACCCTTTTCTCTTTCCTAACCTTAAATAATGTTTAGGGGAAGTGGAAGAGGGAAATCAAATATGCAAAATTCAAAATTATACTTTGTATAACTTAAGCAAGACGTAACCTCCTTTCCTTTCATAGTTTTAATAAGAAGAAAATCTTTTTTCTCTCTCCTTCAGGAAAAGGTTCTCAAAAAGGCATAGAAAGTAAATGGCATGATCATGGAGTGAGTAGAAAATATTTATTTCGAATTTGACTCCAACAAACACAAAGGGAAGGTCTTATTTAATTATTTTATCTATTAATGCATTAAAAACAAGTAAGATAACATTTATAGACATAATAGTCAATACAAGTGAAAATGGAAATATAATTTTATGAGAAGGATCTAGACACCTTTTTGGGCATGTGGTCCAAATTTTGTCAAGTTTTGATCGTGTTTGACTCTTCAAATTCATTAAACAAGTTTCCATATAGTTTGATTTAGATTTAAACTCAAAATCATTTAATGCAACCTAAGATCCCAAATTATTTACATGCCACACTTTGATTTAGATTTTTTTCATCTATGTTTTCCCTATCACACCCTCTTTTATTTCCTTTTCTTTTATCTCTCTTGATTTGACGATCTGGATTTAATCTCAGCCTGATCTAACAACCGATGAGTTGTCACCTAGCTCTGTTACCTTCGCATGTCTGAATGTAGGCTGGAGGTTTCCTTCTCTGAATCTTTCTCCCCGGTGTATGCATGATTTCATGAAGTTTCTTCGCTATCAAATTTGTGAGACTTCCCCAAATTGATCAAGCCCTAAATCACAGCCTCTCTCTCTATGTTGATGAAACACCCAATTAGGGATCCACTGCCTCCCTCTGCTGGAAGTTGCAGACACCACAAAAGCATCATCCATCCCTATATAAGGTACCCCTAAGAACCTCCATTCACTACTAAACCCTCCTCCGTGACTGATTGCATCGTCCACTCTCTTAAGCTCCCTCACCTTCTCGAGTTGGTCCACTGGTGATGACAACCTAGATCTCACAGCATCGGTCACCTTAGACCAATCACCATTATGGTAAGCATCCTCAGACTCCCTGCTTTCATTTGTCTATGCCCATATACCTTGTGGTTACCCTAGTCTTCGCACCCTATACTCCACCATTTTGACCTCGTCGAGGTTAGTCTCCATGGCATCTTAGTGCACCTGCAACCACGAGGATGGTTTGGTTGGTTTTGTCTTACAGTCACGACCATTTTTTGATAATCGCCTGAAGGTTTTGAATCACTTATCTTGACCTTGGATCTCCAATGTGCTTCCTCTATTTCCGCCTCTCTTCGTGTCATTCTTGATGCTCCAAGGCATGTCCAGACTCACTTGTTTGCTCGATGACTTTGTCAGAAGGTAAGGAACCAATTGATGGTCTCAGAACTGTGTGAAAATGTGAGTTGATCAGAGTAGCATCTCAGCTTCTTTCTCCTGGAGCAAAGCTCAAGTCATGGCTTGCGTGAAGCAACAAACCAGGTTGTCCTTTGACCTTGGTGCCCCTGGGATGTTGATCGCCTGATTAATTTTGCAAGGGCAATGTCGGTATTTCCTCTTGATTTTGTTTCTCACGCACGATTTATATTTGGATCTAAATGACAAGTTTTCCCCCACCTATTTGATTATATGTAACGTGTGCCTAAGGTACTTTAGTAATTATGTGTTTTATTTACATCAGATTAATCGTGGATTTAAATGATTTCACGCAATAGTTTTCTTGGTTCTGATTGTCAGATTTTATAATATTCATAGTAAATCATAGGGTGGTCAGAAAAATGCAAATAAATAGTCATTAGGAAGTGTTTTTTTAGAGGAATAGGATTTTATGATTTCTAAGTCATGTTTTGCCTTCTTGTTCTGATGTTTTATTAGAAACCCTAATAGAACCCACAAAATCCTAATAATGAATCATATGTGATTTATGCGACCTAAATCAATCAAGTTTTCCTTCATTTAATTATTACTATCAGTAAGCCTAACCTTAATTCACTCAATACCTAATTCACCCTAGTTCAACCTAGGAGCAATACAAGGTATTGATTATGATGCTTAATAATTATGAACATGTATTTAGGGCCTAATAAAGACAAGAGAGGACTTAGATTTGATCTAGATCAGAGAGAGACTATCTTAGGATCTGCTTTGCTCCAAGGTAAACGGGTCATGTTGTTGAGCACAAGTACTATTGGTTGTTTGCATGTGAAAGTATAAAGTAGACATTATCATTTCAAGTTTCAAGTTTTAATCATGTTTACTATATCACTTCTTGATGATTGCTATATGCTATGCCCTATGTCTATAATGTTCACTGTGATTATGGCTTATGATTAATGACTCGTAAAAATCATGTTAATGATCAAGAGGGATAAATCCCATCATGTTTAAGATATTATGTTAATGGGGAGGAATCCCTTCATGTTAAGTTCAAGAATCATGATTATGTTAGTGTTAATGTCATGTTAATGATTAAGTTAATTGGAAACCAAAAGTGCTCCTCCATGTGGGTTGTGTGTCCATGTTTGTTTAAAAAGAAATCGTCATAAAGACTAGATCATCACAGTCGGCGAGAGTTGGCGCACTGGTTGAGGCTCGGGGGCCCCTAACAAAGGGTCACGGGTTCGAAACCCAACTGCAACACTCTCGGAAATGAATTGAGTGTGTCAGGTCAGCCGACCTATGATCTAGTTTAACTGGGTTCCCGGGTTTGCATGCTATTCGGGGCCCCCCAGGTAGGCGTCGGGCGCAGCCCAACGGCGCTCCTGGGTCATAAAAAAAAAGACTAGATCATCACTAAACATGTTGTTCACTTCTAATTTGTAATTATTTTATAAAAATATATATTAACATGCCAGTTTGTAATATTAATAGTAGCAACAATGTAACAAAGCCTACAATTCTATGGTATTCCTATTTTTATAAAAATTTATTATGAACAATGTACTAGATAGATTCTACACAATCCATGAGCATATTATGTAATGAAATAATCTATACATCTTGTATGCATGACTTATATTAGCATAAAATTAGACAAAAAATGTTTCATCCCTTGATCGACCTACCTTGTTGCTTCATTGGATATATATTATATTGGTACAAGTATACTAGATGTATGCAACTTCTATAAGTTACACCAGTGAGTCTTTTACACATGTCAAGAAGATTATATTGTTGAAGCTCACCCCTATTAACATAATAGTATAGAGGTAGCTATACATAAAAGAATGTATTATATATATAAGTAGAATAAATTATTTTCATAATATCTCTTAATATGAGAGTTGTGTATAAGATTATATATATGTAAAAGAAGAACATTTTACAAATTTCATAATTTAATTTACAGAAGGGACTTTAAATTAGGTGATATATATGGGATTAAGAGAGGCATTCTCTCACCCTTTCCCATGCATGTGATGGAGGTTGAACGTCTAGGAGGTTGGTAAACTAAGGCATTTTATACATATTATTTTCTCATGTAATTGTACATTAGAAATTATATGTGTAAGATATCCAAAACCTAATATCTTGAATCTAGAAACTATAAGTCTATTATTAGGATGTTAGTATGTTTGGTTCTCTATTTGACTAAACATGGATGAAGTTCAACCATAATACAATTGTTTGTAACCCTAATGAACATATTTAATGCATGTAACATGAAAAACTTAGAAGTAACCTTGGTTTGTATAGACTTGGAAACATTTATAACATATTAAGTGGCATTGATTTCTATAGTCAATAATACATATCATGATATACTCATATGAACCCGATAACCTAAATATGTGCTAACATGTAAGTGAATTCATGAAATATGTCACACATGTTTCTTTTACTAACTATTATATACATATTAACTATGATATATCTAGTGAGAAATGAGAGGTCTAAGGTGATTAAAATATGAATTGGAATGACAATTAGAGTTTTCATGTCCATGGACATGAACAATTTGCCATTATATAAGGTAATGATGTATTATTGTAATTGAGTGAAAAAATCTGATTTTTGCATAATAATATAAGCTAACTCTTTTGATAGAAATGTGAAGTTAATAGAACTCTAATTTGTCATATTTTATTAAAAAAAGAATATATAATAATATATATGAAGATATATAGCCTCAACTATATTTGTATATAACTCATTAACAGAAATTGCAAAACCCAAATCTTATGTCAAAATTGTATTCCTTCTGTCCCTATTATCTTGGGTGACAAGATTGAGTTTGAACGGATAACCCTAGTTATTATAATCTAATTGGGAAAGAAAATAATAATAATGATACTTTCCTAATATTGTTTGCAATGCAATTATTGCAATAATTATTCACTTTATATAATCAGATAGTCACATTGGTTTTCTTGCTTATATAGAAACATGGATTTTCTTTGGACTGAAAGATTTGGATGAAATGGTCATCGTCCTCTCTCCTACATGTGTTCCTTTCCTTTTTCTTGTGAATGGGAAACCAATGTATTCCCCAGTTTTCTTTTCTCATATATCTCCCTCAAATCTCCAACTTTCTCTAAGTTTCTCCCTCCATTGGATTCCTCTAGATATTTAACATGTATTAAGCCTAAATCTGAGCCTTAACTTCCCTAATTGAAGAAACATCCAAATTCTCTCCTTGCTTATTCTTTTTCCTCAACTGACGCCATCACCAGACCATACCATATATTTATAACTACGCATAAACCTTCTTGGTACTTTTGATTATTGTTCTCCCTTCTCAATTTAACATATGACCCCTTGTATCACTATTTCAAGTCTAGTTTTAGTCTCCTGCCCACCATGGCATCGACATGCAACTCCTGATCATTTTAAGCCAATTCCCTTCCCAATAAGACTCTTAAATCCTCCTTTATAATTCCCAATAATATTTAATCATCCCTTCTTTGTCATCCCATATTTTGGTTGGCCACATTATGGACCTACAACCATGTTGTCATATGGGTGGTTCAGACAAGACTTGGCCTGACATTATATTTCTATTATTTATCCTCTTGTAATGGATTTTGATTGTGGTTCTCACTGTTTAAACTACTAGTATCTTAGAGAGAGGAGTTTTGACTCATCTAGACCAATCCATGGTTTATCTAGAGGATGGTCAGGTCTGTCAGAATGTGAGGAACATTTTGAGAATGTCTTTTGAAATTGAGGAAGTCAATATCTTGGGTTTTAGATCGAGTAATCAACCTTATCAATGAATTTTGGTTTTACTATATTGACAGTGTTGAGATGTGAAGTTTTCATGCTTGATTTGAGTTTTGTTGTCTTTTCTTCTTAGGTTCTTCTCTGGTTACATTATTCTCTTCACTCCTGGATTTTTGAAGGCCCGACCACTTGGAAAATCTTGATAGGGCCACTTCAATAGGGCTTTGTTTTAGAATGGGTTATGATTATATATGTGGCTTGTTGGAAGTTTCTCATTGGTTAGAAATTAAGAAATTCATAGTCAATTATTTATAGCTTAGAAAAATTAAACAATTTTTTTGGAATCATGAGTGTTTTATTCGAGTTGATATAAGTTTTGTGACCTGACTCCAACATACTAAATATCTGATTTTCAAGGATTTTCCTAATTGATTAAAAAAACTAAAATATATATCTAATAAATTTTAAGTCAAAAAAATAAAGTAGAATATTTTGTAAACTTGATAAAAATATAATCTACAATATGGTATGGTTTTGATAAACTAATTCATTAATGATAAAAAAGAGATATTTAGGATTTATGTAATTGATGTAAAATTAACCCTAATTTTGTATATGTTTTTAATAGGTGGCTTGCGATCCTGATGTGAAACTAAGTTTGACATTGGACATATTTAGTCTTGATATGAGGCATGTTGTATCTTCTAGAGCAATTGACCTAATTTTCCTCTATCTTCATGTATGGTGAATCCCATTAATCATATTGAGCAATTAAGCTAGTTCTTCTCTCTCTTGAACGCATATGAGGTATTAGTACTTTGGAATTTCTCTTTCCCTTATTTACGACCTATTTCAGTCTAATCTTAATGAAATTCACTCCATGATAGTCTTAAACTACCCTTTTATTCATGATGGAACCCTAATTGTGGAATTTAATTGAATTGTTCCTTATTGTGACATGGAACCCTAATTTCCCACTTTTTGTTATGGATGTTTCATATTACCCATTTATGTGGTGTAAATCTCATTAATTATATTTTTTTGATGTAATTTCACTTGTCTCTACATTATTGCATGCATGTGGAGATTATTATGTAATCTTGTAAAACTAAATATATTCATGATGTTTTATTTCGCTACAATACTTTGGTCTATATGATAACCATCTATGAAATATAAAATAAAAAGTATTCACCCAATAGAAATTAATGCATGTTCGTTATAGATGACAACTCTTATTTGGTTTAGTAGGGAGTGGATTTCCTCTAGGATCTATTAGACCCATGGTAGTCTGATTCTCTCTATTTCAATCTTATCTCCAATAGGTTTCCTATCTTATCCCATAAGTTCCTCGTACAACCCCTTCCCTATCTAGAAACCCTCTAATTGAGTGTTAGTCACAGAACTAGATAGAATAGAAATATCAACCCTAGTTTTGACTATGAAGTGGTGACTAGTAACACATGGCATGGTGTAAAGGTGTAGTGGACCTACCCACTTTACCCCTCCAAGGTGTGGAAAGTTGTGCTAGGTCGACCTTTGAGATGTGAGACTTAGGGTTGTTAGGTTAGTATCACAAGGACAGGAACTCGACCGTAGGTTCCTATTATCATCTTGTTTGATGCATGACATATGTAGATCATAAACACACTTAGTTGGTACAACTCTTCAAATGAATATGTATCCCAATACCTTAGTGTTGTTCAGTTTGACTTATTATTTTAAACCTTTTTAAGGGTTGAGAATAGTGTGTTAGTGGTATAAAGATGATTAAATTTCAAGGATGAAATCCTTTTAAGGTCTGGAGTGTTGTATCATACTGAAACCTAGAATCTTGAGTCCAAAAACTCTAATTCCATGATTGAGGTTAGTATGCTTGGTTCTTTTGTTAAGTATGGAGTTAAACCCTAATATAGTTGTTTGTAATCCTAATGATTATAATTAACTCAAAAGTATCCCTAACTAGTATAGACTTGAAAACATATATAACACATTAAATGACATTAGGTTCTATAATCAACATCACATATCATTATACACTCATACTAACCTGATAACCTAAATATGTGCTAACATGTAGGTGAGTTCATGAAATATGTCACATATTTGTATTTACTAACCACTATATACATAATAAGTAAGATATGTCTAGTGATAGGTACATTTTGCTTAAAATATGAATTGGAATAACAATTGGAGTTTTCATGTCCAATGATATAAACAATGTGCCATTATATATTAATGTTCATATCATTGTACTTAATGAGTAATGGGTACAATAACATGATTTGTGCATAATTATATAACTTAACTTATTTGATAGCAATGCAAAGTTAATAGGACTCTAATACACATTATTGATGAAAACAAAGATATATAATACCAAGATATATGTGAAGATCAATAGCCTAAACCCTATGTGTATTAGAATACATAAAAGGAAGATTCAAAACCCAATTCTAATGTCAAAATTGTATTCTTTGGGTCCAGAGAAGTTTTGGTGCCAATTTTTAGTTTGTATGGGTAACCATAGCCATCTTAAATTAATTGGTAAAAAATGCCAATAAAAATGCAATCCTAATATCATTTATATTGCAATTATTGCATTATTTATTTTCGTTCCAATAGACAAGCAATCATGTTAGTTTTCTTGCATATATGGAAACCTGGATTTGTTTTGGACCGCCAATTTTTTATTGAACTGTCATTGTTCTGCTCCTTTCCTTCTTCTTGTGAACTAGACACCATTATATTTTGTAATATTTTTTCCTTAGATATCTCCCTCAAATCTCCACCTTTCTCAAAGATATTCCCTCCATTTGATTCCTCCAGAGATGACACATGCATTTATACTTATTTTGAACCCTAACTTCCCCAATTAAAGAAACACCCAAATTTTCTCCTGGCGTCTTCTTTTTTTCCCAACTGACGCTATCACTAGAGCATACCCTATAGACATATACCTACCTAGAAACCTTCTTGGCACTTTCAAAAATTGTTATCTCTTCTCAATTTAACATATAACCCCTCGTATTGTTTCCATAGGTCCACTTTTGGTCTCCAACCTGCCATGGCATCAACCTACAACTCCTGAGCATTTTTAAGCCAATTCCCTTATTAGTAGGACTCCCTAAATCCTACTATGTATTTCCTAATCATTTTCAAGATGCCCCTCTTTGTCATCCTCTATTTTTGTTGGCCAAATTTTTGGACCAGAAATTATGTTTCCGATGGAGTGGTTCAGGAAAGACTTGACTCTGGATTTTATTTCTACAAATCCTTTTTGCCTCTTGCAGTGTGATCTTGTTCTTGGTTCTCACATTTCATACTAGTTGTACCAATTACCTTTTAAGATGTTTGCAATGTTGTTCCTTTTATTTTCCCATCATGGTAGGAGGAATTTTGACTCCATTCGACCACCCCATGATGTGTTTAGGGGATGGTTGGGTCTGCCAAAATGTGAGGAACATTCTGGGAATGTCTCATGAGGTTGATATCGTCAGTCTCCTGGGTTGAAGATTGGGAATTTGAGCTCTAGATTCTACTTCTTGCATAATCATGGAGGATGAGATCAGACTTTGGTTTTAATATTTTGCCTTGTCGAGATGTGAAATTGTCACGCTTGATTTCGGTTTTATCATTTTTTCTCAAGTTCTTCTGTAATGGCATTGTTCTTTGTGCTCCTAGATTGTTGGAAAATCTTAATAGGGACAATTAGGATTTTTTTTAATATTATGATTATATATGTGGCTTGTTGGAATGTTCTCATTGGTTAAAAATTAGAAATTCATAGTAAATTAATAATATCTCAGAAAAATAAAAGAAAATGTTTTTTTGAAATCATGAGTGTTTTATCTACGAGTTGTTATAATTTTAATGACCTAATTCCAATATACTAAATATGTGTTTTTAAAGGATTTTCTCAATTGATTAGAAATTCTAAAATGCATATATGAATAAAGTAAAATACATAATGAGCTTAGTAAAATATATTCTATAATATAGTATGTTTTGGATAACCTAAATTATTGAGTAGAAAATACAATATTTATGGTATATAGAATTAATGTGAACGTAACTTTAGTTTCATATAAGCATTTATTAGGTGGCTTGTGACTGTAATGTGGAACTAGGTTTTCCCTTGGATATATTATTACTAATCTGAAAATACAATATTTAAGGTTTATATAATTAATGTGAACGTAACCCTAATTGCATACATGATTTTATTAGGTTTCTTGTGTCCATGATGTGGAACTAAGTTTGACCTTGGATATATTCAGTCTTGATATGAGGTATATTGCATCTCATGGATTGTATATTGAGAAATTGACATAATTTTCCTCTCTCTTGATGCATGTTGCATCCCTTTAATCATGTTGATAAATTAATCTAATTCTTCTCTCTCATGAACATCTATGAGGTATAAGTATTTTGGATTTTCTTTTTCTTATCTTGATGACCTATTTGGGTCTAATCTTAATGAATCTAAGTCCCTTATATTTTTGAACTATCTTTTGATTCATAAGATAGCTTAATTGTGGAATGGAATTAAATTGTTCATTATTTTGAGATGAAACCCTAATTTGCCCAGTTTTGTGGTGAATGTTTCATATTATCCATTTGCGTGATGGAAAATTCATTACTTCTATTTATGTTATTGTACTTTCACTGGCCTCTACATTATTGCATGTATTCTTATTTAGTACCCCTAGAGTGAAATAAGTACTTTGGTTTTAGGGTTATGTTCTCATGTTATATTTTGGGATGGAGGTTATGTGCCCCAAACTGGGTTTTGTGCCCACTTTTATATATTGGGGTGTTTGGTTATGTGCAATCTCTATTAGGATTTGGGTTATGTGCCCTAATCACCACCCTTTATTTGTATTTCACTGGTGTTATGTGTATCTCACTTGTATGGAGGTTGATGATTATTGTTGATGGGTTATGTGGCCTAAATTATTTATATGTGCCTTTCTGGCATACCTTTTTTCTGTTTAATGGCAAGTGTAACTATTGACTGACATCTTATTGAAATTAATATTTTTCCCACTTGCATGGTACTTCACTATTGGATGGGAATCCTTGTTATGTTTTTGGTCCTTTTTCCTAATATTTCTCAATCTCTATTTATATGCACATGACATACCAGTATTTTTGTACTGACAACTTCTACTTTTTCTTCTCTTATAGGGTATGCTTCCAACCCCATAGGTGGTGAACATGGAGGACCTAACATGATGACATGAACTTGGATTATTGGAGTACAATCGTGGGATATAGACCTAGAATATCTTGGATATCCATCTTCTCATATCTTGAAGTTGTTGCCTCAAGTAATCTTGTAAAACTAAATATATCCATGATATTTTATTTTGTTGCTATACTTTGGTCTATATGATTACCATTTATGAAACATAAAATAAAAGTTGTTCATCCAATTATGAAAAATGAATGCATATTTCTTATGGATGATGACCCTTGTTTGATTTATTAGGGACTAGGTCCCACTTCTTACAATATGTTAATGTATAAAGTATTTTGAACCCTACTCAATGACTTAGCCATATGACCATAAAGACACACAATATAATGACCTCATGAGATTATGTTCACCATATATATATGTATGTTGGAATAATTATAATAAGAAAATAGATTAATAACACCTACATTGAGCAAACTAGTCACTAATAACGCAATTGTAATTATGAAAAATGAATGATTCTAAGCCAATAGTGATTTTTTTCTCCCTACATTGTACATCTATTGTGAAGAAATATTGGAGCTCATATACCTTGCATACCGAAGTTTATTACCATTTAAGTTGAGGTATAAAATTGTTGTTACTTTTACAGTGTTTATTTCCCTCTTGAAAGCATGCTTAGTAGATAGGTTGGTTGGCCTAAATTTTTTAAGAAAATTTTAGACTTCCCCCTTGAAAGGACACCAACAAAATTCAAAATAGTAGCAAAATATTTAAACATCAAAAAGGAAATGATGGTGCCTATTGTGTTAGTGGAATAACACTACCACACCTTTTCGCAAATAGAAGGACACAAGGTCCCTCCGTATAGTGAGAAACGTAGTTGGTATGTTGTCATTCTCCATATAGAACACATGGCTTTGCCAATGACACAGACATTGACATTGCTATCGATTTAAAATTTTGAATTACTAGTCTCAGAATTTAATATTGAATCCTTTTGATTTTGGAAACCTTTCCATTTGATGCTTGAAAATATTTATTAATTCTTTGCATGTTCTCCTAGAAATTCTTTGTATCTAGGTTCATACTTCAATACTTTCAAACTATTGATTTTGTACCAGTCATTTGACTGAGCCATCTTCCATTATTTGGTCCATGTGTGATTTTCCCCTCTTGGAATCATGGACAGGTGATCAAAGGAAGACCTAAAAGAGATTTCAAGAGATTCCCTCTGTTAGAGATGGAGATTAGACTAGTGATTTCTTTTACTATTAGTCGATGTATATGTATCTTTTTTAAGAGCGCCATGTACTATGAGAAAATTGAATGAATGAACAAACTGTTTTTTCATTTCTAATACAAATTTTGTAAAAAAAAAGTGATCATAAAGATTGGGTCTTTGCAATATAGTTAAAATATTTGGGCATAATAATGGGTCACAAGTACAAAAAGAGGTATTCCAAAGCAAAGAAAGGGTTATCAACATATATGTAAGTTCTAAAAGATATAATCAAAAGAATGAGAGGTATTTTAAAAATTATTTGGAATCAACATTATTTCCATAATAATCATCCACCATATTACAATAATGACAATTTTGAAATTTAGAATAATTATACCTAAAATATGGCATAACAACATCGGATCATGGCCTAAAAGTAAGGGTAGAAACGCACACTCTCGGCAGAATATGCACTCCCAATATATGTGTTTTTGTACATAGTTACCGCTACTTTAGATATTTTAGTAAAAACATTTAGCATGCATAATAGAGTGGCAAGATTAACATTCTAGAGATCAATCACATCTAATAATTGAATGACATAGCATGGGGGTAAAAGGACCCATTTCAAGGAATAACTCAAGATTCACAAGATTAAAAATATATTAGTTCAGAAAATAGAGAATTTCAAATGAGGTATTAAGAATAAACAATGTATAAATAAGTGTATCATTGTAGAAAATTAGGGATCATAGTCATTCAGTTCCCAATTTAAATAGGGATTTGCACATACCTGGTCTTCACGACTAACTCTAATTTTTGGTAACCAAAATATAGTTTTTCCTTTTTAACCTAAAAGTGTTTGATACACCCATTAGTACAAAAATACAAGTCATAGTCAAAAGTATATCTAAACCTAGTATTAGTTACCTAATGTGGATTTGGGGGTTCAAAATCTTATAAGTATACATGTATATGGTGAGATATGGGATTGTACATTATTTACACATACCATTCACATAATATTGTGTCCTCTTCCTAGAAATTATATTTACCCATTTCATGGTCATTCATTGAACCAAGGCATAAGGTGTATTCATTATATACGATTCAAAATGAAATGGTGTGTACACTATGTTTCCAAAATATGAATCTATCGACTATATTATTATTTAAGGTAAAATCTTCCTTAATGAAGATATGCCCATTTGGATCCAGGTGACTCATCGATTACCTATTGGATTGTCAGGAGTATATTTACTATCCATTCCTAGGGTTTTAATCTCCAACATAATAAAATATAACCATGTATATCTATTCCCACTAATTATCTACTTGAACCTTTTTTAACTATTATCAATCGATATGATTAGAACATAGGTTTCATGTGTCGTCTAAACTATTATATCATCTAGAGTAGGCTCATTGAAATATTAATTCATGTGTACTATGATTCAGAAACCAACATTCTAATTGAGGTTCTTTATCTTAGATACTAATTTGTTCAAAGTAGGCTTATATATAAACTTACTTTATAAATCTATTGTTTGGCATTAATGATATAGTACTATAGAATTTTAGAAACATTCTAGTTGTCAATAGGAATGTATATGTATATCAATGATATAACAATATAGTTTGCAGTAGTATACTTAGTGACTTTAGATGAACATCATGTTTACATAAAACTTATTATCTAATACCCATGCATTAACTATATGTGTAATATAGCAACGCTATACATTGATCAATATTTATGTATAGATATTAGAAGTACATTGGCATGGATATTTAGGTACATACTAATATATTGTATGCATATGTAATGAATAAGTTGTTGTGCTCTTCAGTGTGGTACCCCAGATGATTACATGTATTCTATATAATGGATATTTAGATGGGGGATTTTGAAAATTAGGATTTATGAGAATGTAGGGACTAAAAATAATGTACTATTTATTGGTTGGCCTTGCATATACATTCTAATATTTATACTAGACTAGTACTTAGTTGGAGTGATAACCTAATCTAGGTTAATATCAACTCTTATATAATATATTGCCACTAACTACTTTCCTGGCAGTTAGGATTATAAGAAAAATCTTAGACCTATAGATGATGATTGCTCATCACATCTTTGATGAACTCAAGGATCAGTTCCATATATGGTCTTGAGTTGGAGCACCCATTGTGCTTGATTGGATTTGAACATGGGGGTATAATTCTCTCTTGAGGGGGGGGCCACATTAGAACTGACAAATTTCTAAAAATGGCATCTATACATTGTAGGCGTTATCGAGGATCCTCAATGATCAAGTCATTATCTTTGGTTACAGGTGGAGGTGCAAGGTGAACCACCAATAGGAGAGCATGGTGTAGATAGGGATAGCAATGTAAGGGGTGTAAAGACAGTTTCGAAAATGGTGAAGGAATATTTGATAATAGAGGCTTCGTTGATGTGTTGCAAGTTTTGTATTAGCCAAGAAGAAAGTTGATGCGGTAGAGGAAATGATCAAAAAATAGAAGGAGGTGTGGATATGGGTTTTAAGGGATGATTGTAATAGTTTCATGTGAGTAGGGAAGTTTGTTGTCTCTATATATACCTTCACAAAGATAGAGGACATGGTAGTGGAGCCTAGAGGCAGTAGGTCTTCAGTCAGAGATGCTCAACACTACAAAGAGTGATGAAGTTCGTCTAGGGTTTGGGAAGGGTAAGAGGGGATAGGAGAAGTAGAAATAATAAAGGGTAATTGTGGAAGAGAAGAAGATGAGGGAAGTAGGAAATCCTCTGGTCAAGGCGGAGAGGCTGACAGTTACATAGTAGTGTATCATGTTTTCAAAGGATAGACATGAGGTTTTTGTTAGAGAGAAGGAGAAGACACACATGATACACTATAGGGAAATGTGTGTGCTACATTAGGAGGGTGAATATTAACTTGGTTTCAAAGGAGATAAGTGAAATGCCACTATCATTTATTATAACTTGAAATTTCAGCCAACCAGTTAGGAACATAATTAAAGTCTGATTGAATGAAAAAAATCAAATGTTTAGGTTAATCTACATATGGGGTATCTGGTTTTATTTTCAAATTCTCCTTTTGATGCCATTTTATATTCTATAACTTCTATTATGGTGATACATGTACATTTAATGCATTTTATTCCCCATTACTCAAAGTACTATATTGTTTTGTATTTGTCTATTTTCCTTTATTCTCTAGTCCTAAAAATATTCTAGAGTGCCAAATTAGAGTGAAGAACTACTAAATGGAGAATTTGTGTCAAACCTCAATTGAATACTAAAACACCTAAATGATCCCAAAAACTCATGGAAAAGGATATTTATCATCTTATTATGATTTTAGACTCCAATTTCTTCCAATTTAATCTAAATCAAGGGAATGGAGATTGAAATTAACCATAATTGAAAAAGACCTAGTGTAAGGAAAGGATCAAGATATATACTTAGACTTGAGTATGTTACAACTTCTTGCATCAGTTTCATTTTTACAAATCAATGACAAAACCTACCCAGTCAGTAAATAACTTGCTGCAAAGTACTTGTCGTGCTAGTTTCTTATCCACAACAGACGCCATATGCTAGCTAGTATGTAAAATTTTGTTTAGAAGTACATATAGTGTTGGTTTCAATTTATTAAAATGTCGCCATAGACTTCATATCATTAAAGAATTGTATGTAAAGTATATATTGCATCAGTTTATGATTCTTAACCTGACACCAAAGCTAACTTATCAGTAAAAGATAGCTAGAAAATGTGTTTAATGTTAGTTTTTATTTCATAAACTAATGTCATAGCCACTCTTATTAGAAAAGGTTTTGTTGCATAAGAGGTTTACAGTGCCATTTTTATATTCATAAATCAATGCTACACATTTTTTACCTCAGTTTCTGTGTAATAACTGACATTTTGATTTCTTTTTTAGCAGCAGGATTACATACATGTTATTTAAATGTTCAACAAGATGCAAAACCTATTATTCAGTAGAAAAGCATGTTCCATCTTATGTTCATCTTAACAACAAGTCATTTGCGACCTATAAAACTTACAATAACATATATAAAATTACATACATTCGTTGCATTCATATTCATATCTTTAAATGCACACCTCTTCACATATAGATTCATAATTGGATTGCATTCATGTTTCACTTCCACCCAATCAAGTAATGAAGCATTCACAAATCATATTGCATGCATGTTTCACATCTCTTCACATTGTAAATCATATTTAACTTCCATTCACATTATGTTTCACTTACAATTCAAATACATAATCATGATGAAAATTAAATTCAAAGTGACTTGCGTATTCATGTTTCACTTCCAGTAACATAACATCATCATATGAAAAATCAAATGTGAATTCAACTTCAAAGTTTTAAATATATAATCATGTTGCCCAATCATAGATTCAACTTCATTTACAAATCACTTTGCCCACACTTCCCATACAACATCTAGAGTCTCTGATATATTAGGTTTGGTGTCAAAGACCTACAAAATGAATGATATAAGCATACAATACTATTATATAAAGATGGTTTCTATTCAAATTGAATTATAAACTTATGATCCAAAGTCATTATTATCAGTTGTATATTTTGGATTTCATAGGATTCTCTTTTGCTAATGCCTCCATACACTTCATCATAGAGTAACCATACTCCTAGCCATTATTTTGTAAAGGACACAAAAAATTCAAACGTAAATGAAATGTTAAAAAAATAAAAATAAGTAAAGTTGGCATTAGAATTTAATTCTAATTCTGCCTTAACATTTCTCCAATATAATGTTTTCTTCTAGTTATCTACAACTCCTCTTCCTTGAGAGAATGCTTTTGTAACCCTATAAGTCAAATGAATACATGAAGTTGACTAAGAAGCTATATCATGATGAAAACAATAATAATATGTTAAAGGATAAATAATACACACTCTACAATTGAGAATTTAGTTTGAATTTTTAATCGATGGGTCAAGATAATACGCAGTCAATATACTCGGGTCAACCACCAACAATTCTCAATGCCTAATTTTGAGTAAAACAAAATACAACAAAAAACAATCATAGAGGCGATAAAAAAACAATTTTGATATCTAAACTAGACAAGAAATGTCAGTTCGGTCTGATCAAGTTCTGAATTGTTATATTATGTTACAAGTACAAAGAAATTACAAATATAAACACTAGTAGGGTAAGTGTTTGATATTAATGTTATATAATTGTTAGAAGTAATTAATAAAATCTAGTTTACTACTCTAAAAGTTGTAGAATAAATTTAAAAAATCTCGATCTGGTCCAACTTTTAAATAGTCTCATATATCATTGATAAAATTTGAACATTTGGTCTAGTGCAGTTCTAGATCGATACTCACCCTAACAACCAAGTTCCACAATTAAAGTAATTCAAAAGTTAAAATTACAAGTTAAGAAATAGAATTAAATAATGGAAACTTATTTGAGATTAAAATGAGAGAAATCATGTTCTTTCTCATTTTAAAAAAATGAAGTGGACAAATAATCAAATAAGTAGTTTATATCTATCCACACTTTTGATCAATGAAGGAACTAGGAATGTCACATTGGTTCTCTGGAAGTATAAACACTCTACATATGATTAGTTGTGAGAATAGTTTAATATATAGAAAATAATTGAACTTATATATTCACATAGACTTATGGTATGCATAGGCTATCACCATAACCATACGTCTATTGTCAAGGTATTTATCCAATCATAATGAAATAGCTTTGTAATATCTAGAAAAAATACACTAATGTCAAAATCTTGTCCTACATCATCCTCGAGTACATGAATCACCATATTGAACCCTATTTTTTTATTCTCTAACAATTTGAATAAGGCATTAAACTTTCCCCTAGAAATTCAGAGACATCCTACAAAATCAAAGCAGGTGTGGAAAGTTTTGGAGGAAGACTTGTAGGAGGCTTTGTAATTTCTATTTGTTAATATTCTCATATCAATCCACAATATATATAAATAAATAAACTTTAATGACAAATACAAATGTAATATAAAATTTTCATAGCATGTAGAAAAATTAGGTATTTGAGCCACCCAGTTCGACCTTCTTCTTCTTCTCCTATTATATTGTGTTCAAAGTGAGGTATCAACAATGGTATGTCTCTATTCCTTCGTAGAAAAGTTTAATATATACATAGATCGCATTATCAGGAAACTGATTGCCATGCAATGTTCCATCAAGGAGGGGAAATATCTCACTGTGTGCCACAATATAGAATTTAGATTCTGAAACTACAAGACAACATATCCTACTCTCCTATAATGTAATACAAATAGTATTATACCAAAAATTCAACATTTATATGAAATTTACATACTACTATATGACTAAGAAACTTATATCGAGTTGTCTTGGTGGGTTCATGGGAGTACTCCCAATGCCTTTGATGCCTCCACTATATATTTGTACCTTGTCTGATGACTGGAGTATGCCGTGTTCAATCTGAAGAGGTTGAGAAGGATGAAATCAATTTATAGATTTGTGTATTCTTTGTTGTATTAGCACATCCACTTTCTCTTATAACATACTGCTATCTTTGGAAGATTTATGTGGTTGTTTGGATGAGCCAAAATATGACTGCATCCTTACACTAGCTCCTATGCCCCTAACACGACCAAGATTCTCTTGAGTATCCAGAGAAACTATCAATTCATCCCTTTAGTCCTTAAGGAAGAAATTTTCTTCCTTTATTTTCTCATTGAGCTCTCGTTAATCATGATCAGTGCAGCTATTCAGTAAAACATAAAGTAACGCTCAAACCTGATGAATCCTCCAGATTCATCTGCACAGTCGCCAATCCTAGGGATTTTATTTCTCATATTGACTGATTTACCCTCGCTTTGGTTCACTTTGAGTGTTTCACTAATTCCTTGCAAATATTGCCTAAATAGTTCTAATTACTAGTATATTCGATGATATTATCTCTTACACATTCTCCTTTCCCTCTGCAGATCACTCGCAACCATCCGATCGAGATCCAACAGTTCGATTTCATCCATTCGGTCCCGAATGCATTCGGTCTTGACCTCATTCAGTTTTGACCACCATTCGGTTCTCTCTCCCGGTCTCGAAACCGTGAGCATCTAATACCGTCAGATTACGAATTAACGGCCCATCTTCATCCAGCCATTCGGCCTTGCCTCCACAACTCCTCTCACGGTCTCTAGACTATGTGAGCCCTCACGGTCTCAAGACCGCGAGAGGCCTCACGATCCCAAAGACCGCGAGAACCCTCACGGTCTCAAGACCGCGAGAACCCTCACGGCCTCCAGACCGCGAGAGGCCTCACGATCCCAAAGACCGCGAGAACCCTCACGGTCTCAAGACCGCGAGAACCCTCACGGTCTCAAGACCGCGAGAGACCTCACGATCTCAAAGACCAATAGCCGAAGACCACTTGAGCTGTACGTATGCATGTACTCGAAGATCGTATGATACAATAACCGAAGACCGTTTGAGTTAGCATGTTGTGCAAGCAACCATTTGCTATGAGAAGACCGTTTGCTGGGTTGCGGAGATTGTGCAAATCAAATGGAGAAGAGCCCATTGAAGAATTCACGTGAACAAATAGCATGCATGCAAACCAGTTACTACTCTAGCAAATGGAGGACCATGTGATAAGTTTATTTGCTGAAATAGATCGATTGGATGAGAGTATCATGCAAAGACCGTTTGCTGTTCACTCCCACGTGAGGGCCAAATCATGCAAACCGCATGGAGCAACAGCTCAAGACCGTTTGCTTTTCTCCTTCTCTTGAGCGAAGACCGCATAGGCACGCTGCATAATCAGATATCCGTAGACCGCGTGAAGGATGAAGATCGTGAATAAGAGTTATGTCCTCACATGCATGGCTGAATAGAAATACACCCACGTGAAGGCTGAGGCTCGTGGGAGATCAATGATCAAATAAGTGCCAATGCGTGAGGAATGCATGATATGCATGCACGCTAAAACAGCCAAAAACGCATGCAGCACTCAGCGCAAAACCGTGAGACCGAGAAAAACAACAAGACCGCGAGGCCAGGAAGAGCAAGACTGCGAGGCCAAGAAGTGCAGACCGCGAGGCCAAGAAGAGCAAGACCGCGAGGCCAAGAAGTGCAGACCGCGAGGCCAAGAAGTGTAGACCGCGAGGCCAAGAAGTGCAGACCGCGAGGCCAAGAAGAGCAAGACCGCGAGGCCAAGAAGTGCAGACCGCGAGGCCAAGAAGTGTAGACCGCGAGGACTGAAGTGCAGACCGCGAGGCCACGAAGTGTAGACCGCGAAGGCCGAGGTGAGCATCGAGACCGCGAAGGCTAAATAAAGGCCGAGACCGCGAGGAATATTCACGTAGACCGTATGGAATTTCATACAAAAGCAAACCGTATGTCCAAGATATTTTCGGTCTGGAATCACACAAAAAATTGTGAGAGCCAGTCCAGTGCCTATAAATAGGACCCCAAGGGTCCCCATTAGGCATCCCATCTCACGACGGCCAAAAGCTGCCGGACTGGGACCAGTGCCGAAACGCCGCCAGACTGCCCGGGCACCGTTTCAGCCCAAATTTCACACACAGCCCCAGAATCCCGAGCTGAGTCCAGATCCGGTGAGCTGCCAGTCCGGGCGCAGCTCTAGAAGGCTGTTCCATCACCATCTCACCATTTCTCACACCACAGCTCCACCTTATCCTACTCTTGCAATTCCGGAGGTTGACCCGAAGATCGAGGCGGAGAAACGAACGACATCGACCACGACGGAGCAGTCCCGGAGACTGCGACGATCTACACCGGGCTGTCACAGATCTACTCTTCTGCTCCGACGATGCTTTCTTTCTCTCTCCTCTCCTTCTTTGTTGCTCCCTCTATGAGGAGCGAGTAGTTCCATCCATTGGGGTGCGGGGACTAGCCCCGCTGTCCGTGTTTTGTATCTTGTACTAAAAAGATGCTATCATTTTGTTTCAATACTAAACCGTTTCATACATGCTCGAATGTTGGCCGCGTTCTTGTATGCATCTATTGTCTTTCGTTGTGGTTTGTCTACGACCGCTCCCGAGACTCGAATACCGGTTTAGTGTTGGTTTCTGGTGCGTGTATCCACCGCGCACCCGTTTCGGTATCTAGGAACACTTTCTAAGGAGTGGAGTAAACTCACCTCCATCGTTGTACTTTTGTACTATGAAATGGAATCAGTTGACGTACAAAAGTGCGACCTTGACAGGTCGAGGAACACACTCTGAGGAGAGAGTGGTGAAAAGTACTTGACCATTCGTTCGAGAATGGCTGACGTTGCAACACTCTCACGTTTCTCGTAGCTATATCCTCGAAAGAGGGATAGTCTATAAGGATACTAATCGATTTGGTAATTATCGCTCGCTTGTTAGTTTTCCGATGCACGTTTCACGAGGTTGAGTAAGATTTTCTCTTCGGAGACTACATATCTTCATTGACACGTAGATACGTACCGGATGAGAGTTACTCAACCCGTGAAGGATGTATGCATTACTCTTGTCCTATAAGACATCGGTATTGTACAACATCCATGTATCCTGCTTACAAGTCTCGCTACGTTTGGTACAAGTACAATTCATGTGTAGTGGTGGTGAATACTCGCATCACCCCAGTGATCCATCATCATCTGCTAATCTCAGTTTTTAATCCTTAAACTAGTTTTTATTCTTGCCTTTACTTTTGCATGTTTTAGGTTAAATAACTCAAATCAAACTCTTGGATATAGATGATTAACTTAGATTGATACGGAACAAGAAAAAGACACTCAGATTCTTAACGTTGTCCTTTGGGTTCGATCCTAAATCTGTACTATGATAAGGCTTCCACACTCTTGTGGGGTTGGAGCATTTATCTAGCACCAGTTGTAGGTAAACCTAGAGAGGACATCAACTCTCTAGGATTTTTGGTGCACATTAGGACTCCCATTGGAAGAATAATCTTTTGGTGTAAGTTCTAGCTCCATCAGAACCCACTGCCCAATTCTCTAGTAGAGTTTTAGGAATGACGACTAGCCCCACAGACCACTAGTATCCTTGATGCGCGCTTTGTCCTTACTCACATGCAAGCCAAGATAAACTTCTCGACTGGTCACCCATCCTAGTACTACTCTAGGTTGAGCATGCATAACCACAGAGTTCTCTAGTGATGGGCTCTCTGAAAAGGAGGTGCATCTTAGTGATATGGATAGTCCAACCATTCCTTTTAAGATCATTTTATCTGGGGCCTAAAATCTTAGGATGTTACAATCTCCCCCACTTTAAACTCTTGACATCCTCGTCAAGGCTCAACTATATGGTGTTATAATATTTTCCCATTTCATTATAGACCCATAATCCCATGGGCACCCAACTCCCAATTACAAAATATCAGTGCAAGGGTGCTACATCATCATGAATAACTCTTTCCAACATGCATGGACCACACAACTCAATATTGGCATGCCACATACCCATGTGGGCCCCACCTACTGGAGGGATTTTGTCTTTGATACCATTTGTAAAGCCCGATTCCACTTCCCAAGTCTCTATAAGAGTTTCAAGAATGACGAACGGCCCCATAGACTACTACTAGCCTTAGTTGTGTGATTTGTCCTCACTCACACATAAGTCAGGATAAACTTCTCGACTGGTCACCCATCCTAGTACTGCTCTAAGATAAGCACGCTTAACTATAGAGTTTTTTAGTGATGGGTCCCTGAAAAGGCGGTGCACTTTGGTAATATGGGTAGTCCAATCATTCTTTTTAAGATCATGTTATTTGAGGCCTGAAATCCTAAAATGTTTCAACAATGATTAGAAAGAAAATAAACATAATGAGAGGGTTCAACTTAACCATTTTATGTACCACCTATTTTATTGTGGGGTTGGAATTTTAAATTGAGTTGTTTGTTCAAGCATTTATCATCTCCTCATGTTGAAGTGGATGTGAACTTGGAGATGTGCTTGATTCTTCCCTACATGATTGTAGTTTTCCCTTATTTTGGTGGAATAAGGCACAACTACCAAGACCCCATTGGCATAAGATGTATTTCTCAAGAAACATGACATCAACTGATGACTATATTTAATATAACTCAAAAAACAAAGACCCCATAATATTGACTTCTTCTTGGATAAATAACTGCATGATCTCTTACCAAATACGTTAAAAATGCCTTTTCAATATTTCATAAGTATCATTTACTAATATTGATTTAGCATTACTTCATTCCTTAGTTGATCCATTAAATAATTTGTGTGGACTTTGATAAGTATGCACTTTGGAAGAAATGTTTTGTGACCAATATATACGATATTTCCACTTTTTACTTTGTATCCAGATAAATTCTATGTTGGAAAGTACATCAATCATGCCAACCAGCATATCATGTAAATTAAAGATCACTCCACGTGAAGCTTAATAAATTGTAATGCCTTCTTCATATAGTTTCATTAAGTCATCTATTAGAGGTTCAATTTCAACACCAATATCATTTCTAGGTTATTTGGGCCCTAATATCAACATTGGCAGCATGGCATACTTATCTTTTATACTCAACCAAGGAGGAAGATTGTATATTACATTCATAACAGGTCAAGTTATATGTTGGATATTTAGTGTACCATATGTATTCAATCCATGAGTATAAATTCCAACTCTTAGATTTGTCACATCTTCATCAAGCTTAGGGTTCAAGAAAGCAATTTCTTCCATTATGATGAATCAAATGCATATCATTGGAACCCATTATTGTTTAACTTTACTTCTGCATGTAAAGATAAATTTTGTACATCTTTCAAATTAACAAGTAAGTGTAGAAATTATAGTATTATAGGCATATACCACACCACCTTATCGGGAGAGTCATTCTTGGTCTAACCCAAAATCATCATTTTGTACCTTGATATCCCATATTTTGGATACTATTTCAACTTGATATAGTCCTTTTAAAATAACACAGTCATTCAGACATGTGTGTATCTTCTAGTCTTCATTCCCATTGGGCATAATATTTTCTTTGCTATGAATGTTGAAACTAGAATCTCATTGCCTTTAGGAATAATTTCTTCAAATAAAGAAAATGGATATGTGAAACTTTTGTCATTATAGATTTTGTTAGCCTTTGGAGTAGAGTTTTCAAACTCAAACCTTACCAACCGGTCACCGGGAGGTGTGGCGGTTAGGTTATAGGTCTATTTTTAGGCTAAAATAAATTAAAAAAAGTCACCCAACCTGTTCAATTGTTGAATCGCTAACCGCTTTGGGATTGTCGAGCTAGACTCGTTGTCCCCCCCCCAAAGTGCCAATTGAACCCCTAGACAAAAAATCATAAAACCCCTCTACTAGGATGATACCCCTGACCTCCAACACCGCTCTCTCTAGCTTGTCCTCTATGTGATCATCTTATTTTGAATAGGGTTATGTCTTGCAGAATCGCTGGCTAGAGCGATGCCACTGGTTGGATCTCTCATTATCATTGATCAGAGCCACACATCAACCAGAGGTGTTGTATCTTTATCCCTGTCATTAGTGTTTCTACTATAGGAGGCTACATTTCTCTCCCCCTTTCAGTGGGGTTGGAGGGTCCTAACTCTTGGGGTAATAGGTCCTCTCTTGTATGATCCTAATCGCTGCAACTGCTTCAATTGTCAATACAGGATTCTGCATCTCTTCCCCTCCTTCCTTGAGGCTGGTAATTCCTATACTCCCACCACTTCTTACTTTTCTCTTGTCTTATTTCCTTCCTGTCACATTCATAATGTTCCTCTTTCATTGTTGCAAATTGTGTGTAGTTTTTGTTGTCATTCTAGCTATGTTTAGCTATTTAGGAAGTGTGTTGTTGATGCTTCAAGGATTTCATAAATGGGAATGACAAGTGTAGCATTCAATTTGTTGAATATAGGAAGTCCTATGTGTTACTACTCTACTTTTGACTACTATCTTTCCTCAACCACTAATTTTCTTTTCCATCTTAAATTTTCCTACATTGTTTTTAATTTCATCTTAAAACTTTCCCCAACTTTTCATCCATGAAATTTCACTCATGACTTCTACAAATCAACTTGGGAACACTAATGTGCTTATTAGTCTTTAAGTTTTAGACATTAATTCCATAACATTGATGATTGATTACTCTTGGCACTTTATATTACTCATTTATGTGTTGTGCATCATATCACAAATTAAAATGATTTCTTTGTTTAGACATAATATTTATATATACATACTCCCACTTGGGTGCTAGTGGTATTTTTGTGTGTGTGTTTATACATATATATAATTACATATATGATGTCATGATGATTTCACCAAGTCAATCGGGTCGACCCAACAATTGAACCAGAGACCCACGACCTAGGAACTTTTTTGGGTAACCTCCTAGTTGTGTATGAAAATATTGCTTTAGAATACACAATATCAACATAGTGTTCAACCTTGTAAACTTAGTACAACCTAATTACAATATTTTCTCAGCATTATATACTATATTTCCAAATAAGGAAGTGGATCAGTAAGATTTACCCCACAACTATCCAGCATCATGTCAACCATATCATTTTGAATTGGTTTGTTTACATCAACATTGTTCACTACTTCTTATTCCACACAAGTACCATGTATAGATATGATCATAGGAATCTCTCCATGTCACTACCATTTTATGTAGCCATGCATACTATCATTTCACATTACATGACTTTTGATTTTTTTCAATAGTGTCGATCTTTAAGTTGTTATCATAATTCCTACAAGTGTAATAGAATCTATCTCCAGGTCATCTCTTGTGTTCCTCCAAAAATCTTGTAAACTCATCAAGACCACTTGTAGACTCTTTAGTGCAGTGATTTAGAGTGGACATCTAATATTGATCCATATTGTAATCACCTAAATTGATCTAGTATAGATTACGTCAATTTTAGAATAAAATATTTTTGAATTGAGACCAAAATTATAAGTTTTAAATTTAATCTAGAATGCATATCGATGAATGTGTGCCACATGTATTATTTAATATCGCCAATAAGTGTATAATGTGTGTTTGATTTTTAATAATATATTGGCAGCATGCCCTATATTTCTACAAGTATGTAGATAAGAAATTCTCACCTACATATGCACTTAGAGGAAAAATGAGAAAAAATTGTCTACATATTCTTAAAAACAAACACATTACACACTCACATTCAAAGTGACACTTAATGTTTAAGAATAGTCCTAAACTAGGTACTATATATGATTTACGCGTAATAAGTAAATTTTAGACAGATTTCTAGGCTAAAAGGATGCATGCATTCAGAATGCATATTGATGAATGTATACTATCTATCCTATTCTTGAATACTTAATATCAATAGTAATGTATAATATGTGTCTGATTTTCAAAAATATCTCAACAACATTTTTCCACATTTTTTCAAGTCCATCGATGTAGATGGGAAAATACCCACCTACAAATGTACTCAAAGAACATAAGGGGAAATGACAGCAAAATATTCTTTAAAACTATAAGTGTAGTATAAATTCAAATCTTAGGTGAGATGAAGTGTTCAAGAACAGTTCTCAATCTAGAATTATTCGAGATTTACTCCTATTGAGTAGATTTGGATGGATTTTTAGGCCAACATTGTACATATATTTAGAATGTATATTGATGAATGTGTACAACTTGTTCCATTCTTAAATACATTATCTCAAAACTTAGTATATAATGTTTGTTTGATTTCAAAGAATATTTTGACAATATTTCTTCATAGTTCTCCAAGTACACCAATGTAGATGGGTAAATATCCACCTACATATGTACCTAGAGAACATATGAGAAGACGACTATTTAAATATATTGAAAACAAAAAATGCATTATACACCCGCATCCGAAGTGATTGTAAGTGTTCAAAAACAATCTCAAACTAGGCATTATCCAAAACTTACTCCTAATGAGGAAATTTTGGATGCATTTCTAGGTCAACAAAATACATATATAATTATCAAATACATATATAATTTAGGTTAAATTGTTATTATTTGAGTATTTGTTTAGTTAATTTACACTCACTTATTTATGGGTTAATTCATTCATGTATACATCCCTATGCAAGTTATATTGTTCGATAATCTAATTAGGTTAATTCATTCATCAGTCATGTTTTGATTCATTAGTTCTTATATTATTTAATATTATTAACTCATGCATGCATGCATATTCCAATTCAAAATATTTAAATCAATTATGATTAGATAGGAAAAGTATATATAATTTCTCAAGATCAACAAATCAAAGAAATAATTTCTATTTTTATGTAGCACTATTAGGGGAGTTAAGAGGGATAGGGATAATGAGGTCAAACTCAATTTGACGACAAGCTTCTCAATTAGCCAGTGACAGTGATGGCAGGTGCAGCAGCATCAGGGGAAGAAGCAATAGCAAGCAATGAGGGCAAGAGCAGCAGTGAGCTTCACAAGAGGGGTTGGGGAGAGGGAAAACTTCACAATGGTGGTGCTGAGGGAGAGAGAAGCGGCAACGAGCTTGACAACAATGGCATCTACTAGCAACATCAGCACAATATGAGAGGAGAAGGTTGAGGAGCACAAAGTGGTGAGGAAGAAAGACAGAGAAGGTGGTAATGGCAAGGGAGAGAGGAAGAGTAGTTGGCAGAGGTGGTGAGGGAAAATGTAACAACAACAAGCAACACTGCAATGTAGCAAACAACAATGTTGATCGCAGACGCAATAAATGATAAAGAGACCATTTTGTGGAAAAGAGAATTTAAGAAAGAAAATTATATGGGGATATAAGTTAAGATTTAGTGTCGATTATAGGAGCAAAATATACAATATCACAAATCTGACACCAAAATTTTGGTTGTTATGTTAATCTCATATTAAATCCAACACAAATCGATGTCCTATTATGGCAGTTTTGAAATACAAATTGATAGCATATTTTGTCAAAATCCTAGTAGTGGCCAGACCTATAATGTTAGTCTGCCAACAAAACCATCACTATAAGCCTTTTTAAGGGAACATTTTATTTTAAGGGGGCATCATGGGAAAATATGTTGCATTGGCTTCTTTGAAGAATAAAAATCATGCCATATGTTATAAAACCTCTTAGATGTGGTCAACTCTACCACGTCTTTTTCTCACCCAAAATTGAAGCAAATTTTTTGAAGGAAACATTTATTATATGGAAAGATCATGGGAAGGCTATTGTGTTTGTTTTTCATGGACAATGAAAATATTCTTGACATAAAATTTCCCAAGAACTTAAATTTCTAAGGCCACTTGTGGCATGGGCTGGCTAAAAGAAACAGACACTACGATGAAAGTGGAACTCAAAATTTTCCTAAAAAGAACATGTCAGACTATTGTGTTGCTTGCTAATTACAATAGACCACAAAGGTTGTTGGGTTGGTTTTTTATACAGAACGGGCATGAATAAAATTGTAGGTTAAAAATGTACTAGTGCAACCAAATGATGTTGTGGTGTACTAGCATAATCAATGTCTATAATGCTTTATTTTCACATTCCTTGGATTTAGATGATGTTGTAGGATTAAAATATATTATCCATGAATTCATAAGCTTCACTAGCAAAGATAGTGGAATCTCAATGTATACATCAGAAATCAAGTTAGTCGTATGCCTTTATTCTAGAGAGTCTAATTTTAGAATTCAATTTATTTGCATTTTATTGATGCATAGTTGACATTGTATTTTATTGATCCTTTTTAGAGGTAATATTCACACCAAGAGAACTACATTTTATGATTTATGGACCCATTTGATCAAGCTCATTTTTGGCATTTTAATCAGACCTATTTTTTATCCAAACTTCATGTTTAGTTCAAATTTTGAAAATCACAAAAAAAATCCTTAATGGGGTATAAGATCTACTTCTAATATTCTTTTTACATGAATACGCAAGGTTGTCCTCCTTTCCTATACTACTAAAAAATATATTAAAATATAAGATTTTTATGTCTATCTTTATAAAAAATATATATTCTTACTAAGTATTACATGCATCAACACACATGTTATTTGTTCTATATTTCTAACCTTTATGAAGTTCTCTATATTCAAAGAATAAATGGGTGTTCAACAATATAATGTATCTTTTCAACAATGACTTTAATGAGTGAACATAACAAAGTAAATCTTCTCAAAGTTCCCATCTATTTTGCTTGTATACATGACTTTCACATTACTATTTCATGTCCAGATCATGAGTAGGCAATTGATTGAGTAAGGAAGTGGTTGTCGATAAGGCTTCACCTATTGCAGATATAAATTGCACGATGAAATCATCATGATCAGCAAAGTTCAACTTGATGTTTTTTTAAAAAATTGGCATGAATATCTATAAAATAAATTTGATGTGCGATCTCATGCATACCATGATGTTTAACTATACTATATTGAAAGATTCACCACCTCAATCACTTCAAAAGTTAATGATGCATCAAAATGAGTCATGTTATGGATAACACAAATTGAAAGAAAATCCATTGTATTGATCATTAAGCAATATCGACTACAACTTCAATAATCATCAGAAAAATGAAATGAAATATTTAAGCCATATATTACTACCTCTAGTGATTTACCATACAAGTCATTGATTCCAAGTGAAACGTTGTGAATGATGAGTTGGTCATTATTTTTTTAATTAACTAATTGTTTATAACTTTGTTGTATAAATTCTTTGACCACTTATGCCAAATCACTATAGTGAGGAACAAAATTATTGGGCCTTATTCTATGGTAATTTTGGAAATCCCTTACTTTTATTAATTTTCAACAAGATAGTCTTTATGAATTTAGTTAACCCTATTCCTTGTGATGAGATGTTTCAAATATTAGTAGCTTACATTGTAAGGTTTTAGTTATTGGTTTTAAAATTGGAGCAAGATTTCCAAGAGCATATATCCTTTTCTCCATACTTCTACAAGAATTTGAGTTCATCATCTAGATATCATGATGTTTTCTACTTCCAAAATGTACTACATTGTGAGAGAGAAAATCACCTTTTGTAATTTGAAATATGTAATACTAATTATTTTTTAATAGGGACCTATCACATGTAGGTCCACAATGGACCCATCCTACTAGCGTAAACCATCGATCTTTAACTACTCACAAACCCAGGATAGCCAAAAGCTACAAAGGGGTAGAATGCACAATGAGTGATTATTCTAAGGGGTGTTTATTGTTTGGGTATTGGATTCGGGACACATCTCCAAATTTCCTAGGTCCTAGTCACTAGTCCAAAACCTTCCTAGCTTGGGGATCCAACATTGATACAATGAAAATTTCATATTTTGAAGTATCATATTGTAGGGTTTTTTTTCTCAAACTTGTGCAGTTGGTTTTGGATTGACTTGAAAATTCACATTAGTTAGAATGTGAACTAAATCCCCATGTATTTCTACAAAATGATATAAGTATTTAGTCACTCTAAGTTGAGAGGTCAATGAATTTCTCTCTCAAGGTAATACAAACTTCAGAGATTATCATGCATTCAATATGTTCCGTCGCTTCTTTAAAAGTGAACCAATTATCCAACCCTTACAAACTTAGTTAGTTTTAAGTTAGGATCTTGATATAAGGTTAATAAATTGTATGTCATTCCTTATCTTCTGGCATAAAGGGAGGATATATTCTTTTGTTGCCAAAGAAACCCTCTATTAATATTTTAATTTAGTGTGTGAAATTAAGCCTTTCATAAAAGGAACTTTGAATGTGTAAACTTCAAGGAGATGATGAAGTTCAACACACTCATTAAGAAATGGTGAACACAATGCAAGAATTTTAAGAGTTCTTTTTTATTTGTAGCTATCTTCAGTGATTCTTTTGACCCTAACATGTCATTTTATAAATCCATGACATCGGGCAGAGAGAACTTCAAACTTCCTCAAAATTGATTGATTTCGTACTATAGGGAGGTGATTTAAATTATTTGTGTTGTAATCCATAAAAGATGTCAATTGGAGGTTATAAGATGAAGGAAACTAAGAGTTTTCCATGATGTTGATATTGTGGAAGAAATAAAATTAGTATTTGAGTTTTGGGTATCTTTCCTAATTGATATAAAATAATAAATTACACAATTTTCTTATCAAATGGGATCTTGTGTTAGACTTATATTTATGAAGAGACTCTCGGGATTCTTTGTAAGTCTAGATTGATGTAGTCCCTTAATAATAAGATACTTTAATTTTCCAAGCACATGAGATATAGAAAATTTTCATCATCCAAAAATATATATACTATATGTATCAATCAAATAAAATTAAAATATACCATTTATGCAAGGTCATATAAGATATAATACTTCATTCTTCCATTTCCTATCTGTTTATTATAATTACATGTAACCACATGAACATTTTCACACTACTATATGAATCAAAATGACATATGTAATAGAGGCACCTAACTAAGACTAATTCGATCAGAGAAAGCATGAAATTACAAGATAATTATGTTCTTGGAGGAGAAGTAGAAATATATGTGTTGAACACAAGGCTACATTGCCAAATCTTACATTTTAATGCTGACTTGACCATTACACTAATTTTTTCTAATCAATCTATTGAAGATGTTTTAGATGATCAGTCATGTTTCAATTACCCCCAAATTGCAAAACATTAAAATTGGATCTCAAATTAAAGTACACAAAAATCAATGAATTCCAGTATTAGATAAATTTCTCTTTGGAACTTTGGTGTATATCAGAATGATTTATTGTAGAAATCTCAATATGGTATGAATTTATTGTATTGATGATATAGCACTAGTGTATTCACAAAAACCCTAACTTGATATGTGTATCGTAGAAAGATTTCTTGGGATTATTCATCCAACTAATTTCAAGTTTTTGATGAAGTGTCTGCTTAGTATGAAGATCCATCTTGTTTATTTACCTAATTAAAAAAAAAAGCAATTGTGATGACCCCAATTTCTATATAATTTCCATAGTGACATTCACAAATATGTGTGCACTCATATCTATAGATGTCAAAAGGGAAAATATAAGAGATTAGGGTAGTCAACTAAAAACAGAGATTTAGCCAAGATCAAGTCCACATCATCATATAATGCCACATGAACATTCATTCATATAGATAAAATAAAGTCATTACATATGGAGAGGAAATATTGTTCTAGAGAAAGATAACTTTATTACATAGGATCTCAATCATCCTCAACATCAACTAGGAAAAGAAATAAACTAACATCTAGCAGGAAATGAGATAAGAGGAAAAGATCTATCTAATACATCCTACATGCTTATTATTTGTGCCTTCAGGTACTTTGAGCATACATTTCACTTTGTTGTCAATTATTCATTGTACCTAGAAAATACGAAAAACAAAAACATCAACAAAGTTGGTATGTCGTAAAGGTTATACTAATAAGGTTGCATAAAGGAAAAATATTTGAAAAAGAAGGAAAGAGAGATAAAACCATTTCTTAGGGCGAAAATCAAGTAAACACCCTTTTATTACATTCATTTTGATGTGGTTGTACTACACCTATTGCACTTGCCTTACATCTAGTGTGGGCAATAGAATATCATCATACATCTAACATGGGCCAAGGAATCATACATCCATGTTAGGCAACGTACATCCACACTAGGCTATGTGCTCTAGTAGCTACAACCCATCATAACCATTTATGTTCCATTAGGTTTGGTGAAGTACAACTCATACTAGTCAACCAAGCAATCATATTCAAATACGAGCATTCAAGGTATTACATATCATAGGCAACCAGAAATCTAGTCTTATACTTATAAGACCACGTACCTACTTGTTTGGATCAGATATCCAAGAATTTAGAATCAACAAGAATTAAGTCACCCTGCAAGGAAAGCAAGGGTACAGCATTACTATTGGTCCATGTGACCAAGACTAAGATATGTCCTTAGTTATTATTCCTTTTATGTTATCTAATTCATATCGGGGTTTTTCCATATTTTAATTAGGTTTAGATATATTATCAGGTCTGATCTATCATTACTTCGTTTGCTTAAAAGATAGTATTTAATTAATCAATTAGAAGATTTCCAAAAACTAGGGTTTCTTAGATGGTTGGAAAAAAAGGGGAAAGTAACCCTAAACATATTATTCATTCATGACATCAGGGTTCGTTCAAGGGTTTAGGACCAATCCTGGTCACTAAACATCATCTAATAATACTAGATTAGATAAAAAGATGTATTTCCAATTACATGTAGAGAGAGAAAATTAGATTTAGGGTTTCTTCTAATCATTTATCTACTTAAATTAGTGTTTCGAGTTATATTAGAAACAGGGCTACATCTAAGGTTAAAAACATTTTGAAAGGTCAGATATCATCAAGGAAAACTATTATCAATAATTAATTATAAATAAGGAGGTCATTAAGGCTTTAGGCAACTATTTTTGAAATAGGAGATAGATCTAGGTCCTGATATCATTTTATTTGGATAGAGAATATTTTTCTAATCAAAATAGTATATAGGTTCGATATATTCTGATATTCGTAGCATTTTCTAGGATTTTTCTAAGAAAATCAATTTTCTATTGATTAAGGAGAAAAAGAAAAGATCAATTACCTTGATTAACGATCGGATCCAACTGGATCGACGGCTCCCGTTGATCCAAGGTTTCACAAAACAACCCACGGATCTCTGAGTTGGAGTGGTGGCCCACGACCCCTCTAGCTGGTTTGGCGATTACCTATTGGCCCAGCTCAATCTCCGATGGCACTCTTCCCTCCCTTGCTTTGCTTCTCCTTTCCTACTGTGAGCCGAGCAGCTCGACCAACTCCAACGAGCTCCTTCTTGCTTCTAGGTGGCGTTGTCGCGTGGATGAAGGCTCCTTAGCCTTCACGAGGTTGCTCCTCTCAAAGGCGTGAGGTTTTTTGCTTGTGGCTCCCTCTAGAGCTCAGTGCCGCCGCAGGAGAGGTGAGGTTGTCGGCATGAGAGGGATTTTGGATGGAGAGGGGTTCTGGGAACCTGCCTTCTAGCTGCACATGCTCGCGGTGGTTTGGAAAATGTGTTGGAGGGGTAGGATTTGATCCAGGAGTGCGGACGTGGTCTGACAGTGAAGGGAAACCGAGGTTGAAGAAGGTGGATTGGGAAAGCAGTGCTCGGGTGTTTGTGCTCGCAATTGAAGGCGTGAAGTGAGGAAAGGGAGCATGGCGGAGCTAATGAAGGCCTTATATAGACGTGAGGGAGGCTAGGCAAGGAAGCCCTAAAAGCCCCGCCGTCAGAGTGAGAGCAAGCTGCGGTCAGGCTGTTGGGTTGGCGCAACGGCGCATGAGACCCAATCAAATCTGGTATGATTGACCACAAAATCACGAGATGAAGATATTTATACGGATAAATATTCGAGAATGTGGATAAGGTGGAGTCTAGCTGAAGCTCGGGCCGCCATCTATTTCCCCACCCTTTGCGGGAGGTAGGAGACGAAGTCTCCTACGTTGGATCGATGATCAAAGGTCTGAAATTCTCAGCCTAAAACTAGGTCCGCGCCCAAGAGCTTAATGGGTCGCGTGACACATTAATCTATCCATTTAATTGATAACTAAGGTCCTAGATCCAAAAATGAGTGGAATATGTACCAATTTCAATTGGTCATATATCCCAATCCGTTGACCCAATTGTAACAAAATTTTAGGAGTATCTTAAAGATGTTAATAGGTGACTATGGTATAAATTTGAGATCTAAAATCGACTTTTTTTTATATGTTCATTTACTAAATACATTAACACATATATATTATCATCATAGCATACTAGGGTTTGCAAATTTTTACAATATGTTGCACATATTTGTTCAATTGAGTGAGGAAAGTGTATGTGGGTATTTTGGTCAAAAAAATTGATAAGAGAACTTTTAGGAGAGAGAAAATATTATAAAAACTCACTTTGTCACATTCTCCCCTCCTTCTAATAATTTTGTCCTCCATAGAACTTTCACCATATCTATATGTCGATTACTGCGAAGTTCCATTGTCCTGAAATCAAGGATTTTGACTGGTGTCTCAACATAAGACAGATCATCTTTCAGCTCAAGAGGCTCATGATTCAGAATGTGACTGGGGTCTTTGACATAAGGCTTTAGGTTAGATACATGAAAGACATTATGCATGGCACTATAGTGGGGTGGCAAAGCAAGGCGATAGGCACATTCTCCAACCCTTTCAAGAATCTCGAAGGGTCCCACATAATGAGGACTGAGCTTTCCCTTATTCTTGGTCAAAGCTCGAATAGGTCGGATCTTTAGAAAGACATGATCACCTTACTTGAACTGATGTTCCTATCGGTGAGCATCTGCATATGATTTCTACCTATCTTGGGCTCACTTCATTCTCTGCCTAATCAGTGCAACTTTATCTGCATACAGCTGCATCTCCTCGGATTTCATTAAGGTGTGTTCTTCGACATCGTCCCAATGTAATGGAGATCTGCACGGTCGGCCATAGAGAGCTTCATATGGTGGCATCCCAATACTCGCCTGATAGCTATTATTATAGGCGAACTCAGCTAAAGGCAAGTAATGGTCCCACGAGCCTTCCTAGTCAAGCACACAAGCTCGTAGAAGATCCTCTAGAATCTGCACTATTCATTCTGACTGTCCATCTGTCTGCGGATGATAAGCTGTACTGAAGTTCAACTTGGTGCCCAATTCTTCTTGAACCTATTTCCATAGCTTTGAAGTGAACTTTGGGTCCCAGTCTGAGATAATGGAAGTTGGAACTCCATGCATATGTACAATCTCCCGTATATAAAGGCCGGCCAACTCAGAAACTTTTGCAGCAGTCTTCACAGGTAGAAAATGAGCTGACTTGGTGAGACGATCCACGATGACCCATGCAGTGTCATACCCCTTCCTGGTCCTGGGTAATCCCACTACGAAGTTCATAGTGATATGTTCCCATTTTCATTACGAGATCTCGAGGGGTTGCAGTAGACCACCTGGTCTTTGATGCTCGGCCTTGATCATCTGGCATGTCAGACATTTGGAAACGAATTCAGCAATATCATGCTTCATGCCTCTCCACCAAAACTGATGTTGCAGGTCTTTGTACAACTTCATCATGCCAGGATGGACTGTGTACTTTGACCCATGTGCCTCACTGAGAATCTTTGTCTTTACAGTTGATTGCTCAGGGACCCACATACGGTTCTTGTATCGAAGACCACCATCAAGACCCACAGACATATGTGTATGAGGTTTAGCCAAGAGAGAGGAGAGCTCTGCAAGCTCAGGACTAGCTTTCAGTGCCTCTAGAAGTTCAGAATGTAGGTTGGATGTGATAGAAATGTTATTGACATGCATATGATCATCCAAGAATTGTGGTCTCCATCTTGCTAGGTCCTCCATGTTCCTCCATTCGGGTACAGACAGGGATGCACAAATGGCTCTTTTCCTGTTAAGAGCATCTGCAACCACATTGGCCTTGCCTGGATGGTAGCCAATGGTGAAGTCATAGTCCTTCAGGTACTCAATCTACTGTCATTGTTGCAGGTTCAGATCCTTTTGCATCAGTATGTACTTGAGGCTTTTATGGTCGGTGAAGATATCAAACGTTACCCCGTACAAGTAGTGCCTCCAGATTTTGAGAGCATGGATGATAGCAGCTAACTCTAAATCATGTGTAGGGTAATTCATCTCATTAGGTTTTAGTTGTCTGGAAGCGAAGGCCACTACTTTCCCGTTCTGTTGTAGGACACACCCTAGTCCATGTCGATAAGCATCGGTGAATATCACAAATCCTTCATTGCCAGATGGTAGGACAAGGACAGGTGCTGATGTCAACTTCTGCTTGAGCTCTTGGAAGCTAGACTCACAAGCAGCTAACCAAATGAAATGCTCGTCCTTCTGAGTAAGCTTAGTGAGAGGAAGTTCCACTTAGGAGAAATTCAGAATAAAACGACGATAATATCCGTCCAGACCTAAGAAACTCTGGATTTCATAAGGATTACGAGGAGGTTGCCAATCAAGTACATCAAATACTTTAGTGGGATCAATAGATATGTTACCCCCAGAAATGACATGTCCAAGAAACATAACTTTGTCAATCCAGAATTCACATTTAGAAAGCTTGCCATAGAATTTGTGGGCTTGAAGAATCTCAAGGACAAACTTCAAATGCTCTCGATGTTTCTCCATAGAATCAGAATAGATCAGAATATCATCAATCAAGATGACCACAAACTCATCAAGATAAGGTTGGAAGACTTTGTTCATCAAGTTCATGAATACGCCAGGTGCGTTGGTCAACCTGAACGGCATCACCATAAATTCCTAGTGCCCGTAACGAGTTCGAAAAGCAGTCTTAGATATATCTGAATCCTTGACCTTAAGTTGATGGTAGCCAGAATGAAGAACGATTTTGGAGAAGACTTTAGCAGTACGAAGTTGATCAAAGAGGTCATCAATACGAGGAATAGGATACTTGTTTTTAATGGTAGCTTGATTCAACATGCGATAGTCGATACACATCCGCATTGAACCATCTTTCTTTTTAAAAAAAAGGACAGGTGCACCCCAAGGGGAAATGCTAGGGCGGATAAAACCCTTATCGAGAAGTTCTTGTAATTATTTCTTCAACTCCATAAGCTCAGCAAGTGTCATCCTATACGGTGCCCTAGAAATCGGAGTGGTTCCAGGAAGAAGGTCTATGGAGAACTCAATGTATCTATTTGGAGGCAGCCCAGGAAGCTCCTCCGGAAATACATTGAGGAAATCATGTACCACCTCCAGTCTTTCTATAGGTCTGTTGTCAGGACTGGTCTCTGAGACGAAGGCGAGGAAGACTTTACATTCTTTAGATATGATCTTTTTAGCTTTAAGAGAGGAGATTATTACTTTATTACAGAATCCGCTTCCCCGAGGGATCACTACAGGAGAGGAATGAGGCTGAGAGAGAACTACCATCTTGTTTCTACAGTCAATGTGAGCATGATATGTGTATAGCCAATCCATGCCTAGAATAATATCAAAGTCTTCCATAGTTAAGAGAATGAATTCAAAAGGCATATCATGATTTTTGAATTTTAGAGGGAGGATATCAGTTTTCTGTAATGTAGTGAATATTTTTCCACTACGAGTTGATACATCTAGAATATATCCCAAGTCCCTTATATGTAAGTGCAACATTGAGGCCAGATTTCGAGAGATAAAAGTATGTGTGGATCCAGACCAAAATAATGCTTTAACAGGATGTCCATTCAAGAAAACAATGCCTACACATGATGATTACATTTTAAGTAATTGAAGGCATTGAACAAGATATTAGATATATGAAAAAGATTTAAGGTTACCTTCGAGAAGCTCGTTCAGATTTTCCCTAGCCTCTTCTACTGTTACTGCGAACACCCTAGCATTGCAGTGTCCCTGAGGGGGTGGAGCACCCACTGGAGGTTTGCCAAGGATAGACGCATTGGGACACTTGGTAAGGAAATGTCCCTCCTTCTTGCAATTGTAGCAGACTGTCTTGGTATAGCGACAAGGTCCATCATGTCCTCGTCCACAAGTCTTGCATTTGTTGCGGTAATCCATCAGCTTGCTATTTTTCTGTCCTTTCTTCCCTGAACCGCCTCCTTTTCCTAATCCTTTATTATGGTCGGGGTGGAACTTCTTGAACTTCTCTTCCTCAGTGGTGGTCAACCCTAAATATCCCATACTAGAAGGCTTTTGCAATCCCTGCTCCCTTTCCTGATTAAGGGCCATGTCTAGGGCTTCATCAATGCTTCAGGGACGGGAGGCTATAACTAGGGTTTTCGGGTGTGTGGAGAGACAGTCTACATAATGCTCAGTGAGGCGGTCCTCAGTCCAGATAGGGGCATAGCGTTCTAGAAGCCTAAACTTTTGGGTATAATCAGCCACTGAGAGACTGCCCTGCCTAAGCTCCATGTACATCTTCTCTTTCCTCTTCCTATCAGCTATGGGCATGAAACGGTCGGTGAAGAGGGTCTTAAAGGCTTCCCACCCCAAGTTGTCTACTTCCTCTCCCTGGTTCCCACCATAGTTCTCCCACCAGATCTTCTCCCCTCCCTTAAGCAAATGGGTGGCGAATTTGACCTTCTTTTCCTCGGGTACTTCTAGGGTACGGAAGGCATTCTCTATGGAAAGGATCCAGGCCTCATCCTTGTCCATGACCTCAGGATGATCTTCCCCCCAAAAGGAGTCAGGGTTGATCTTAATGAAGTCGATCACCATCACCTCCTTTTTCCTAGAGGAGCTAGGTTCAGGGGTTCCTTTTGTGGCAAGGGTTTCCATAAAGTCTAGAAGGATTTTCTTCTGTTCCTCCCATCTTTCCTTGGTCGCGGCATCAGGATCAGGTACTTTAGAGGTTTCAGGTTCTTTTCTCTTTTTAGAGGACGATTCCTTCGAGGCCTTTGAGTTGTGAGTTTTAGGAGGCATCCTGAAATTAATTTGAACGCATTAGATTTATTACTTCAACAATTATTCTCATCATTATCATTATTATTATCACATGATATTTCATTATTCTCCTTTATCCATTATTAATGTTTTTAATGTTATGATTTATGGAGGATACCCTAAAATCCTTATCAGTCGATCCTTAGGACTTTCTAAATAGAGAGACTCCTTCCTAACCTTATAACAAACGTAAGAGGGAAGATTTATTTTAAAACAAAGATGAGAGGGAGAAATTTTTCCTATAGAAGGGATGAGAGGGAAAATCTATAGATGAGAAGGTTCCTAAATTAAGGTAAGCCCAAGAATAGGGGACACTTAGGGTATTGGCCAGGTAGACTTATACTGCCATAAAGGTAGCCTCGTGATTGCCAAGCTAAGTGGCTCAGAGACTTTAGTCAGACCCATGGCATATGTTATCCTAGACACCTCCACCTTTCATATCCCTAACTCAAGGACTACCCTAAACTCAAATAGAGTGAATGAAGTTCATGTGACTTGATGTGTGAACATTGGCTCTGATACCAACTGTGATGACCCTAATTTCTATATACTTTCCATAGTGGCATTCACATATATGTGTGCACTCATATCTATAGATGTCAAAAGGGAAAATATAAGAGATTAGGGTAGTCAACTAAAAATAGAGATTTAGCCAAGATCAAGTCCACATCATCATATAATGCCACACAAACATTCATTAATATAGATAAAATGAAGTCATTACATATGGAGAGGAAATATTGTTCTAGAGAAAGATAACTTTATTACATAGGATCTCAATCATCCCCAACATCAACTAGGAAAAGAAATAAACTAACATCTAGCAGGAAATGAGATAAGAGGAAAAGATCTATCTAATACATCCTCCATGCTTATTATTTGTGCCTTCAAGTACTTTGAGCATGCATTTCACTTTGTTGTCAATTATTCCTTGTACCTAGAAAATACAAAAAAAAAACATCAACAAAGTTGGTACGTGGTAAAGGTTATACTAATAAGGTTGCATAAAGGAAAAATATTTGAAAAAGAAGGAAAGAGCGATAAAACCATTTCTTAGGGTGAAAATCAAGTAAACACACTTTTATTACATTCATTTTGATGCGGTTGTACTACACCTATTGCACTTGCCTTACATATAGTGTGGGCAATATAATATCATCATACATCTAACATGGGCCAAGGAATCATACATCCATGTTAGGAAACATACATCCGCACTAGGCTATGTGCTCTAGTAGCTACAACCCATCATAACCATTTATGTTCCATTAGGTTTGGCGAAGTATAACTCATACTAGTCAACCAAGCAATCATATTCAAATACGAGCATTCAAGGTATTACATATCATAGGGAACCAGAAATCTAGTCTTATACTTATAAGACCACGTACCTACTTGTTTAGATAAGATATCCAAGAATTTAGAATCAACAAGAATTAAGTCACCCTGCAAGGAAAGCAAGGGTACAACATTACTATTGGTCCATGTGACCAAGACTAAGATATGTCCTTAGTCATTATTCCTTTTATGTTATCTAATTCAGATCAGGGTTTTTCCATATTTTAATTAGATTTAGAGATATTATCAGGTCTGATCTATCATTACTTCGTTTGCTTAAAAGATAGTATTTAATTAATCAATTAGAAGATTTCCAAAAATTAGGGTTTCTAAGATGGTTGGAATAAAATGGGAAAGTAACCCTAAACATATTAGTCATTCATGACATCAGGGTTCGTTCAAGGGTTGCGGATCAATCCTGGTCACTAAACATCATCTAATAATACTAGATTAGATAGAAAGATGTATATTCAATTACATGTAGAGAGAGAAGATTAGATTTAGGGTTTCTTCTAATCATTTCATCATTTATCTACTTAAATTAGTGTTTCGAGTTATATTGGAAACAGGGTTACATCTAAGGTTTAAAACATTTTGGAAGGTCAGATATCATCAAGGAAAACTATTATCAATAATTAATTATAATTAAGGAGGTCATTAAGTCTTTAGGCAACTATTTTTGAAATAGGAGATGGATCTAGGTCCTGATATCATTTTATTTGGATAGAGAATATTTTTCTGATCAAAATAGTATATAGGTTCGATATATTCTAATATTCGTAGAATTTTCTAGGATTTTTCTAAGAAAATCAATTTTCTATTGATTAAGGAGAAAAAGAAAAGATCAATTACCTTGATCAACGATCGGATCCAACTGGATCGACGGATCCCGTTGATCTAAGGTTTCGCAAAGCAACCCACGGATCTCTGAGTTGGAGTGGTAGCCCGCGACCCCTCTAGCTGGTTTGGTGATTGCCTATTGGCCCAGGTCGATCTCCGCTGGCACTCTTCCCTCCCTTGCTTTGCTTCTCCTTTCCTACTGCGAGACGAGCAGCTCGACCAACTCTGACGAGCTCCTGTTTGCTTTTAGGTGGCGTTGTCATGTGGATGAAGGCTCCTTAGCCTTCACGAGGTTTCTCCGCTCAGAGGCATGAGGTTTTTTGCTTGTGGCTCCCTCTAGAGCTCACTGTCGCCGTAGGAGAGGCGAGGTCACCTGCGTGAGAGGTATTTAGGATGGAGAGGGGTTCTGGGAACCTGCCTTCTAGCCGCACACGCTCGCGGTGGTTTGGCGAATGTGTTGGAGGGGTAGGATTTGATCCAGGAGTGCGGACGTGGTCTGACAGTGAAGGGAAACTGAGGTTGAAGAAGGTGGATTGGGAAAGCAGTGCTCGGGTGTTTGTGCTCGCAATTGAAGGTGTGAAGTGAGGAAAGGGAGCATGGCAGAGCTAATGAAGGCATTATATAGGCCTGAGGGAGGCTAGGCAAGGAAGCCCTAAAAGCCCCGCCGTCGGAGTGAGAGAAAGTTGCGGTCAGGTTGTTGGGTTGGCGCAACGGCGCATGAGACCCGGTCAAATCTGGTATGATTGACCACAAAATCGCGAGATGAAGATATTTATATGGATAAATATTCGAGAATGTGTATGAGGTGGAGTCTAGCTGAAGCTCGGGCCGTCATATATCTCCCTGCCCTTTGCGGGAGGTACTCCTACGTTGGATCGATGATCAAAGGTCTGAAATTCTCAGCCTGAAACTAGGTCTGCGCCCAAGAGCTTAATGGGTCGCATGACACATTAATCTGTCCATTTAATTGATAACTAAGGTCCTAGATCCAAAAATGAGTGGAATATGTACCAATTTCAATTGGTCATATCTCCCAATCTGTTGACCCAATTGTAACAAAATTTTAGGAGTATCTTAAAGATGTTAATAGGTGACTATGGTATAAATTTGAGATCTAAAATCGACTTTTTTTATATGTTCATTTACTAAATACATTAACACATATATATTATCATCATAGCATACTAGGGTTTGCAAATTTTTACAATATGTGGCACATCTTTGTTCAATTGAGTGAGGAAAGTGTATGTGGGTATTTTGGTCAACAAATTTGATAAGAAAACTTTTAGGAGAGAGAAAATATTATAAAAAATCACGTTGTCACAGCAATTGCTACCTATGACTTGAGTCTACTGATTGTGTGTCAAATGAAGCTATCCTATGATATTCAACCAATAAGCTATGGTTTGTATTTTTTATTAGCTCTCTACATGTTTGAGGTGAGAGATGAAATATCCCCTATAATGGATGTAACTTTTGCAAACTAAATCTACTGGATAATAGTTGTGATGGTATCTCATAAGGATCCTTGAAGGATAGAGGTGAAAGCTAAAAATATTATGTGCTTAATTTTTTTATAATAGCCTCATAAAAAGGGTCTTTGATCCTGCATAAAAAGAGGTACTTCCTATTGTGACATGCACCTTTGGTCTTTTATAAGGGTGGGCATACTAAATGCCTCCCTCGTTTATCCATGTGTGAATAGCAAGGTTCCTCTAAAAAAAATTACCATTTTCATTCAAACGAACACAAGTCCCTCTCACTTAGCATCCACAAGTTATTCCCACCTTTTATGGAAAACAAATAAAGCAGACATAAAAAATAATACATGACAAAGATCTTTGAACATGAAAGGCATGTTTGGCTAGATTAGAAACCCACAGATAGCTGATGTGGCACCTACTTGAGTCTCTAAATAAATAAATATTGTATAACTTGTCAACCAAATTGAAAGCATTTTTGACACCCAACCAATCATTTACATATTTAAGATGAATAAGAGGTTGTGTCAGGACTTTACCACAAACCATCAAAGCCACTACTAGAAGAAAATACTTGACACATTCCACTGAAGGAAATCATGACATATGGTATGTATTTCATGTTAGAGGACCATGTCTCCATCTACTAAAAAACCCAAGATGTGAAGAAGGTGACACCACCAAGCCATATGTTTTCTCACATATCACATGTAGTTAACTGAGCTATAAAGAGGAGTAAATCGTCCTATTTCCAAAAGTCATGAGGTTACAAGTTATAACAATAAGTTCAAATATATGTAAACCCACATATTCAAACTTCCCATAGTCACATAATTTAGATACCCTAAAATCACATACCCAATATGATTAGAACTAACTTTGAATGTTAAAGTTTTACATTGAAACTAAAACCACTCCCTACACATATATTGATTTCACTCTTTTCATTTTCCCATTTTCTTTTTAGTATTTATAGCCATCTGTTTACAACTAAACAAACACCAACCCCATGACGCCTACTATAACCCTTGGTAATTTCAATGGTAAGGCTCATCAATAGAAAATCAATATGTGGGGATACATAGAATGGCCTAAAGTTTTATATGTACCTTTCATTTACAACATATTTAGTCTCCAAAATATTGGTTGTGATATTTCCACCATCAGACCACATTCCTATTTTCTTACCAATATCTTCTTTAGTGAACCACGATCTACCCCTTGTTGACAAGATGTTACTTCTGGATGTTTTTAAAAGATGAAATTGATTCTCAAAACTAATTGGATCTCTAAATATTAGTAAAGACTCTTCTTGTTTAGACCTATAGTTCAAGTTGAGTTATTATTTTTGCTTACAAATGTACAAATCCAATAGTCACTAGATATAAACATATCCCATCTTGTGCATGTATATAATATCTAATTTTGGATTTCATGTGTGATCAAGTGTCAACACTAGACAAATGATCATTAGTATATTACATGTGATACAGGATGCAACGAACAAACCATTTTCACAGCATCCAATATAGATAAAGTTCCATAAAAATATGAATTAGGTAATTATAAAAGGAGAATCATGTAGTCCAAATGCCAATTTAGAGGAAGACTAATATGACCTATGCTAATATATTTAGTGTATAGTGTTATATCTTATTATATGTTGTGTTTGTCATTTCACTTTAGTCTTTATCACACATCGATTAACTTTGTGACTAGTTCTCCTCTCTTATCTTATACAAAGAGAGGACATATATCTATTTTATTTATCAATAAATTGTTTTAGTTATTATGCATGGTATCAGGCCTATATGGCCCTCCCTAACCCCTCCTCTACCCATCCTTATCACTAACAAACCCTATCATACCCACGCCATCAACCAAAAACCCTTACCCTATCCACCCTAACCACCACTAACCCTTGTACTACCCACCCCTTCTGTTGCTAACACCCTACCCTACACACCCCAATCACTAGAAACCCTTGAACTACCCACATTTGTTAATACTAGCCTCTATTATAACCCCTTTTTCTGCCTCCACCCCACCACCACACTTTCCACCGCCAATAGCCCACCCTACTTCACCCTTTTCCACCTCTAGCCCCTCTTACACCATGTGTTGTTGCTTATGGTAGTCACTCCACCACCTCCCATCATTGTATGCCTCTCCCTCCATCCCACCATCATTGTTTACACTTCTTCCTTGGCCAATTGTTGCTTCCCCTTATCCTATACACCTCCACCACTACTTCTATCACCACTACAGTCCCTGATTCTCACTATTGTTCCCTCCATATCCTCCATCCCATGCCGCCACTAATCCCCCTTGATCCCACCTTGCAGCCTTGTTGTCGCTCCTAACCTCTCCCAATAGAAACTCCCTATACTAGGGTGGCTCTGATCCTCTTCATCATTATTTTCATTGTTCTAAAACAACTCTCCCTTACTTTGTTCAGCATTTCTCCCTCGGGGACTTGCCCCCCTGCCTACTTCACATGTATGTATAAATTGACATTGTGACATAGGTTTTTTATCTACTATTGTTGTCCATTTTTGGGTTCGTTTCCATTATTGATGATCTATAACTTCTACTTTCTACTAGTTATCTACTACTACTTGATGTGATCTTTTTCATGACATATATCTCTTTGTCATTTTTGTTTCTCCGCATGATATATTTTTTGCATCTTTATCACTATGGCCTATACCGATGCCATATCGCCGTTATGCTTCACGACTGTCAAGTTGGATAGATCTAACTACCATACCTACTTTCATCCTTTGAGATGTATGGTAAGGCTCATGGATACTATTCTCACCTTGATATTGTTACCCCACCTACACCTAATGAAACTGCTAATGAAAAGACCATGTAGGCATATGAACTTTGGGTTGAGGACTCGAGGTCATGACTTGTATGGTGCATAGTGTTGGATCCAAAAGCAGTCAATCTTTTCTTGACCTTCATACTACAATGTCAATTTAGGATCAACTCTCTCATGTATATTCACATGAACAAAATCCCAAGATATTGTTTGATATTTTTAAGAACCTAGTCAAGGGGTTCTCTACATATGGCTCTATTGAAGATTTCTATGACAAATTTTATGCACCTTGGGATGAATTTGAGGTTTACCACACCCTCTCTAATGACATCACCAAGGACCAATGGCAGCATAATGAACTACAAATAATTCAATTCATTGTTAGACTTCCTACTTCTTCTACTAGAGTTGTTGATTCAATTCTAAGTTTTGAACCTTGCCTACACTTCATGACATCCTAAAAAGGGTTTACTTCCTCTTGTATGTTCCTTCTCTATGGGTAGCCTCTTTTGATGCCTCTTCTATGGTTTTTGTATTAAAGGACCATGGACGTGGTTGAGTTTGTGGTCGTGGTTGTGGTTGTGGGCATCGGTGTGGTCTCTATGTTAGGATTGTTGGACATGGACATGAATAGCCTCCTCCTAGACCGATGCATTGTAACTTTTGTAGTCACAATAACTATATTGAAGATAGTTGTTGGGCCAAGCATGGAGAACCAACATGGGAAGCCTATTTTTAAGGTTTTGAATCTGAGACACTTCCCTCTTCAAGTTCTACTACTCTCTCCATTGGTTGGATCTAATCATATTTCAAAAAGATAATCCAAGAAAACCTTCATGTCCAGACTATTGTTTCTACAACACCCTATTTTTCCATATTACATGAGTGGAAGCATTTTACTCAATGTGGGTGTCACAATATGCTAATCATGCAATCTAACCTTATTTATACTATGACCAAACATAACATGAATTATATATAAACCTATGGATCGACTTGGTAAAAGTCACCCCACCAGGAAAAGCTTGAGGATCTCCTAGTCTTGACTTTTCCTTTTTGTCCTTCACTTGCTCCAAGTCCTACAGATATCTCGTCCCCAGCCACGCAAAACAAACAACACATCAGTAAGCGGTATTTGGCACTTTATATGACATGAAAGTAAATATAACTTGACATGACAAAACTTGACATAAACTTGAACATGGATTTTTCTTAAGCATTCATGATTCATAAATTACATGAAGAAGTAAACAATTACTATATGCATCCCTCTGTAATGCCTAGTTAGGAGCAAATGATTGCTAGGAAAGCCCTTGATGCTAGGAAAGCCCTTGACGACCCCTTGAGGTCCATGATTTGTGAGCATATAAGAACTAATTCAATTCCATTTATCTTAACATTAACATTAACATGATCTTTTAAACATTTAACATGATGAATTGGAAAAGTAGTTATATGCCATCTCTCTTAATGCCCCATAGGAGCCCATAATTGCTAGGAAAGTCCATAATTATAGGAAAGCACATAACGACCATTTTAGGTCCATAAATGAGGCACGTATAAAAACTTAGCTAATTCCTTAATTTTCCTCATTAACTTAGCTCTTGACTTAAACATTAACTCTTCTAAATCTTAATCTTGAACATGATGGGATTACTCGCTCTTAATGCCATGATGGGATTTCTCCCTCTTAAATCATAATAGGGTTTCCCCTTCTTGAACATGAGTCCTTAAATCATAATTCCTAATCATAATCATAATCAGGGTTCTACCATATACTATAAGTAAACAAGCAATCAATCAATTATAATTATACATGATGCATTCTTGAAAAGACATTCATAATTCATGAATTCAAGTAATGTGCATAATCATAAATAAACATTCAATCAACCAAAAACTACTTGTGCCAAATATGCATGGCCCACTTACGTAGAGTGAACCTCGTTAGATCAAGTCCCTTCACTTGATATGAGTCTTTAAAGACCTATGACTTTGATTAAAATCATAATAAGTTTATTAGTTTAAAACCCTTAAACCATAATCATGGTCTTTGAATTTTTGAAGAGATGTAATTTGAAAAACATCATTTGAAAACAAAACCATTCGATAGGAAATCAAAAGAACTTTCTAATGAATATTTTTGCATATTTTCCTGAAGTCATATGAAAAGGTTATGAATTTTGCAATAGGGATAATCAGAGTTCCGAGAAACCTTAGTGTGACATTGATTAAAATCAAATATAAATTCATGTAAATTAAACGTGAAAAGATTGGAAAAGCCATAGTACATGTTATATTCCATTAATTTGGCGAGGGAAAATAGTCATTTCATCATGACAAGTAACTCGTAGCTGATGAGTCCAAATGTGTGTGGAATCCCCAAACTACCCTTACGAAAACAATAATGTGATTGATCTTACAAGGGTGATAAGGTCATTCGTTGACCTGGTTTCTTTCACCCCCACCCCCAATACATGGCGAGAGTAGCTGATCGGGGCTCTCAGATCCTCATCTTGCGTGAGGATCCCAACTACTTTGCAAGAAAATGATGAGATCATCAGCCTCCTCACACCAAGCCAAAATCAAAGACCCTTGGCTGCGAAGGGGAGGTCTACAAGAGTCCACGAAATGCTCCCGCCATGGCCAGAACAGAGGAGGAGGAATGGGGAAACAAACCATCGAAAATGGGCCGAAACACATTTACCAAGATCTCAACAACACTTAGGGGTGTAAATGGTGCGGGTACGGTGCAGGTATGGCCATACCCATCTAATTTAGGGGGTCCGGTTCCAGTTCTAGACCCGCATAATAAAAAATCTAGACCCACACCATACCCATACATGCATTAATAGTGGGCTTGCAGTGCGGGTATGTGGGTAAGCGATATATAACATCATGTTGTTATTGTAAGAAAATTATGATTATGTGGTATGGTTCCTATTATTGATCATGCCATCAAGATCTATTAAACCTAGCTCACTTCCTAGTGTTTCTAGTCCACTTTTAGGGTTTCCTTTGAAATTAGGGTTTCACTTCATATATACTATTTTAAACCCTAATTTTATATAATTACTTATAAACCCTAATTATCTCATCTATTCTTCACAAAAGATATTAAGGTTATCGTTTAACAACATTTAACCTTAATTTCGGATTAAAGGCACCAATAACCATCAATTAATTCCATTAAGCCTCTTTTACATTAAAACTACCATTTTTGCCCTTTTAAGTCATGATACGATCATTAGGGTTAATCATCATCTTTGGTTCCTTTCAAACTAGCAACTTATCTCTATTTATCACTAACTTCACCTTTAACCATTAGAAAACCCTAATTTCTACATTAAGGGTATTTATCCACAATTAGGAACTTTTATACTCGAAATACCTTTAGAATTATCATATCTCAACTTTAATCATGAAATTGAACAATTAAAGCCATTAAGAGTCACATTTACTAATATTAGGGTTTCAAGGTCCATTAAAGCATATTTATGTACATGAACCTCTAAATTAAACCAATTACGTGCAAAGTTCCTCCTTTTTTATCTTAATGTATCTTTTCATGATTAATATGCTAATATCAACTTTAATCATCCATTAAACTCTACTTATTACATTAATCATCTCAAAATAGGGTTTCTTAATCTTTAATTCATTAAAGTTGATAACTTACACTACTTTTCAAATTGAAATAGGATTTAGCCTCTAAAACCATTTTTAATAAATTCCTCTCGTTTTTCTAAGCAAAATACATATATTATATGTGCCAATCCGAGCTACCATTATTTAGTTATGAATTTTACAAGGATTACCTTTTTGGACCAATCAGAGGATGCCACATCGCCTCTATTCATGCAACGTTGCTCAGTTTGTTGAAAACATTTCTAAATGATGAAAATGCCCTCAGTTAAGTGATAGCTTCTACAACCCACGTAGGGGAATTTCTTTCCAATGCACCTCTACCCTTCTTCAACCTCGAGCAGCTTGATTGCTACCGCCCTAGCCACCAATCTATAGCAAAACACGAGTGCACCCCCTCTTCTCCAGGGTCTGGCGACCACTAGGGACGACGCCCTCACCTCCGACACTTCTCCTCGCACTCAGGGTTGCCCTTAACTCATGGCCAAGGCAGCTGGCTTGCACTGGCCAGGCCTACAACACGTGGTCAGTCCTGTAGCTATGTCGTTGCTGTTATGCATGACCCAGGGCACGATGTTTATGACCAACATTCCCCTGGTGTCGTGGAAGCATCCAGCATCAATCAAGCTTGTCAACTGGTTCCTCATCACTCCATAGACATGCTACTTCTCATGGTTAGGGTTTTGATGAAGAAGATGAAGAAGAGAGGGAGAAAGATGTGTAGGACCTCTCTAGAACTTGAACCAGGGCTCTACTCTTTATATAGGGGTGGGTAATGAAGCCTTAGGTTGGCTATTCACGAATTACCAAGTTCCTTTCCCAAAAGGAACCCTTTTCCTTCAATGAGAAGTAATCTTCTCTCTCTTATTATCCTTTAATATTTCTTATTTCTTGGATAATTAGAAATACAAAAATTATCTCTTTTATTTTCTTTGTACTTGCCTTTTAACCTATTGGCCACGAAAATCTATTTTCTTAAAGCAAATAACATCACTTTTTGATATTATCAAAAAGTCATTAATGATGTATCATATTATCCTCTTTTTTTTGTTTTATTTGCTTTTTCTCTTTCTTTTTCTTCATTGGGACTCCTTGGATCCCAAGAAACTCTAATATTTCAATATTCCTTTATAAGGATACTTATTATCCTTCTAGATGCATCTATAATCATTATTTCTCATTATCATGTTTATTTCTTATTAAAATATCTCTTTTTGAGGTTTTCTCTTTATCTTTCTTTTTATTTTCCTCATTGGCATTCCTTTTAATATTAGAAACCTCATGGATACGAAAATTCACCAAGAATAACTCATTTATACCTCTTTCAACTTATTTCCCACATATTATCATTGTTTTCAATTTCTTTCTTAATAAAGAAATATTTAATTGATCTTTTCTTTTCTTATTGCTTTCCCTTTACAACTTTGGACTCCTTGGAACCCAAGAGGCACGAAATCCACATTTAGATTAAATTCTTTTGCCTTCTAGAGGTTTCTACATTTTTCTTTTCTCCATTTTCTTGTTTACTTATTTAATAATGGAGTTTCTTTTGTTTTTTCCTTGTTATTGGGCCCAATAGCCAATAAAGCCCACAAAACAACCATCAAGGCTATTGTAAACGAAATCCATTTATTCAAAACAAATTATATCATTAATTGTTCAAATATCTTTAATATGAGAAATTACATTTCTCACCAAATGAACCCAAAAATTGGGGTTGTAACAGTGAGTAATGGATCACAAGAACCGGTGGGACGTCATTGATTCAAAGGAGAAGAGACATCTGAAGGAGATTGAGAAAAGAGAGAGAGAGAGAGAGACTAAGGGGCGAATGCCTGTGGAACAAGCTCCTAACTCGCCAAAAAAAATAGAGGAAGGGGGTGACTTTTAAACAGTTAGATCTTCGGTGATTAAATACAAATCGTCATATGGCACGATTTAAATTCCAGCATGACAGAAAAATGATAACTGAACCTTATGTTAAATGTGTCATATTAAATGAATTTGTATTCAAATCTTATTCAAACTATATGGTAAATTGTGTGATTCATTTAGAGGGTCAAACAAAGCCAAAAATGCTACCAAATTTGGACCACATGTCCAATAAAGTGTCTAGATTCTTGCTATGCCCTTAGATTTTTGTTTTGTCCGTTATATGTCCATAAATGCATTAAATAACATTATCCTGAATTATGTACATAAAATTTGAAATAAAATGTAATAACTCTTTATAATTGCTCCCTTTTCCTTCAAAATGAGGTGATTAACTTATTACTCACTAGTTATATCATTTCTGAACTCCAAATCTCTCATCTTTCTCTTTTATGTCCTATATATATATATATATATATATATATATATATATATATATATATATATATATTAGTTCTTTGAAATGGTTAGATAAAGGTATACAATTTCAAGTATCTTATAATGGTAATAGCTATGTATAATTATATCATACTCGGTTGGAATACAAAAACCAATGGATAGTAAAGATACTTTAATAAATTAGTATCAGTTAATAAAGTCTCAAGATCACATACTCATAACCAATATTTTGATTGAAACATCTTACTTCAAAATATAGTCTGTTGAACTATTGTATATATAATGCTTCTAGGTGGAGAAGAATGAATTGAGAATCCCCCTAGAAATAGGGTTAGTCCTAAAAATCAGGTACGTACATCCTCTATTTTATTTTGGGCATTATTTGACTGAAACCTACATTCATTTAATGAGGCATCTCTTGAACCATTATTCTACTTGAAAATCCATTTGCTTGGACATTTATATTTTTCCTGCTCTCAATTCATTATATTCATTTGATTGATGTGATACCTTATTTATAATGGGTTCTTGGACCCCCTTTCTACTTTAATTTCCATTTATGAGAAATTTACTATGATGCCAGTCTTGCCACTATATTTATTCATGCTACATGTTTGACTAGAGTATCTAGAATAGTGGTACTTATGTACAACCATACTTATAAAGGGTGTGTGTATTCCGCCTGGGGTGTGCGTTTCCATCTTATTTCTTTTAGGCCATGATCCTATGGTGTTATGGCCATGTTTTAGGTATATTTAGTATACATTGTTATGCATGAAAGTATGTATTGTTTTAAATTGAAATTGTGGATGATTGTTATGGCAAGACACTTTTATTCTCATGCTTGTATTCTAAAATTTATTATGCCTCATATTTATTGACGTAACTTCTGAACTTACCTAATTGCAATTAGCCCCCTCCTTGTGGGAACATCTCTTTTTGCTCTTTTAATCCAATATAATGCCCAAAGTATTTAATATTGTACATACTCAGTCTTCGCTGACCTTATTTTGTTTCCTATGTTCTGGGTGATGTTCCCTTCTACATAGGTGTAGGTACATTAGATGATTAAGGATGCTAAGAGTTTATATATAGAGTTTTGGACCTAAGGATAGCTTAGAATGGTTGGGTTACCCTCTGCAACATGTTTTGCATGTGATTTGTCTTATTAGATGTATATCCTTTTTTACTTTTCTTGACCACCTTTTACGGTGAGGAATAAATGTTTATGAATGATCATGTAACTTTGTAATAGTTTTGTTTCCGTTGCTTTATTATTACATGGATCTTGTATTGTATCATTTGAGTGGATCTCCTTTGGGATCCCACTCATTACAAAATGGTATCAGAGCGTAAGCAGTCAATAACTTGACTATTTTATGTTATCTGAGATTGACCCTTAAGTAGGTAGGTGACACTTAGAGGTTGTTAATATATGTCGATCTCTTAGTAGTTTATTACCAATTAGGGTTTTAATCCCTATCCAAGTTGGTCTCTACCCCTCCCCACACTCCCTCAGTGGTTGAGATTTAGTAATTAATAAACACTATCACTCATACCCTCTCTATGAGGCATAAGTATCACTACATAGTAATTGACTCTTCTAGCGATGAGTTCCAAGTACCTGATATTCAGGACGCTAGCTAGACTACTAAACCTAGCTCCCATTTTCAACCCCTTCTCTTATTATTTTTCTAGCATGCTTCAAATACAACCATTATGCCAATTGAGCATGCATGTATAGATAGAATCTCAACATGAGTTTTAGAGTTATAATGATTCACTTAATAATAAGTGATTCTGATCTATCTCAAGTAGGGTCAGACATGTCTTGTTTTGAACATGGAGTATTTCAACTTAGTTATGTCCCAAGGCCATCTACCTAAGGACATGATACCATCCTCAATGAGCTTGTTATGCCTCATGCATGAGGATTGGTGGATGTAGTGTGCTATAAGGGCTTGATGTAGGTTGACCATGCGTAATAAGAAACCCTCCTCCCTCATATGCTATATATATTAGATATGTAGTCGTATGCCCTTTCTAGTTATTGTTAGAATTAGGGACCCAAAAAAAGTTGTTGTTAGAATTATAGACCCTTCTCGTTGTATGAAGTGATGATAGAATAATAGTATACATGTCTTGTTGTGGAAGGTGGCTGATTTGGTTCTCATATTGATTTTGGCGCTAATTTTGAATTTTAATCGCAATGTTTTCATCGCCAAAATTTATTCTCATTATTAAACTATATGTACTAAAAGAAAAGTTTTCAGATTTTATTGATGATTTTAGAACCAAGTCACCACCACAAGGAAGTTTGAGTAGTAGAGAAACCCTATAATGAGGAATCCTATGGTTGGCATGATCAACCTAAAACCCTAGAACTATGTGTGGTGTAGAGAGTACGAAGAAGCTTTGGATGTGTAAGACCTCAATTCACCCTTTTTCACCCCTCTAGGTGACTATATTTGCCATAGATTAACCCTTTTAAGGGGTGGAGTCTTATATACTTAGAGTGTAGCTTAACTTAAGGTATAATTAGAATTAACATTAGTTGTAATAAATCATACTTGGGTAACTCGTAATAGTGTCTAACATATGTAGCTACCACCTAGCAAGGATTTTTTTAGTGTGCCTTGCTAACTACACCACCATAAATGTTACTTTGATCATTAAAATAAATTTCAAAATGTATCATCACTCATCTTCAAAAGGTTGACTTACGTCAAGTAAATTACTAAGTTAGGTAAAAAAATGATGACGATCATCAATACCTCTAAGCTTGAACTAAATTCCCAAACTCTTCATAGTGCCTAAAATGTATGGTATGGGTAATCCTAATCTAGGAACTAGGTTGAACACACTAAGAATGTAGATATTAACAGATGTTCAACTTGCCCATATGAACACAACAAATAAAGAGAAAATGAACTAAGTACACCTTATTCATAACTAATTTATTTTGTTCCCTAAAACATGGATGGTCAATTCATTGTTGGCCTACAATATACTAAAAGTCACTAATATGAATGTAAAACATAATTTCTAGTAAAACCCTAATTTCACACCTTAATCCTAATATGTCTAATAGTTTGTAGACAATGGTTTGGTGTTCAAACACAAATTCATTAACTTTCTCGGTAAAATATGTAAATATATCCAAATTATGAGATGACCCTAATATTGAAAGGTGAAAGAAGACTTGTATGTATGTTATACCATACTTTCTTAATGCACTCAATATTTAATGGTAATCATAAAAGAAAATTTAATTAATAGTAACAATGATAGGGATCAGGGTGATAGTGTTTGGGGATTAATGTTTCTAAACCAGTTCATTGCACCAACTTAGCGGTCGTGATCTAAATGAATCTTTTGGGAGATCGATTTATGAAGATTGGTCATTCATGCTTGAATGATAGAAAATGGGAAGCTATAGGACAAACTAGTGACCTTATGTGTGTACACACACAGGGGCATGTGAGAGGATAATGGAACCACCATAACAAGGTAGATAGCCATAATGAATGTAGCACTGCTAAGATACTCTATGTCTTGGTGTAACTTTCTAAGCTCAACCTCGGTATGATAAGACTATGGAGGCTCAATGCATGAAGCAATGTAAGTTCACCATGAGGTTTTGTCTATAAGTACGACATGGAGTGCTGTAAAATAATCCACTACATTACACTACCACATTAACACCCTTTAACGTCAGTTATTTATGGCTTATAACATCGGTTATAAACCGACGTCTAAGTGGGCGACACTACAGGTTGTAGTTTGTAATGTCAGTTTTTGTGACCCAGAAAAACTGATGACTAAACTTATATATAACAAGCATATTAGGACAATTGTTATGTTGGCTGCTCAATGTGCCAAATGGGTTCATCCCGTCAGTGCAAAGGTCAAGTCTTAGATTTCTAACTTCTTTACCAAATTCAGGGTACAATAAATCATGTTTCTTCCATTGTGGAGAATCAGTTGCATGCCTTAAGATCCCATCATTATTTTTCTTTGTCTCTACATGCCATCTTAAATTCTCCACATCTATGGGATTGGCAAACAAGCATTGAAACCATGGTATTATAGGCAAATAAAACATCACCTTGGCAGGAGAACCAGTTTTGGACTTTCCTGAAGTTGTCATTTTATATCTTGACGCTCCACATTTTGGACAATCTTTCACATCAGCATAATCCTTTTAAAATAACACACAGTCTTTCGGGCATGCATGTATTTTTTTAGCCTTCATGCCCATTGGGCACAACATTTTGTTTACTTCGTATGTTGAGATTGGAAGCGCATTTTTGTCGCAACACATCCCACTATCATACAGATAGTGAGGTGTTACGCGAAAACGTGAGGAAATCACCACAACCACATACTACCAAAATACGGGTTAATTATAACCGATTGCGGAAAGCTGATAAACTGAGAAACTATTACATTCAAGTCCTCATCCTACAAAGAAACAGGTTATATAAGCATATACAAGATCTAATACGTGTCCACAGCTTAGAGGAACAGTTGTCCAACCAACACATGAGTCTATCACCTGTTATACATACACAAACGCCCACATCCGGCCAGCAGCAAGATACATAAAACATCAACGATTATACATCGTGAAACAACGTCAAAACACCTCCAAGGACCTGAGAGTACAGGGATGACTCTAGACTCTACTACAAAACACCAAAACAGCAGCATATCCATCTCTTGCCTTCTACTGCTCGTCTTGCTGCTCGGCCGCAACTCCGCGACCACCACCACATCTAGCTCGAACACCTGAAAACCAGCGGGGTGAGACAATCGAACATTGTCCCAGCGAGAAACATAACTCCTCTCCGAAACTATAAAACCAAAAGGATAAAGCAACAATAGAAGATAAACAGTAAAATGTAGAATAATAACAGTCTATACCATAAGGCCATTCGTACCATCAAGCTTACCAGGTTGTATGGAAGACATATCATCAACTGTCTCTTTATGGAACATGATTATCAAGATAAGATATATTGCCACATAACATGAAGAACATATAAGTAATTGTATGTATAGCAAGGTTAACTACGCAAGCAAGGCCTCAATCAATGTTCCGCGTTTTTCCTTAAACAATAAATACTATTCGACTGAATTACGTATTTTTATGCACCGTTCAAATCCAACCGATGGCTGCGAAACTCGGAGTCAGTGCCATACAAGGTCACATGGAAGAGCTGGACTCCACGACCTCCCACCTCGTGGTTAGTGCATGAGTACAACACAAGCAGGACCGCAGTCTCATGCTGAAGTGGTCTTAGCCACAGGGTCAGGCTACCCTCTTCCTAGCCCACCTCGGTACAGGTATTGGTGCTAGTGAAACTGAGCCACGGGCCTGTTCATCGTGCTCTGAGCCATGAACGCATTCATGCTCCACATATCACATATCCTGAGCCATGGGCCTGTTCAGCATGCTCTTCACATACTTGGGCTACGGGCCTGAATCCGCACCCTGGAGTCTACAACCGAAGTTGCACTCATACCTCCTCACTTTAGGCTAGGAGAAACCTCGCATATTCAACAATATGCGCTCCAGGTTAACCCGTAGGAGAACCAGTTTCACCATCACCAGCTCCTGACGATGATGGATCTATGGCCAGGGCAACTACATAATATATTCCACTGTGATTAATTAATATATTTTATATGGATTGCAAAATTCAACCAAGTTATATAATATGTAAACTATAATAGGAAATAAACAACATAAAACTCAATGTTATGCTTTTATTGTAATCACATCATCATGATCCATCACAAGGATCTAGTAGTACATGTTATCACTTGGCCTCTTGCCAAACATCTAGATCCATATCAAGGATCATCACATACCATGGGATCTCAATCCCTCATCATATAGTGCCACTACCTCTTCAAGTCTTACATCATCATCATGGGATAGCAATCCCCAATATATTAGTCATGTACATCATACAGATTATTTCAACATCAAGAGTAACAGTCACAGCATAGTTACTACACATGTACATATACCTCATAGCCCTTTTTAGCTGGCTAAGCATCACCTCCATGATTAGTAACAACAATCATAGGCTTCAATAGTAGGACCATGCTATCAGTATAAGGTGACATTTGCTGATTATATACTATCTTAATCAAACATCAACTTATGATCATATGCATAAGGTACATCACTAAGCGACCCACATTACATGCTTACTATTCTCCTTAGCATTATACAAATAATCATGATGAGCAAGTTCATGTATATAGCTATGCTAAATTGAAAGGACAAACGTTACCATAGTAAGTATCATTAAGCATGCACAAAGTCACCATCACATTATTCGAGAACATATCCAACAAGTCTGTTTTCCATGATAAGCAGAACCCTCACTAAAAGGTTGTATCGGGCAGCATGCCCTCACCTATTATTCATTCACATAACGGCCATCAACCAGCAATGCCACGTCAGAGTGCTGTGAACCAAGGTGTCGTGCAACACAGCAAGGGAGTACAACGCGAGATGGGGTGTCGTGCACCTGTGCCATGCAGGGGGGTATCGGGCGACGCAGTTGTTGGTGACTAGTACGTCAACAGGAGGGTGCGACTCCTTCCACTTCCTTGTGGGACAAGGAGAGTGGAGTTCCAGGTGGTCTGTGTGGACTACTATAGAGGCGGGAGGACACTGCCGCTCAGGAGGACAATTGCCATCCGACAGTCCGGTAGGAGGAGGAGTCGTCAGTCCCGGTGCGACCAGGAGCTGCACAGACACCGTCCAAGACCGGAGTTGATGACCGCGCATTGCGCGAGGTATTGTCGCCGAGCAAGCCTCGGGACAAGGTATGATTCCACAAACCATCCTTTCCTATTATATAGACGTTGACGCATTTCCTCGGTATGGGTTGGGGGAGAAATTTTTTTATTTCCGCTGCCTTCTCTGTCTCCCCTAAAACCCAACAGTGGTATCAGAGCCACGTCAGCTTTTCTATATTTTAGGAATATCGATATGATCGATTTTGGTTTGTCGCCTTTATTTATTGCATACGATGCGAATAATATCGGCTTTATGCATGTCCAATCCTAAATCCAAAAATCCCTAATTACATATATGATATGTATTATTAATGCACTCGATACGCGTCGCCCTTAAACGAGTTTTGTGGTGGATGTGTGTAGCGTGATTATGGCCTATAAACCCCTATCTGTGTGTGGTTGTTTGTGGTTGCTTGCATCTCGGTCTGCGCACCGATCTTCCCTTTCTCCTATTCCTGATGTAACTCAAAATAATTCGAGATTCTTTCCTACCTTTGCTCCCCCCGAATGTAACTCGGGGTTTCCTTTTTAAAGCAATGTAATAAATAGGATAGATTTTTATTTCCTGTTATGTCGAAGACCGGTGGACATCAAGACGACAGCTGAAACAATCGGTTCAAGGCGTGAACTGATCAGTTGATGTTCCAGACGGTCGGTTCAAGGAGTGAACCGATCGATTGATGACCGGTTCGAGGAGCGAGACGAGCGGGTGGCGGACATGACGAGATGCACGACGACCAAGTGAACCGATCGGTTGGAGGAGCCAACCGATCGGCTGGTGGCACCCAGACGACCGGCTGGAGAGTACAGATCATTCATGTGATGAGTTGATCAACTTGGATGGCAAGGCACAGAAGTTCATCTTGTACAGGTTGCATGTGATGTAGACCTAGATGACCGTGATTCCTCTTGGCTCGAGGAATCACATTAGGATGGCCATAGTCATCGCTTTTATCGTTTTGTGCATGTTTTCTGTGGGATATAGCATGTATATGATACATACTATGTATTGTGGTGATTGGATATGTATATGTATATAAAAACCAAATCCCTCATTAAAATATTAAGTTTTAGATGCCTTCCAAATGCGACACACGTGAAAAGCTTGTTCGACCAAGTGTGGGCACGCCCTAGCGTGGTGCACCGTCTACCTCGTGGAAGCGTGAAGGATGAATGTGTGGGTCTGCCCTAGCAGGGTGCATATTCATCGTGTTTGCTTTGGGTCGGACTTAACAAGGTGACCTAGATAGGATCTAGCGCCTTGAGGCATGGAGATGATCATTGCAAGGAGTTGTATATGACATCTTATCAAGAGTTGCATATGATGCAATTGGCAAAAGTTGCCTACCTGAGAGATCTATGTTGTGGGTGACAGCCCAAGCTGGTCCATGACTTAGAGGATTTCAGGATCTTGCCCACTAGAAGGTTGTACGCTGCAATCTTCTGAATTGATGGTGAGGGCTATCAATTTGAAGTAAAATAGTGGGAGCGATAATTAATTAAAGGCCTAATTTTATCGTCAACTTTTCAAATCAATCAAACAAGTCAAAAATGAGTTTTTGGACTAAAATTGCATATATTTCCTTTTTGTTAAAATAAATGGTTAATCAACAAATCATTTTATTTGCGATCGGTCTTTGAGACCAACAAATTAAATGGGAATAATTCCACGACTGGTTAGGATGATGATGAGAAGTGTTCTCAATCAAAGAGTGAAAGCTCTAAGTCCTAGTTATACCAGAACCAGATGAACTCAATCCCACCACATCAATGGCTGAAAATATGCTTATGGAAGCATACTGAGGATGACATTGATGAGGAGTGCTTGATGTTGTGTTCTCTGAACTATGAGTTGCAGAGACAACATGAGACATATGATGTCTCCAAGACACTGTCCTAGTATGTCATGACAGAAGGAGATCCAGTAAGGTATTCACACACTCAATGTGATTGGGTATGTGGAAAAACCTGACTAAGAAGGATTCCCTCTGAGCCAAGAGTTGGCTATTGGTATGATACTGCAAATGTTGCGAGGATCATACAATTCATGATAAGCTACAACATGAACAACTTTGACAAGCGTTGACAGAGTTGTTGGACATGTTGAGGATAGTAGAGGCAAAGATGAAGAAAGAAAAACCATAATCTTTGATGTGATCAAAGAAAAGGTAAGTCTTAAGGGCAAGGACAAGGGAAAAGCAAAGAAGTGTTCTGATGCTAGCCAGCAATCCAAGCCGTCTTCAGCCTCAAGGCACATGGGGAAAGGGTGTATGAGGGATTGCCCTCTATATCTGGAAGAAAATAAGAAGATGAAGGAGGGGATGGAGATCTCCACCTAAGGTATCAGGAAATGAACTGCTTCTTTATCTGAGGTATATGATACCAAGATATGGATATGTCATATATGATATGCAATATCCACAAAGAAGTGATGGACTTTGTGAAAGGACCAAGAAAGAAGTACCCATCATTGGAGCAAGTGTTGCTTCCATAGATAGGAGTATCTTTCAGTTTATTTCAGCCTAAAGGGCACGAAATAGAGTTGAGAACTGCTATTTCATATATTGCCAGTAGATAGAAACACTTTATTATTGCATATTGTATGACAATGATGGCAATTAATAAAGTTGATGTTTCAATCTCAAAGATATGATCTTTGTGGCAATGCCTTGTTTATCTTGTGATACATGGTATGCATAAGATAAAATGATACATAAAGTTATTGATAACTCAAACAATCAAATTAGCATCAATCATGAGAAATTCATTTCTAGTTTCCATATGATGGATAAATCTAGACTCTTTTGGTTAGAGAACCAGTAAGAGACATGAATCTCTTGTACATGATTAATCAATCTTCACTAATGGTAGTGGGAGAATGATTGTCCTATTAGGTATAATACATGTGATGTATTTACATACCTATTGGAGTGAATGCTAATACTTCAAATTGTGTTTAGAGAAATACCAATATGAATGTCTTGAAGTGTTCAAGATTATCATAAATGAAGTACAAATTTGGTAAAGCATTAATTCTTGATGAAATCAAATGAATGAAATACTTGGACCAAATTTTTGAGATCCTTATGAGTGATTATGATAGTGTATCATAGTGAACTCATGATTAAGGCATGGTGATGTCTAAATCAAGAAGGAATCATACTCTAAGGAGTTAGAGAATGATTATCAAATAACTAAATTCTTCTTAATAAATGAATACCCCACACTAATAAAAGAAATCAAGAATCACAAGGGTTGTGAGTTCTTATATCTTTAACAGATACACCTCAATTATCTATGTGATCAGTTGTTCATGTGATGAGTCAACTATCAAGATGAATATGAGGAATCAAATTTTGAGTTATGGTATAAGACCATTACATCCTAAATGATTTCCATGTGAACCATAAGGTATGACCTTGATGGTAGCACTCATTGGATGAAATCCATAAGTGCAAATGAGTCTTAAGTGTTAAGACACATGGATAACATTTTGAGAAGGATGATGCTTGTCGATTGCAACTTAATGACTAATACATTTGGCATATGGATACTAAAACCGCATTCCTTTGAGGAATAAAATCAGGATGTGTACGTGACATAGCCTATAAGGTTTATGAATCCATTAATGCAAATGAAGTCTATAAGTTACAATGGACTAATCAATGTGATTGATTGAGTACAAGCAACTCAAAATTGGATCTTTACTTTGATGATATAGTCAAAGGGTTTGACTGATATGTCAAAGATAAAGAAGGGATCTGTGATTTAGTGGGAGCGTATTCACATTCCACATATTGATGTGAAATGGAATTGTTCTAGAATGGAAATCCAAAAGTGGAAATTATCTTTAAGGAAGATAGAGATGTTTCCTATGTGATAGGAATAGAGATCTATAGAGATAGTTCTCGACAAATCTCTTGACCTGGAAAAGAGAGAGCATACATTGGCAATCTGTAATGAAGGGTTCAGTATGCGCAGATTCAGTGGGAGAAAACTTGTCCAAATTATATGGATATTAGTATCCCAAGGCCAAGTGTCCAATTCTTATGAAGAATGGTAACACTAAGAATATATATGGATCTATCATGTATGTAATCATCCCATTGTCTTGCATGGAAAGAATAAAATGCATTCATCATCTTGCATGTAGGACATGGCAATATGATGTGCTCATCCTGATAACTCGTATGTAGGACATGACGAGTGGATGTCTGTCTACTTCCAGTAAGGGTTACTGGAATACCATAAGAACTTGATAAGTACTTGGGAAGTACTAGTTCTATGGTGATAAGGAAGAGTTCGATGTAAAGAGTATCATTGATGCGAACTTCCGAAAGGACAGAAAATTAATCGCAAAATAGATACATAAGATGTATAAAAGTGAAAGTTTGTTGATAATTGGAAGTGTTCCAATAAAACCATTTAAAAGGGAAATGTCGAGTATCTATGTGTTAGTGAACAGCAGTGGATACTATATGGATCTGGAAGTTCATGAGATGAACTTATATTCCACTCATTGATGACAAGTCTGGAATCCTTGATCATGCAATGTGGCTAAAGGTTAGCAAAGGAATACTAGATCGCATATTACGGAAACTCCATCTCATACGTGTGACGTACAGCGAAGAGATGTGAGGCATGCAATTTGTTCAGACTTTGGCAAGGTGTTGCCATAACTCACTATGATGGCACTAGAGCACAGTAACATGTGGGACATGTTTGAAGAACACTATGAATATGATTCATGGGTGATTGGCTCACAGTGCAAGTGGGAGTCTGTTGGTATGTATGCCCTGAGAGCCAATCATGTGATGATTGGTGGGATACATTACGATTGATTTGATAAACATCAAAGGCAAGCTTCCAATTCATTCTGGTTCAGTCATATGAGATAGTGAAAGAACAGATTGAATGTCTAGAGAATGACAGTACTCAATGACGTATGCTTTCAGGTTGAGGACCTGAACGATGAGATCATATGGATGCTAAGAGTTTGTACATTCTTGTTATGTCCCTAGTCGGATGTCATTGTGGAAGGTAGATAGACAGCAATGACACACAAGACTAGATTGTGGTGTTGGTTGATGACAGAATCTCATTAGTCATGATATAGAGATATCAAACCAAACACATAGGTACTTGTTAGAGAACAAGGTATCGGACAGACCCACCGTGAGTTTGACACATGGAACCATGAGATGGTAGTCACAGTCAGTACTCACAGTGATGGTGGTGAGTGTGATTCTTAGACCTGAAATCACTGCACTCAACACATGTCGTTGGGCGCACTTTGACATCATCAAACGCAGTCCTGAAATATGGGTTGTTATAAAGGTGATGATTGGGTGGCTTTGACACATGGGGCTTTTGAGGGGTGAGTGATAGATATGGGATTTGTCCCTCCTGAGGGAGTTTGATATCCAAGGCCACTTGATGAGTATGATTGAGATAGGCGTGCGCACGCATGTGTGAATCAGTATGTGATATTGATGTCATACATATCTTCTTCAATCTACTCTGAGATCAAGAAAGTGAATGAACGTTGACAGGATGACTGTTCCATGCCTCGAGTTCATTCGGGATATCAGTGATAAAGGAATTATACATTCACTGTAACACCATTCATGGATTGTAGGATGAAAGTTGTTCTCCAACTTTCTACTTTCACTTGGGTAGCACTGATGTGTGACTAGGCACCGCTCTTTGCTTGTGAAGTCATAAGTGTTATGGACTTTCACTGCCAACGTGAAATGGACATGCAGGGTCACACACATAGGATTTAACCTGGAAGAGGAGTTTTGTCCACAAAGCAATGTTTAGATTGATTACTAAAGGAGTTTAGTAGTTCAATTAAACACTCAATCAGTTGATAGCTCAATATCATATGGTTCAAGGTGTTGGACGCATTGATTGGAGTATCGGATTGATTGAAATCGCATTTGACTGATTTTGCCCAACATGTGCTCCCAACTGATCGGCTCATGTGATGAACCGGTCGGCTGAGGTTGCTGAACCGGTCGACTGGAGTGTCCAGGCTGATCGGCTCATGCCCAGGTTGAAACGACCGGTTCAAGGGTTGAACCGATCGGCTCAACTGGTGCAACCAACCAGTTGGGAAAAGTCATGTCGGCAAGAATTTTCCTTTGGTTTCAAATTTCCCAATTTGATTGGGAATAACATTGGTATTCGATACCAATTGGGAATGAAACAAGGAAAGTCTTTTTGAGCCGGATTAGGACTATGAATCGATCGGTTCAGGGCACCAACCGATCGGTTGGAGTGCCCCAAACGATCGGCTCAGGTCCAACCGATCGGCTCAATGGCCGAACCGATCGGTTCCGTTGTGAACCGATCATTTCAAGTTGCGAACTGGTTGCTTTTTGTGGAAAATTCTCGAACCCTTCTACTCCTGCTTTAGTCCCATATTGTCGGGTACAGAGAACCATGTCCCATGACCCGCCTATATATAGGGGTATTGGGGGTTTCTCAAAGTACAACTCAATGCAAGTCGGTTGCTTTGCGAAGTTGTCGTTCTCTCTGGTTTTGGTAACCGTGAGAGATCCCGAGCAAGTGCTTCCCGCAAAAGGGAGGTGCAGCAAGGGAAGGACAACTGCAGTTGCAACTTGTAGCAGGAGAGTGTGTTGGCGACTAGTACGTCAACAGGAGGGTGCGACTCCTTCCACTTCCTTGTGGGACAAGGAGAGTGGAGTTCCAGGTGGTCCGTGTGGACTACTATAGGGGCGGGAGGACACTGCCGCTCAGGAGGACAATTGTCATCCGACAGTCCGGTAGGAGGAGGAGTCGTCATTTCCGGTGCGACCAGGAGCTGCACAGACACCGTCCAAGACCGGAGTTGAAGACCGCGCATTGCGTGAGGTATTGTCGCCGAGCAAGCCTCGGGACAAGGTATGATTCCACAAACCATCCTTTCCTATTATATAGACGTTGACGCGTTTCCTTGGTATGGGTTGGGGGAGAAATTTTTTTGTTTCCGTTGCCTTCTCTGTCTCCCCTAAAACCCAACAGCAGTGTCGTGCCCAGTTGTGACGCCCGTCACAAGGTAGGGTTGTCGGCCGATACAGAACCGAAGTGACGCCCGTCACAGGCTGCTCAGCAACATCCACTCCAGGTGTATGATGGACAAGATATTCTACAGGGGTAACGTCCAAGGTGTAGCTCAACTGTCAACCAGGAACACATCATCCAACCAATGAACACATGGCCTAACGGCCGACACAGGGCAAGGTGAGAATGTGATGCCCGTCACAAAGACAAGGGTATCGCCCGTCACCAACATAGCATATCGCTCAAAGGTCTAGGTCAACAGGGTTGTCGGGCAACACCTCCCCAAGCTCATGATGACCAAGGTGCAACTCATAAGATCATCGTCTACCTCAAGAACAAGGGCACCCAAAACCCTAATGGGTCAAGAAAATGGCTCACCTCAATCGACTAGGAAAGAGGGGTCTTGCACATCATCTATCACCAAACGGGCCACAAGGAAAAACCTTAGAAAGAACCACCACTATCACCAAGCTCACCCTTCTAGTCCATGGTGAGAGGAGAGTGTTGCTCAAGAAACTAGAACACAAGCTCACCTCTCAACTTAAACGAGAGAGGAGTGTTGCTCATGATGCTAGGACTCAAGCTCACTCCTCAAGACCTAGGAGAGAAGAGAGTATTTCTCACCAAGGAACCCTAGAACACATGGTTCAACCAACAAGAACAACTAGGAAAGAAACAAAGCTAGCAACATATAAGAACATGAAAGGAAGTAGTATAGTTAGGGTTAGGAGTTATGCAACCCGCCTTAAGCAAGCTCCAAGCTCCAAGGAAGAAGAAAGCTCCAAGGCAGGATCGGCCACCAAGCTAGCTCCTCCAAGGGTGTCGTCCACCAAGCTTGCAAGGGAGAAGGGTATCATGCACCAAGGTAGAGGAGAAAACCAAGAGACTAAAGGATCCCTAGAAAGAGGAAAAGAACACATATATAGAAGGGAATGGAGGAGAAAACAAGGTAGAGCCAAGCAAAGTATCGTCCACCTAGGGACACTTGTCCTAGTGCACAAGCCACCACTCTAGCAAGCCCGAAACACATGTCCAAGGCCATTGCCACATGCAAGCATCAAGCACCTAGTGGTGACACAAACGAGGTCAAAGCTTGGTCAAAGGTCATGGGTGACACACTCCCTTCTTGGCCGATACAAGGTGCAACCAAACCAAAGCAAGGCACCTCAAGGCCCAAAAAGCTCAACCAAGCCCAACAAAACTCCAAGCAACGAGCCCAAGCCTTACTCTCTACACTAGAGGAAGCAAATAGAGAGAGGAACACCTCACAAGGTGGCAAACTTGCCCACAAACCCTAGACTTGAGTTATTTGCAAGTAGCACCTCCAACTCTCAACAAAGCACAACCAAACCCTAATCACCACCAATGGTGATTAGCAAGCAACAAATCACCAGGGTTAAGCAAAGCAAACAGGGTAAACCCTAAACGGAGGTTAGGGTCCTTACAAGCTAACCCCCTTCAAAGGATTTCGCCCCCGAAATCCAAAGAGAAAAGCGAGGGATACTTCCTCCTCATCTCTTCCTCAAGCTCCCACGTGGCTTCCTCGATGCCACGATGATGCTAAAGAACCTTCACAAGAACCAGGTCCTTCCTCATAGGTCACATCTTCAATCAAGATCAACTTCAACTGGTTGTATCACTGTCCCTGTATCCGGATGACTTTTCTTCAGCATACTGACATGGAACACTGGATGTAACCTGTGCAACTCTGGAGGAAACTCCAACCCGTAAGCTACCTTGCCAACACGTGCTATAACTAGGTAAGGCCCCATATATCTGGGTGCGAGCTTACCCTTCCGACCAAACCTTAGCACACCTTTCCATGGCGAGACTTTAAGATACACTTTGTCTCCTACCTGGAACTCCAAAGGTTGTCGACGATTGTCTGCATAGGAATTCTGCCTGTCCTGTGCCGCTTTCAACTATTGTTGTATCACTTTGATCTTTTCTGTTGTCTGCTGCACTAACTCAGGACCCAACAGCTGATACTCACTAGACTCATACCAACACAAAGGAGATCTACACTTCCTTCCATATAAAGCCTCATAAGGAGCCATGTCAATGCTCCGCTGATAACTATTGTTGTAGGCAAACTCTATCAAACTGAGATGTACATCCCAACTGCCTAGGAACTGCAAAACACAAGCTCGGAGGAGATCTTCCAAAGTCTGAATAGTCCTCTCAGACTGTCCATCTGTTTGTGGGTGGAAGGCGGTATTGAACCTCAACTGTGTTCCCAACGCTTTGTGCAACTATTCCCAGAAACGACTCGTGAACTGGGGACCCCTGTCGGAAACTATCGTTACTGGCACACCATGTAACCGTACTATCTCATCCACATATACTTGAGCGAGCTTCTCAGCTGTATACGTTGTCTTTACTGGTAGGAAATGGGCAGACTTCGTCAATCTGTCCACTATCACCCAAATGGAATCATGATTCTTAGTTGTCCTGGGTAGACCAACTACGAAATCCATGGTTATATGATCCCATTTCCACTTTGGTATCGGTAAGGGTTGCAACGTACCTGCCGGCTTCTGATGTTCAGCCTTCACTTGCTGACATACCGCACATCTAGACACGAACTCAGCTACATCTTTCTTCAAGCCAGACCACCAATACAAATCCTTCAGGTTATGACACATCTTGGTGACACCTAGATGCATAGCATACATCGACATGTGTGCTTCCTCAAGCACTAACTTCCTCAGATCATCAGCATCGGGAACCATCATCCTATCACGATAGCAAACTAGTCCATCCTCGGACTCATGGAACCCATCATGTTTTTTGCTGTCGAACTCTGATCTGATCAACTGTACTGCATCATCTATTTGTTGTGCATCTTTGATCTGCTATCTTAGCGTAGGCTTGACTTGCATCTGTGCTAAAAGTCCAGCTAACGAAGAAACTTCCATCTGTACATTCATCTATCGCAAAGAAACAAGCATATCCCGTTTATTGCATACCAGGGAACTCAATTGTGCCTTCTTTGAAGAAAGAGAAGAAGACTTTCGGCTAAGCGCATCAGCTACCACATTCGCTTTACCAGGATGATACTCGATGATGCAGTCATAATCATTGATCAACTCCATCCATCGACGTTGTCGCATGTTCAACTCATGTTGCGAAAAGATGTACTTCATATTCTTATGATCCGTAAAGATCTGACACACCTCTCCGTACAGATAGTGTCTCCAAATCTTTAACGCACGAACCACTGCTACCAACTCCAAGTCATGAGTTAGATAGTTCTCCTCGTGTTTCTTAAGCTGTCGCAAAGCAAAAGAAACTACATGATCCTGCTGCATCAGCACACAACCTAAACCTTTCTTGGAAGCATCACAGAAAACAATGTAGCCCTTTCCAGGCTCAGGCAGAACCAGCACTGGAGCACTGGTCAGCTTCTCCTTCAGACTCTGGAAAGCTTGCTGACATCGATCATTCCAGACAAAAGGTACATCCTTTATGGTCAACTTTGTCATCGGCAACGCAATCGCACTGAAGTCCTTGATAAACCTCCGGTAGTATCCTTCTAAACCAAGGAAACTATGGACTTCAGTCGGTGTCTTCGGCTGTTCCCAATCTGCAACGAACTCCACCTTTCTCGGGTCTACTTTGACTCCTTCTGCAGATATCACATGACCCAAGAAAGTCACTTCTTCCAACCAAAACTCACACTTACTGAACTTGGCATATAACTGATGTTGGCGAAGAAGAGTCAATGCTAGACGAAGATGTCTCTCATGCTCTTGCCTGTCCCGACTGTAGATCAAGATGTCATCTATAAAGACTACAACAAACTGATCTAGGAATGGACAGAACACTATGTTCATCAAGTCCATAAAAGCAGAAGGTGCATTGGTTAGCCCAAATGGTATAACCACAAACTTGAAGTGACCATACCTCATCCTGAAAGCAGACTTTGCTATGTCATTCGCCTTAATCCTCAGTTAATGATATCCAAACCGTAGATCGATCTTTGAAAACACTGTAGCACCACGCAACTGATCGAACAGATCATCTATCCTTGGTAACGGGTACTTGTTCTTGATCGTGACTTTATTCAACTACTGGTAATCTATACATAACCGCATCGATCCATCCTTCTTCTTGACGAACAACATTGGGGCACCCCAAGGCGACGTACTCGGTCGGATGAAACCTTTTTCCAACAACTCTTGCAACTGCTTCTTCAGCTCTGCCATCTCTACTGGAGCCATCCTATACGGTGTTTGTGCAACTAGTTGTGTTCCTGGAACCAGATTGATCTCGAAATTAATCTCTCGGAGTGGAGGAACACCATGAAACTCTTCAAGGAACATATCGGCAAACTCTCAGAAAACAGACACTTCCTTGAGACTAGGACCTTTCGCCTTGGTAGCCACAACGGTATCCACAACGTGAGCTAAGAATGCCTCACAGCCTTGCTGTAGCAACCTCTCTACCACCATGGCTAATACCAAACAGGTTGGAAGAATCTTCCTATCTCCCTAGAAGATCCACTTCTCTCCCGCATCGTCAAACACATCCTTCTTGGAACCATAGTCCAAAACAACCTTATACTTCTCTAAGGTATCCATTCCAAGGATAACATCGAAACCATGCATATCAAGTGGTATAAGATCCACTTGGATGCGGTGTCCCGAAAAAGACAAGACATAAGATGGACACTCTTCTCGAAGCAACGAGGAACCATCAAGAGGGGTTTCTAACAACAAACTATCCTTCTTACGACTAACAGGTAAACGATAGTTTTCAAGCATACTATAGGCGATAAAAGAGTGTGTAGCACCCGGGTCAACCAGAGCAGATATAAAGCAAGAAGAAGACATATCAGAATGAAATAACTCTATCTGACCTGTCACCACTCGCGGGTTGACTATCACCTCCGGCTAATTCATAGTGTAGAATCGAGCTGTTGCTTGCTGTCCACGTCCTCTGCTTCCTTGAGCAGACGATCCCGCTTGAGACGCTTGACCGCATCCTCGTCCTCTGCTACCATTGGGCTGCTGTCGATCTGACCCTTGTTGATTCTGCCTCGATTGTTGTGTCACTTCAACATCTCTGCTCGGGAAATTCAACCTGAAATGCCCGGTCTGACCACACAAATGGCATACCCTATCATCAAAACGTGACCTAAATGGCCCTGTCACTTCCACTAAAGTTGTACTATGTGCCTTAGATGACGAAGAAACATACCCTCTTCCCTTACTTGGAGACCACTGTGATGATACACCAGAATCTCTCATCACTGACAGTGATGAAAACCTGGGCTTCTTGAAGCCACCAAACCTATGTCCCTGGAACTGAGCATGTCTTTTGTGAGACATGGACTCTCTTTTCTCCCTTATTGACCTTTCAATCCTCTGGACAGATTCCACAAATGTAGCAAACCGCTCTCTATTCTCCAACGCAGAAACTAGTGTTGTCAGTTTAGCACTCAGACCTTTCTCAAAGCGTCTGATCCGCTCTTCATCTGTCGCTGCCATATGAGGACAAAACCTCAATAGGTCCATGAACTTGGCTTCATACTCGGTGATGTTCATCGCTCCTTGTCGCAAGCTCTCAAACTGACTGATCTTCTCATCCAGATACGTCTTCGGGAAGTATCTGCTGACGAACTCGTACTGAAAAACTTCCCAACAGATCACCTCACCAGGCCGCTTCTCCTCCTCGATGGTCCACCAGTGACCAGCACTACCCTTCAGAAGGTAGACAGCGTGCTTTACTTTGTCAACTACGGGGATGTCGAGGATCCAGAAAGCCTTCTCAAGACTTGTCAGCCACAGATCTACATCCGTTGTATCAGCCGTTCTAGCATAATCTGAAGCTCCGACTCGGCGAAGCCGCTCGAAGGTCTTCCCAATACCCGATGCTTCTCCATGGGGAGCCTGTGCTCGCGGAGGAGGTACTAGCAATCGCTCGACCATGAGATTCATCGTAGCCATCATCTGCCCCATACGTTGTTGATAGGCATGATGTTCAAGAATGGCTGGGTTAGGTTGGGGGACCTCAGGCACCCGATCTTCATGTGCCTGCCCAAAAGCTCCATCAACTGATGCATCATCGCTATACTCAGCATCGTGTTCTTCATGCTTTCCAGACATCTTGACTTTTCTTCCGCTGAGGGTAGAAGACGATCATAAGAAAAACTAGACAACTCACAAGAACAGACTCAACCTAGTCCTAAATCCCTGTAGACTCAGTGAACCTAGAGCTCTGATACCAAAACTTGTGGCAACACATCCCACTATCACACAGATAGCGAGGTGTTACGAAAACGTGCAGAAATCACCATAACCACAGACTACCAAAATACGGGTTTATTATAACCGATTGCGGAAAGTTGATAAACTGAGAAACTATTCCATTCAAGTCATCATCCTGCAAAGAAACATGTTATATAAGCATATACAAGATCTAATACGTGTCCACAGCTTAGAGGAATAGTTGTCCAACCAACACGTGAGTCTATCACATGTTATACATACACAAAGGCCCACATCCGGCCAGTAGCAGGATACATAAAACATCAACGATTATACATCATGAAACAACGTCAAAACACCTCCAAGGACCTGAGAGTACAGGGATGACTCTAGACTCTACTACAAAACACCAAAACAGCAGCATATCCATATCTTGCCTTCTACTACTCGTCTTGCTGCTCGGCCGCAACTCCGCGACCACCACCACGTCTAGCTCAAACACCTGAAAACCAGTGGGGTGAGACAATCGAACATTGTCCCAGCGAGAAACATAACTCCCCGCCAAAACTATAAAACCAGAAGGATAAAGCAACATCAGAAGATAAACAGTAAAATTTAGAATAATAACAGTCTATACCACAAGGCCATTCATACCATCAAGCTTACCAGGTTGTATGGAAGACATATCATCAACTGTCTCTTTATGGAACATGATTATCAAGATAAGATATATTAACACATAACATGAAGAACATATAAGTAATTATATGTATAGCAAGGTTAACTACGCAAGCAAGGCCTCAATCTATGTTCCGCATTTTGCCTTAAGCAATAAATACTATTCGGCTGGATTACGTATTTTTATGCCCTGAGGAAGTGAACCGTACCGTTCAAATCCAACCGACAGTTGCGAAACCTGGAGCCGGTGCCATACAAGGTCACATGGAAGAGCCGGACTCCACGACCTCCCACCTCGTGGTCAGTGCACGAGTACAACACAAGCAGGACCGCAGTCTCATGTTGAAGTGGTCTTAGCCACAGGGTCAGGCTACCCTCTGCCTAGCCCGCCTCAATATAGGTATCAATGCTAGTGAAACTGAGCCACAGGCCTATTCAATGTGCTCTGAGCCATGAACGCATTCATGCTCCACATATCACATATCCTGAGCCATGGGTCTGTTCACCATGCTCTTCACATACTTGGGCTACGGGCCTGAATCTGCACCCTGGAGTCTACAACCGAAGTTGCACTCATACCTCCTCACTTTAGGCTAGGAGAAACCTCGCATATTCAACAATATGCGCTCTGGGTTAACCCGTAGGAGAACCCGTTTCACCATCACCAGCTCCTAACGATGATGGATCTATGGCCAGGGCAACTACATGATATATTCCACTGTGATTAATTAATATCTTTTATATGGATTGCAAGATTCAACCAAGTTATATAACATGTAAACTATAATAGGAAATAAACAACATAAAACTCAATGTTATGCTTTTATTGTAATCACATCGTCCTGATCCATCACAAGGATCTGGTAGTACATGTTATCACTTGGCCTCTTGACAAACATCTAGATCCATCTCAAGGATCATCACATACCATGGGATCTCAATCCCTCATCATATAGTGCCACTGCCTCTTCAAGGCTTACATCATCATCATGGGATAGCAATCCCCAATATATTAGTCATGTACATCATACAGATGATTTCAACAACAAGAGTAACAGTCACAGCAGAGTTACTACATATGTACATATACCTCATAGCCCTTTTTAGATGGCTAAGCATCACCTGCATGATTAGTAACAACAATCATAGGCTTCAATAGTAGGACTATGCTATCAGTATAAGGTGACATTTGCTGATTATATACTATCTTAATCAAACATCAATTTATGATCATATGCATAAGGTACATCACTAAGCGACCCACATTACATGCTTATTATTCTCCTTAGCATTATACCGATAATCATGATGAGAAAGTTCATGTATATAGCTATGCTAAATTGAAAGGACAAACGTTACCATAGTAAATATCATTAAGCATGCACAAAGTCACCATCGCATTATTCGAGAAAATATCCAACAATTCTATTTTCCATGATAAGCAGAACCCTCACTAAAAGTGTGGCAACACATCCCACTATCACACAGATAGTGAGGTGTTACACGAAAACGTGCGGAAATCACCATAACCACAGACTACCAAAATACGGGTTAATTATAACCGACTGAGGAAAGCTGATAAACTGAGAAACTATTACATTCAAGTCCTCATCCTGCAAAGAAATAGGTTATATAAGCATATACAAGATCTAATACGTGTCCACAGCTTAGAGGAACAGTTGTCTAACCAACACGTGAGTCTATCACCTGTTATACATACACAAAGGCCCACATCCAGCCAGCAGCAGGATACATAAAACATCAATGATTATACATCGTGAAACAATGTCAAAACACCTCCAAGGACCTGAGAGTACAAGGATGACTCTAGAATCTACTACAAAACACCAAAACAGCAGCATATCCATCTCTTGCCTTCTACTGCTCATCTTGCTGCTCAGCCGCAACTCCGCGACCACCACCACTTCTAGCTCGAACACCTGAAAACCAACGGGGTGAGACAATCGAACATTGTCCCAGCGAGAAACATAACTCCCCACCAAAACTATAAAACCAGAAGGATAAAGCAACAACAGAAGATAAATAGTAAAATGTAGAATAATAACAGTCTATACCACAAGGCCATTCGTACCATCAAGCTTACCAGGCTGTATGGAAGACATGTCATCAACTGTCTCTTTATGGAATATGATTATCAAGATAAGATATATTGCCACATAACATGAAGAACATATAAGTAACTATATGTATAGCAAGGTTAACTACGCAAGTAAGGCCTCAATCAATGTTCCACGTTTTGCCTTAAGCAATAAATACTATTCAGCTGGATTACGTATTTTTATGCCCTGAGGAAGTGAACCGTACCGTTCAAATCCAACCGACGGCTGCGAAACCCAGAGCCGGTGCCATACAAGGTCACATGGAAGAGCCGGACTCCACGACCTCCCACCTCATGGTCAGTGCACGAGTACAACACAAGCAGGACCGCAGTCTCATGTTGAAGTGGTCTTATCCATAGGGTCAGGATACCCTCTGCCTATCCCGCCTCAGTACAGGTATCGATGCTAGTGAAACTGAGCCACGGGCCTATTCACCGTGCTCTGAGCCATGAACGCATTCATGCTCCACATATCACATATCCTGAGCCATGGGCCTGTTCACCATGCTCTTCACATACTTGGGCTACGGGCCTGAATCCGCACCCTGGAGTCTACAACTGAAGTTGCACTCATACCTCCTCACTTTAGGCTAGGAGAAACCTCGCATATTGAACAATATGCGCTCCGGGTTAACCCGTAGGAGAACCCGATTCACCATCACCAGCTCCTGACGATGATGGATCTATGGCCAGGGCAACTACATGATATATTCCACTGTGATTAATTAATATCTTTTATATGGATTGCAAGATTCAACCAAGTTATATAACATGTAAACTATAATAGGAAATAAACAACATAAAACTCAATGTTATGCTTTTTTTGTAATCACATCATCCTGATCCATCACAAGGATCTGGTAGGACATGTTATCACTTGGCCTCTTGCCAAACATCCAGATCCATCTCAAGGATCATCACATACCATGGGATCTCAATCCCTCATCATATAGTGCCACTGCCTCTTCAAGGCTTACATCATCATCATGGGATAGCAATCCCCAATATATTAGTCATGTACATCATACAGATTATTTCAACATCATGAGTAACAGTCACAGCAGAGTTACTACACATGTACATATACCTCATAGCCTTTTTTAGCTGGCTAAGCATCACCTGCATGATTAGTAACAACAATCATAGGCTTCAATAGTAGGACCATGCTATCAGTATAAGGTGACATTTGCTGATTATATACTATCTTAATCAAACATCAACTTATGATCATATCCATAAGGTACATCACTAAGTGACCCACATTACATGCTTATTGTTCTCCTTAGCATTATACCGATAATCATGATGAGCAAGTTCATGTATATATCTATGCTAAATTGAGAGGACAAACGTTACCATAGTAAATATCATTAAGCATGCACAAAGTCACCATCGCATTATTCGAGAACATATCCAACAAGTCTATTTTCCATGATAAGCAGAACCCTCACTAAAAGGTTGTGTCGGGAAGCATGCCCTCACCTATTGTTCATTCACATAACGGCCAGCAACCAACAATGCCGCGTCAGAGTGCTGTGAACCAAGGTGTCATGCAACGCATCAAGGGAGTACAACACGCGACGGGGTGTCGTGCACCTATGTCGTGCAGGGGGTATCGGGCGACGCAGTGTCGTGCCCAGCTGTGATGCCTGTCACAAGGTAGGGTTGTCGGCCGATACAGAACCGAAGTGACGCCCGTCACAGGCTGCTCAGCAACGTCCACCCCAGGTGTATGATGGATAAGATATTCTACAGGGGTAACATCCAAGGTGTAGCTCAACTGTCAACCAGGAACACATCATCCAGCCAATGAACACATGGCCTAATGGCCGACACAGGGCATGGTGAGATTGTGACACTCATCACAGAGACAAGGGTATCGCCCATCACCAACATAGCATATCACTCAAAGGTCTAGGTCAAGAGGGTTGTCGGGCAGCACCTCCCCAAGCTCATAACGACCAAGGTGCAAATCACAAGATCATCATCTACCTCAAGCACAAGGGCACCCAAAACCCTAATGGGTCAAGAAAATGGCTCACCTCAATCGACTAGGAAAGAGGGGTCTTGCACATCATCTATCACCAAATGGGCCACAAGGAAAAACCTTAGAAAGAACCACCACTATCACCAAGCTCACCCTTCTAGTCCATGGTGAGAGGAGAGTGTTGCTCAAGCAACTAGAACACAAGCTCACCTGTCAACTTAAACGAGAGAGGAGTGTTGCTCATGATGCTAGGACTCAAGCTCACTCCTCAAGACCTAGGAGAGAAGAGAGTATTGCTCACCAAGGAACCCTAGAACACATGGTTCGGCCAACAAGAACAACTAGGCAAGAAACAAAGCTAGCAACATATAAGAACATGAAAGGAAGTAGTATAGTTAGGGTTAGGAGTTATGCAACCCGCCTTAAGCAAGCTCCAAGCTCCAAGGCAGGATCGGCCACCAAGCTAGCTCCTCCAAGGGTGTTGTTCACCAAGCTTGAAAGGGAGAAGGGTATCGTGCACCAAGGTAGAGGAGAAAACCAAGAGACTAAAGGATCCCTAGCAAGAGGAAAAGAACACATATATAGAAGGGAATGGAGGAGAAAACAAGGTAGAGCCAAGCAAAGTGTCGTCCACCTAGGGACACTTGTCCTAGTGCATGAGCCACCACTCTAGCAAGCCCTAAACACATGTCCAAGGCCATTGCCACATGCAAGCATCAAGCACCAAGTGTCCACTAGTGGTGACACAAACGAGGTCAAAGCTTGGTCAAAGGTCATGGGTGACACACCCCATGGGCGACACACTCCCTTCTTGGCCAATACAAGGTGCAACCAAACCAAAGCAAGGCACCTCAAGGCCCAAAAAGCTCAACCAAGCCCAACAGAACTCCAAGCAACGAGCCCAAGCCTTCCTCTCTACACTAGAGGAAGCAAAGAGAGAGAGGAACACCTCACAAGGTGGGAAACTTGCCCACAAACCCTAGACTTGGGTTATTTGCAAGTAGCACCTCCAACTCTCAACAAAGCACAACCAAACCCTAATCACCACCAATGGTGATTAGCAAGCAACAAAGCACCAGGGTTAAGCAAAGAAAACAGGGTAAACCCTAAACGGAGGTCAGGGTCCTTACAATAAATTTCATAATACAAGCATGAGAATAGAAGTGTCTTGCGATAACAATCATCCACAATTTCAATTTAAAATAATAAATATTTGCATGCATAACAATGTAGACTAAATATACCTAAAATAGTGCCATAACACCATAGGATCATGGCCTAAAAGAAATAAGGTGGAAAAGCACACCCCGGGCGGAATACGCGCGCCCTTTATAAGTATAGTTGTACATAAGTACCACTATTCTAGATACTCTAGTCAAACATGTAGCATGCATAAATAGAGTGGCAAGACTGGCATCATAGTAAATTTATCATAAATGGATATTAAAGTAGAATGGGGGTCGAAGAACCCATTATAAACAAGGTATCACATCAATCAAATGAATATAATGAACTGAGAGCAGTAAAAATATAAATGTCGAAGCAAATTGATTTTCAAGTAGAATAACGGTTCAAGAGATGCCTCATTAAATGAATGTAGGTTTCAGTCAAATAATGCCCAAAATAAAATAGAGGATGTACATACCTGATCTTTAGGACTAACCCTATTTCTAGGGGGATTCTCAATTCATTCTTCTCCACCTAGAAGCATTATATATACATTAGTTCAACAGACTATTTTTGAAGTAAGATGTTTCAATCAAAATATTGGTTATGAGTATGTCCATTTTAATCTCGAGACTTTATTAACTGACATTAATTTATTAAAGTATCTTTACTATCCATTGGGTTTCGTATTCCAATCGAGTATGATATAATTATACATAGCTATTACCATTATAAGATACTTGAAATTGTATACCTTTATCTAACCATTTCAAAGAACTAATATATATAAGTGTGGATAGAATATAAGTTCCATTGTAGTCTAAATCACCATGTTATCTAGAGTAAGTATATCAAGATAGGTCCTCCACACCCCCTATTTGTAAACTAACTTTCTCATTAAGGTTCTTCCTCTTAAAATACCAATTTGTTCAAAATGGGTCAACTATATACTTATACTTCACAATTCCATTTACTTTGTATTTATAACATTATAAGATATATGTAGGTATGTAATATGATCATGTACACACCTATAATTATCATTGAGGTAATCAATTAGGTTATAGTCGCCTTTATACATTTTATGTCAGTTTAATCATTTTCCTTGTCATCCTCTATATATGTATTGTCTAATCTTTGCAACTAGATCATACTGTAAACAATATCGGCTTGCATACTTCTATATGAAAAGTTGATCAGGTACTCTAGTACTTATACAGGTAAGATTAATACTCAATAAACAACCCACTAATCTAGATTTGTCTAAAAATTACATTCTATATGCAATATGATGTGGTTTCACATAACTAATTGTTTGGTATAGTGTTTGAATCTTACAAGTATTTTACTAACATGTTATTTATATGCTTATGTTTGCATATGCTTATACTCATATGATCTAGGTTACAACTATCATATTCTAGGTTACCTTAAACATTGTTTTAATTCACCATTAACATGGATGTTGGTATCTTATAAACTGAAAAATCTTAATAGACTAAGGGTATGTGTCAAAGATGACTAACCTTCCATTGAATGTCCCCTTTCTCCAAGAGGAATACTTCATGTTGCATTAGAAAGTAGATGCTTGTCAAGCATGCACTGTCAAGTTTTCCTTATACCTTTATGGAGGAGGTTGAATGTATGGAAATATCTTGAGCATTGGATCTCACTGCCATAGCTGTCATCGAGTTGCTGGTTTGGTTGTGAGTAAGGGGTTAATGTCTAGACACGATGGTTCATGTAAGCAGGCCCTTTTGGCCAATATGTGTTGGAGGAAGGAAAGAGGAGAGGAAGGCATCAAGTTCGTGAATAGGTTGGCACATGGCTGTAAGATGTCAATGGATATTCAGGATGCGATGAAATAGGTAGCGGTGGAAGCCCTATTGGAGTGATGGTTGATCGGTGTCATGGTCATTGGGATCGTGAGGCTTGCTCAACTGCACATCATTCATTATTTATGGTTTGGATTGGTCCCTCCAATAGTGGTGAGGGGTTAGGAGGTCACTGTCGAGGTGATAACAGTTGTTGGGCCAATCTACATGCTTATTACAGTGGCAGCTTGAGGAGGAAGAGAAGAAAAAGAAGTAGGAGAAGATGATTGATAGGGGTTGTGGATCCATGGCGGTTAGTGGATGAGGTGTGTCTGGAGGCATATACTGATCTTGCCACCGTCACTGTGGTTAGCAGGAAACCTACAGTATGGTTGCTGGAGTTTGCAGATATGGCCAACATGATGGTTTCCTAGATATGGGATGCAGAGGAAGAAATACAGAGCATGGTGAGGGTGAGATGGTAGGCCGTGTTGCTCTGTTGCATGAGTTATGTTGGACAATTGGGTGCAAGGTGTGAGAGGTGAGAAGAAGAGGGATGAACTAGAGGAACTGGTTGCAAGGCTTGGTAGCATAAAACGGAGGAGGAAGGCTCAGATTTGTGAGTAGACCTCACTACAGTAGGAAGCAGTGTAGAGCAGAGGTCTGACTAGGCATGAGACTCAGATGGAAGAAGAGGTAACTGGTGTTCTGTGGCTCGATTATGCAGATGGTGGCACCCCTTGCAGGTTTACAATCGACCAGGGAATTGTGGTCACAGTGGTGATGCAGGTTCATGTTTATAGGTCAGCAGCAGCATCGACTTCCTCAGCAGACGTGATGTTGTCAGTGCTAGTGGGGAGACCAAAGTAAGGAGAGGAGATAGTGGTGATTAGGGAAAGGAAAGGAATGAAAAGGAAGGAGGAAGGGGAGAGGAGGAGAGGAAGAACGCATAAGAGAGGAGGAGGTGGGGAAATGGTCTCTAGTTCCAACCTTTGTGGTACTAGATCACGCGAAGACGCTACTAGGGAAAGGGTAGGTCGTGGATGTGGTAATAAGAAAATTGGGAAGTGTTAGGTCTATCTAAATCTTTTAAATGAATTAATATCCATTAAAAGCTTGTAATTTAATCAATTAAATGGGAAGGGTAAACAATGTGCAATTGACCCGAAATTTGACCTATAAGCCAAACAAGGTCCAAGGATTCCTATTTTAATGTCAATTTCACCTTTTAAAATTTTATTGCATTTTATCTCTTACTTGTACATTAAATACCCAATTCATGAATTGAATGTCTTTCCTAATCAATTTGATATATTAGTTCATATTTTTATATTCTATTTCATCAATTAAACTTAGAATGAGTCTAGAGTGTCAATGTAAGGTTTCATTGATTGGTGAATTTTCTCACTAAACTCTAGTATTGATTCATTTGGTTATTTCATCCTATCACATGATAATTTAGAAGAAGAAAAATAAAACTAAATATTAACAAATTTGAAAAGGACCTAGAACAAAGTAGGTCTAGTATGTTATCTTGAATTCGAGTATGTTACAATACTCCACCTCTTAAAGGGGATTTCGTCCCCGAAATCTATCCATCACTAGACAGGTGTACATACTTTTAAACTAATCCAAGGTTTCTAATGCACCTAACTAGTACAGATTTGATCTATAATGTCGGTTGTAAAATCGACACAAACAAACAGCAACGTCGGTTATATAACAAAACCAACACATATAAGCAACAAACTACCCATAGTATCGCTTTTAAATACAATGTTGGTTTTTTTGGTGGAACTGACGTCCAATGTGTCCCACGAAATACAAAAATTTTGGTGCCAAAATTTCCCACCAAAAGGTTGCCGAGTATTTCGTCAGTGATATGCAAAAGTGACACAAAAACTACTCGCGTCATGCCCCGTGTAAAAAAATTACATGTACCCTAGACATCTATAGTGTCGGTAATATTATAAAGTGTGTCGTCGGTTATGTTTCTAGAACTGACAGAACAAGTGTTCGCGCCATGCCCCCGCACAAAAAATGTCATGTCTGTGGTGTCGGTTTTTCTATTGAGAACCGACGTAAGTAGCTTATAAAATGGGCGTCGATTCTTGTCATTTATAACCGACACAGGGTATGGTCTTCAGTGTCAGTTTTTATTTATAACCGACGACCAAGTCAACTTAAGTGATATTCATGAAACCCTGGCCCGACCGTCTCCCTCATTCCGTGAAACCATTGGAGAGACGATTTTTCAGTCGTCATCGCCTTGTTGAGGAGAAGGACCCGCCGCCGCCTCCTTACTGAGGAGAAGGAGCCGCCAGAGCTGAGGTGTATGCCGCCGCCAAACTGAGCAAAAGGAGAAGCAGGCGAAGCCGCCGCCGCACTACACATAAGGAGCAGGAGACAACGACGACGCCACACTGAGGAGAAGGAGGAGGAGAGGCGTCGCCGCCGCACTGAGGAGAAGCAGAAGGAGAGGCACCGCTGCACTGAGGTTGGTTGACTGCACTGAGGTTGGTTGATCCTAAATTTGTTTTGACTTTTTTTAAATGACATTCAATGCATGTATGTGACCCATATATGTTTATACTTGATTATGCTTGTTTCCAAAATGATGAACTTGTTGGGTTTTATGGAGAAAACATGTGCGGCAGAAGCAATAAAATCCACACAACCCGAAACAGGATCTCGTCGACAACAACGTATTTGAAAGGAGTGTTTGTGGGATATGACCTTATCGCGGAGCAAGTCTGGCGATGTCCCGCTATACGATGGTGCAATGCTACTGACCTACACAGACAAAACTTCTCTCCCGTTCGCTGTCGTAGGTAGATCTGGCGGTGCTCCTGTGCGATGATGTGTGTCGCTCATAATGCACGCAGATGGTCATCGTGTCCACCGAACGCAGGCATATCAGCGTCTGCGTCTCTACTTCATCCACGCGGATGGACTGGAACTCCATGTCACGCTTCCTAATCCGGCGGGAAGGAGTCGTGTCTGTGCGGCGGCGTGCTAGTGGCATTTTTCTCTCCTTCCACTCCTGAGGACGATGACGGCTAGGTTTACGTACGTGAGCGTAAACTAAAAGTGTCTCTCGATATCTTATATAGATATCGATCGTCAATCCTCTTTAAATAGGATATGAAGGTAAGTAGGGTTTCCTAAACCCATCGGTAAACAGAAACGTTGTGTTAATTAAAACGCTCGTGGATTAATTAGAATATTCTGGAATTCATTAATTAACCAAATATTCACATTAATTGATTAATTAATATCTGACTCCATGCAATCTCTTGGGATGGCTCTATGGGCATATATATACCAATAGACTCCCACTTGCACTTAGAGCCAGTCACTCCAATATTATTCTAATCCATTACATAAACATTTTAGTAATCAATGTGATTCAGAGAAATTCCAATCAAATCCATAATTATACTCCTATTCCAACACATCCTATGTGTGTGACCCGGTAGGCTCCAAATTACGTTGGCAGTGATATCCATAATCATATTATGATTTCACAAGGAATGATTGGTATCTAGAAAGATTTCATTGCCACCCAAGTAATTGGAGAAGTTGGAGAACAACTTGACCTATCATTCATGACTGGTGTTACAGTGATTGTATAGTTCTTTTGTCGCTGATATCCAAATTGAACTCGAGTCATGGAATTGTTATCCTTTTCAACGTTCAATCCATGTTCCTTGAATTAGAGCAGACTGTTTGAGATATATGTAAGATCAATATTACATATTGACTCACATCAGCATGGCCATGCATTTCTCAGTCTCGCTTATCAAGTGGCCGGAATATCAAATTCTCATAGGAAGGACAAATTCCATCTACATCACTCATAGTCATCCCCATGTGTCACAGTGCACCCAAGCGCCATCTTTATGGAAATCCTTATTCAGGACCACAGTGGATGATGTCAAAGTACACCGAACGACATGTGATAAGTGTAGTGACTTTAGGTCTAAGAACCACAATCACCACCACCATTATGAGATGTGACTCTAACTACCAATCATGGTATCCATGTGTCACTCTCAAGGTGGGTCTATCTGATACACTGTTCTCTAACAAGTATCTATGTATTTGGTTTGATATCTCCATATCATGGATAATGAGATTCTTCCATCAACCAGCATACATTCTAATATTGTGTGTTATTGATGTCTATGGATATTTCCACAATAACAACTGATTAGGGACAAAACAAGAATACATACTCTTAGCATACATATGATCTCACTATTCAGGTCATCAACCCAAAGACATATGTCATTGAGTATATTATTCTATAGACATCTATAAGTTTTATGGTCATCTCACAATATAAAACACAAACATATAGATTGGAAACTTGCCTTTATTGATATGATCAATGTAGTATTACAAATCGTTTACATAGTATCCCATTACAATCATCGAATGATAGTTTCTATAGGCATACATACCAACATATTCCCACTTGCACTTATACCCAATCACTCATGAATCTCAATCCAAGTGATCGAACATGTCTGTCATGTTTCTGCTGTGAAAGTTCTTTTGTGAGCGGGTCATCCACATTGCTTTCTGTAGGTACTCTGCAAATCTTCACATCTCCTCATTGTACGATCTCTCGTATGAGATGGAACCATCATAGAATATGTTTGGAACGTTGGTGCGATATTGGTTCTTTAGCCTGTGCAATTGCTCCGTTGTTGTCGCAAAACAACTGAATTGCATCACCAACGCTTGGAACCACTCCAAGTTCAGAAATGAACTTCTTGATCCACACAGCTTCCTTTGCAGCATTAGATGTGGCAATATATTCGGCCTCTATTGTAGAATCTACAACCGTCTCTTGCTTGGAACTCTTCCAGCTCACAGCTCTGTTGTTCAAGCAAAACACAAATCCAGATTGTGATCTGTAGTCATCTTTTTCAGTTTGGAAGCTAGCATCGGTGTAACCCTTTACCACGAGCTCTTCCTCACCACCGTATACCAAGAATTGATCCTTAGTCCTTCTCAAGTACTTTAGGATGTTCTTTATGGCTGTCTAGTGACATTCACATGGATCTAACTGATACCGGCTCGTCATGCTCAAAGCATACGGCACATCAGGACGAGTACATAACATCGCATACATGATAGATCCAATTGTTGACGCATATGGAATCTTACTCATGTGTGCTCGTTAATCACATGAACTAGGACATTGGGTTTTAGAGATTGTAACCCCATGGGACATGGGCAAGTTACCTCTCTTAGAACCCTCCATGCTAAACCTCTTTAGCACCTTATCAATGTATGTGCTCTGGCTTAGTCCTAGAAGCCTTCTAGATCTATCTCTATAGATCTTGATCCCTAGTATATAGGATGCTTCGCCTAAATCCTTCATAGAGAAAGTCTTCCCTAGACAACATTTTACTGTCTAAAGAGTAGGGATGTCATTTCCCATCAATAGTATGTCATCCACATACAATATGAGAAATATGACTGTGCTCCCACTAACCCTTTTGTAAACACAAGGTTCATCTTCATTTTGACTAAAGACAAACTTTTTGACTACTTCATTAAAGCGTAGATTCTAGCTCTGAGATGCTTGCTTCAATCCATAGATTGACCTTTGTAGCTTACATACTTTATTAGCTTCCTTTGGATTGATAAAACCCTCAGGTTGTGTCATGTACACATCCTCGAGTAAATTCCCATTAAGGAATGTTGTTTTAACATCCATCTGCCAAATCTCATAGTCATGATAAGCTACAATGGCAAGCATGATCCTGATGGATTTAACCATGGCAACTGGTTAGAAGGTCTCATCATAATCAACACCTTGAATTTGACGAAATCCTTTCGCAACCAATCTACCTTTATAGGTTTGAACATTTCCATCCATGTCAGTCTTCTTCTTAAAGACCCACTTGCACCCTATGGGTCTTACCCCTTCGGGTGGATCCACCAAGGTCCATACCTTGTTGGTGTACATGGATTCCATCTCAGATCTCATGGCTTCGAGCCATTTTTAAGATTATGGTCCCTTAGTAGCTTCTAGATAGGAAGTTGGCTCATCTGTTATGCCCAACTCGTCACTGTCTTGAGTCATGAGAAATCCAAATCTCTCAGGCTCAAGTCGTGTCCTACTAGACCTACGAGGTTCATGTGTTACATTTGGAACTTGAAATTCCACAACAACTTGTGAGTCTTCATGTTCCCTATGTACCTCCTCAGGTTCTCTACTTTCTTGTTGGTCTCGAACTTCTTCGAGCTCTACATTCCTCCCACTAATTCCTTTGGAAATAAATTCCTTTTCAAGAAATACAACAGTCCTAGCAACAAACACTTTGTTGTCAGTTGGTGTGTAGAAGTAGTATCCCCGAGTTTCCTTGGGGTATCCAACAAAATAGCATTTGTATGATTTGGGTCCAACCTTTTCAGGAAATTGTTTCCTAACATAAGCTTCACACCCCCAAATCTTTAACATAGACAAATTGGGATGATTCCCATTCCATATCTCATATGGTGTCTTTTGAACTGATTTGGAAGGTACACGGTTAAGTGTAAACGTTGTAGTTTCAAGAGCATATCCCTAGAACAATATCGGAAGTTCGGATGACCTCATCATTGATCGTACCATGTCTAATAATGTACGATTCCTTCTTTCTGACACACCATTATGTTGTGGTGTACCAGGTGGAGTCCATTGTGATACAATACCACAGTTTCTCAGAAGGTCCTCAAACTCTTGGCTTAAGTATTCGCCACCTTGATCTGAATGGAGTGCTTTAATACTCTTACCAAGTTGCTTCTCTACTTCATTCATGAAAGTCTTGAACATTTCAAGAGTTTCTGACTTGTGTTTCATAAGATATACATAGCCATACCTACTGAGGTCATCAGTGAAGGTAATGAAGTATTAATAGCCTCCTCTAGCATTTGATCTAAAAGGTCCACATACATCAGTATGTATGAGCCCTAGCAGATCACTGGCTCTCTCACTGTGTCCAGTGAAAGGAGTTTTGGTCATCTTACCTAATAAACATGCCTCACATGTCTCTAATGATTCAAAATCAAAAGAGTCTAGATAACCCTCCTTATGGAGTCTAGATATGCGCTTCTCGTTTATGTGCCCAAGACGACAATGCCATAAGAATGTTTTGTTTGAGTTGTCAAGTTTAACCTTTTAGTATTTACGTTATATATGCCAGTCTCAAGTTCTAACAAGTAGATACCATAAGACATAGGGGCATTTCCATAAAAGATCTCATCTTTAGGAATAGAAATAATTCCATTCTTAATGTAAAATTCAAATCCACTCTTGTCCATACAAGATACATAAATAATATTTCTATTAATGGCAGGTACATAATAGCAATTCTCTAATTCTATTATAAGGCCTGTAGGAAAAGATAAACTAATAACTCCAACTGCGGTGGCAGCAACTCTTGCTCCATTAGCAACCCGCAGCTCGACTTGGCCCTTTCGTAAAGGCTTACTTCTTATCAGATCTTACATATTAGAACATATGTGAGATCCACATCCGGTATCCAGTACCCATGATGAAGAAGTATTTAAGTTTATCTCAATAATTTATATACCTGAAGTGGAGATCTCTATCCCCTGCTTCTTCTTCCTCAGTTCCTCCAGGTAGAGAGGACAGTTTCTTTTCCAATGTCCTGGCTGGTGACAATGATGACAACTGCCTTCTTTGGAGATCCCACCTTAGCTTTGAGCGCGGATGACTTTGGCTTCTGCCCAGCTTTAGAACCTTTCTTAGCCTTGCCTTTTGACTTTCCCTTTGCCTTGATGATCACCATCACAGAATTGGGCTTGTCTTTCTTCATCTGTGCTTCAACTGTCCTCAACATGCCCAACAATTCTGACAATGTCTTGTCAAAATTGTTCATGTTATAGTTCATGACAAAATGACTATATGATTCAGGCAATGATTGTAGTGAAAAACCACTAGAGGGGGGTGAATATGGTTTTATGATTATTTTAAGATAATTTAACTCAAACAATCACAATTGAAATAATAAGAAGGAGGCAAGGTGTTTAGAGTGGTTCCAACCTTAGCAAATACTAAGGCAGTCAATCCACTACCTGGTTGCTTACCCAACCGAGATTTTGAAAGTATTAAATTTTATTACCTCGCAAGGATATTACATAAAATTACAATACTTTCTACACCCTTTGGACAACCTTCACCTTGAAGAAGTCTCACCAACCTTGAAGCAGCCTTCCTTGAAGTAACTTCAAGCTCCCCCTTGAAGTAGCCTTCCTCTTGAAGTAGCTTCCCGTTGAGACAACCTTCTAGAAGTAGTCCAAAGATCTCCTTCTTCACCAAGAAGATCAAACTCTCTCCAATCCGCAGCCTCCAATCCTAGGAGTAGCAAGGAGAGTACAAGGAATAAGAAAGAACAAGAAAGGAAATGGAAATTACAATTACCACTTGAAGCACAAGGCTTGATTTCCTATATCAAGTGTATTGATCTCCTAACCAATGAGTATGGAAGTGTAGGTTTAGTGGATAGGATATGCTAGCCTATAGGACACGAATTTGAAGCAAGGGAAATGAGTAGCAAATACTAGTGTTGCTCAATTGCTCAAAACAGATTGCCAATTGCAAGTATGTAAGCTCAAGTATTGCACAAGTGTATTTTAGGTGTCCTATGGCTTGTCCTATTTATAGGAATGACCTATGTATGCTTAAGGACGTTCTAGACACTTTCTAGGGGGTTCTTAGTGCTCAACTAGCCATTAGGTATCCATTAGTTGCTTTGACAATGACTAGTTAATTAATCCTAAAAATTGCAGACAGAGACATTCTCAGTCGAAGATTTGTCCACCGAGAGTCCTTCTCGGTCGAGGACTTGTCGACTGAGGGACTGTCTGGAGCAAGTGTATATAATGTTCTGATCCAACTCCCAACTACCTTGTCTGCTGAGTCTAACGGCTACCTAGGTCATTCTCGGTCGAAGAGTTTGTCGACCGAGAGTGTCTCGGTCGAGAATGTTGTCGACCAAGATTAACCCTATTTCAATGTTTTAAACTAAGTACCAAGTGTATGTATGAGTGTGCAGTTGTGACACTATTGTAGGGGATGACCTATCTAAGTGTTGTGATTGTCTAGGGAAGATCTAAATGCTTGATTTACATGATATCTAAATACTTGTACATTATATACTTGTACAAGTTTTTACATTTGATTACAATCATGAATTAAAGCAATTTGAGCATATAGATCTTCCAAGTTGTTTGTCATCCACCTAATTCCTGCAACACTCAAGTAGCACGTTAGATCCACAAGAATTGATTACAATCATGAATTAAAGCAATTTGAGCATATAGATCTTCCAAGTTGTTTATCATCCACCTAATTCCTCCAACACTCAAGTAGCACGTTAGATCCACAAGAATGAAATGTTTGTCATCATTGAAACAGAAGGATTATAATAATGTCCAATTTAGCCAACAATCTCCCCCTTTTTGAAGATGACAAACATTTCCTAAAGATAAAATAAGGAAATATAAATCATATGAGTTTCATACCTGAAGTTTACCTTTTGTAGCCGTTTCTTGTTTTGCAAGTGGGTGCTGGCCGAGATTTTATGAAACTCATTTTATTTAATATTATTTTTCCCCCTTTGTCATTTCAAAAAGATATCCAAGAATAATCATTTAGTATGACTTTTGTATTTCTCCCCCTAAATTTGATGCTTTGCTTCCCCTTAAAGAGATATTCAGTTTAAAAGCAAGGGATTAATGCAAACCAATTATTGTTAAATTTAGCCACAATTTATTTCTCAATCATTTTCAAAGGATATTAATCCTTGAAATGATATGAGAACCTTTTAATCTTATAGTAGAGTACATGAAAAGTATCTCTAACCAAATGCACAGGATGTTAAGCCCTGATTTGTTTAAAGAATTACATTAAGAACAAGATATATCACATTCATGAAAGTTATATTCCTTTATTTTCATAACCAAGATTACTTTTAAAGATGCTAAGGTCATAGCATGTTTCAACTTTTCTTTATGATGTTCACAAAATTTTGTAAGCTCCTTCCTAATCTTATAGTCAAGATGGTTTTTGTGAGCTCCCCCTTAATCAAGATAATTTAAGGATTCTAAGGTCACAATCAATATTAGATCATAATAAGTTCACCTTTTATGAGAGTTATGCACTAAAATTATGTTTTCAATATGATAAACACATTATGAATCAAGATACTAAGATTAGGTGCAGTAAAATGATGTACAAATAAGCATTTTGTCAAGCTTATTTTAGGTCGACCTTGACTTCGACCATAGCGCCCCTTGGTCAAAATTGATTTCAACCAAGAGGCAATTTCTGTAGATTTCCAGTTTAAGCACTCTCATTGTATTACACATTTATGTTAATAGATAAAGTTTTTATGTAATATGATCAAATGTATATCAATTTGAAGCACTTTGAGTGATACCTATTTTGAAGAAGTTTTATCAATTGAAAACTTAATATAGGCATCATAATGAAGTCTTTGTCCTGGATTTTCCTAGACTGTATGTTTTACATTCATTTTGAATGATGTCTCCTAAGCTTTGCTATAGGTACATAAATATCAATTCCCATTTCTTCTTGTACCCTTATTTTCAGATTAATCATAGGATTCTTTAGAGACATATATCCTTGAAAGCAAGATTAATATCTTAAAGTCAAGATTTTGCTTTTGATTTCTTAGAACAAACAAATAGATAAAACATTAATATTTTTGTTCTAAGAGACACTGTTTGGCTTGTCATAGCATCATCAGCCATTCACACAATAATCATTATCTATTATGCATTTATGCCATAGAGTTTTACTGTTATGCAAAATGGCATTTTCAATGATAGTATCATCTATATTTGTAATGTGTTTAATTACAGTGATCATCCATTTATGGTTTGTATATATAGATCAAAGATTATTTTAGACAAACCAAAAGAAAATGAAACACAATGATCATGGTATAATGATTTTAATAGAATAGTGGAAGCATATCCACAATACAGTGATCAAAATACAAGCATATAATTTCATTAAATACAATGATTATGATCATTTAAACTATATTTCAATACACATGGTTCGTATATGGATAGACCAAGGAATAGTTTAGGAAAGACCATGTGGATTATGATAAAACAATAATTTTTCTTGATTAAACCAACATGGTTCATAGTTTTTAGTCTTAAGCCAAACCATGTAGAAGATAAACCAAAATAATCTCATTTATTGTTTATAAATTTAAGACAAACCATGCTTAACAATTTTTGTCAAATAATGAAGAAAGTATGTTCAATATCAGTTTTCATGTATCAATTTTGTAATATGTTTAAGAATTTCATATTCATAAGGTTATACCTTCTTTCAATAATTCATGATTCAAAAGATCAATATGTCTTGTTTCAAAGATGGTCTCCAAGATTTATTCTTGATTTGCATATTAAATCAATCATTAATAAGAAATTGATAGCAAACTAGATTAATTTTAAAACTGGTTCAGCAGAACTTGATTCGGTCGAACTGTTTGTCGACCGACTTTATCTCGGTCGACATTTTTCTCAACCAAGAATGTTGTTGTTTGTACAGGTTTTATTAGATTTGTTGCAACTTGAAAACAGTAACCTGTTCGGTCGACTATTTCTCGACCGACAATGTTCTCGGTCGAACAGTTTCTCGACCGAGAGTGTTTTTGTACTATTTTTCAGTAATTGTTTACAAGTAAATCATAGATCATTTTCAATTCAATTATGCATTTGAAAACTAACTTTTTAGTTGAGATAGAACATATGAATATCAAAGTAACATTTAGATCAAATCTCAACTAATTACATTCAAATCTTTATGTTTTGAGGACCCTAATTAAGGCAAATTTTCAAAGATGTGTCTCTGCAGATTGGTTTAAAATGTATATTTTCAAGTTAGAAATTTTAATTACTTGAATCAATTAGTTATCTCATTATGTTAAGTTGAGATAGGCATAGAGATATACAACTAGAGTCTTTGGTCATATCTCAACTTAATCTTGTTCATTTAGTTTGGGGGTTTTGGAACCCATACTAACTCAACATCCTTTTTCTTGTAAGGACATGAAAAAGAATAATGTCCAAGATGCAAACAATAATGACAACATATAGAATCCACCTCATATCTCTTTCTATGATTTTTTTTTTCTAGGTTGTTCTTGGGTACATATGTATATTTGCCTCTAGGTACATACATAGATTGATTTTCTAGCACTTGTGTCTTTCTCCAACTAGGTTTTTGGTAAGATTTTCCTTTACGATTATAACCTAGTCCTCTCCTTCCAATTTGACGATAAGAATCATTTAAATTTTTATCAAGGGTATCATTGTTACTCAAACTACTTACTTTTTGTTGCAGCTTAACAATCTCATCCATTCTCTTATTGATGTCTAACTTTTCTTGATCTAGATTAGATAACAAAGAATCTCTTTCTTTTACAATAATATCATAATCTAGATGTGTACACAAAACAGGTTATTTTTGAAGATCATTTACTTGAGTTTGCAAGTTTATCTTTTCTAGAGAAAGAAGATTGCAATTTGCTTCTACTGATTTCAACTTAATATCATGATCTTCAATAGCCTTTTTGAGATCTTCATTTTCATATGTGAGAGCAAGAAGTTTAGCATGTAACTCATCATTTGCTTTATTGGATTTCTTTAATTTCTTCTTGCACTCAATATACTTATTATGTGTCTCTTTAAGACTAGAAATTAGCTCTTCTTTAGGTAAATCAAAAAGGCTTACCTCTTCTTCTTCTTCTTCACTTATTGTAGCAATTAGGCATTCTTTATGCACTTCTTCCTTCTTTAACCTCCATGGGCAACTAAGTGTTGTGTGGCTTGTTCCTAAGCACCAATTGCAACTTGTTGAAGATTGGTCCATACTTTTCCTTTGCTTGCGGTTGTAGACACCACCACCCTTCATTCTTCAAGACTCGATTAGAGCTCCTTGAAGCCCGCTCTGATACCAATTGAAAAACCACTAGAGGGGGGGTGAATATGGTTTTATGATTATTTTAAGATAATTTAACTCAAACAATCACGATTGAAATAATAAGAAGGAGGCAAGGTGTTTAGAGTGGTTCCAACCTTAGCAAATACTAAGGCAGTCAATCCACTACCCAGTTTCTTACCCAACCAAGATTTTGAAAGTATTAAATTTTATTACCTCGCAAGGATATTACATAAAATTACAATACTTTCTACACCCTTTGGACAACCTTCACCTTGAAGAAGTCTCACCAACCTTGAAGCAGCCTTCCTTGAAGTAACTTCAAGCTCCCCCTTGAAGTAGCCTTCCTCTTAAAGTAGCTTCCCGTTGAGACAACCTTCTAGAAGTATCCAAAGATCTCCTTCTTCACCAAGAAGATCAAACTCTCTCCAATCCGCAACCTCCAATCCTAGGAGTAGCAAGGAGAGTACAAGGAATAAGAAAGAACAAGAAAGGAAATGGAAATTACAATTACCACTTGAAGCACAAGGCTTGATTGCCTATATCAAGCGTATTGATCTCCTAACCAATGAGTATGGAAGTGTAGGTTTAGTGGATAGGAGATGCTAGCCTATAGGACACGAATTTGGAGCAAGGGAAATGAGTAGCAAATACTAGTGTTGCTCAATTGCTCAAAACAGATTGTCAATTCCAAGTATGTAAGCTCAAGTATTGCACAAGTGTATTTTAGGTGTCCTATGGCTTGTCCTATTTATAGGAATGACATATGTATGCTTAAGGACGTTCTAGACACTTTCTAGGGGGTTCTTAGTGCTCAACTAGTTGTTAGGTATCCATTAGTTGCTTTGACAACGACTAGTTAATTAATCCTGAAAATTGCAGACAGAGACATTCTCGGTCGAAGATTTATCGACCGAGAGTCCTTCTCGGTCGAGGACTTGTCGACCGAGGGACTGTCTGGAGCAAGTGTATATAACATTCTGATCCAACTCCCAACTACCTTGTCTGCTGATTCTAACGGCTACCTGGATCATTCTCGGTCGAAGAGTTTGTCGACCGAGAGTGTCTCGGTCGAGAATGTTGCCGACCGAGATTAACCCTGTTTCAATGTTAGTTACCAAGTATATGTATGAGTGTGCAGTTGTGACACTACTATAGGGGATGACCTATCTAAGTGTTGTGATTGTCTAGGGAAGATCTAAACACTTGATTTACATGATATCTATGTACTTGTACATTATATACTTGTACAAGTTTTTACATTTGATTACAATCATGAATTAAAGCAATTTGAACATATAGATCTTCCAAGTTGTTTGTCATCTACCTAATTCCTGCAACACTCAAGTAGCACGTTAGATCCACAAGAATGAAATGTTTGTCATCATCGAAACAGAAGTATTATAATAATGCCCAATTTAGCCAACATGTAGAATCACATCAGTGGCCAACTCTTGACCTAGGGGAAATCCCAGCTTGGATAGGCTTTCCACATACCCAATCAAGGTGAGTATATGGGTGCCAAATGAGTCTCCCTCTTTCATCTTGCTTTTGAACAAAGCCTTTGAGACATCATGTCTTGCTTGATGTTGATACATGTTGTTGATATGTGTTACCATCTCCATGGCATTCATGTTCTCATGCTGCTCTTGCAACTCATAGTTCATTGAGCACAACATCAGACACTTGACATCCACGGCATCATCAAGGTGCTTCTTATAAGCATCCTTTTCAGCCTTGGGCACATTTACGACGGGCTCCGCTGGCTCTAGTGTTTCAAGGACATAGAGCTTACGCTCATGTGTGAGAACAATTCTCAGCGTCCTAAACCAGTTTTGAAAGTTTGTTCCAGTGAGTTTGTCCTTCTCAAGGACCGATCACAATGAGAACGTGTGAGTGTTGTTTGCCATTTGATTGCTACAAAAGAAAATTTTGCATTTAGTCCAAAACATTTTGACTTGTAAAGATTTGATAAACGAGATTAATTAGGCCTTTAATCTCCCAGTATTCTATTCAAATTGATAACCCTCACTATCAACTCAGAAGATTGCAACGCACAACCTTCTAGTGAGCCAAGATCCAAAATAATTGGATCAATGCCCAGCCAACGCCGGCGTCAAAGACCAAATACTAAGGTAGGCAACTTTTTCCAATTGCATCATATGCAACTCTTGGATACATGATCATGTACAACTCCTTTCCATGATGCATCTGTGTGCCTCTAGGTACTTGATCCTATCAAGGTTCCCTAGTTAAGTCCAACCCATAAGCCAACACTGTGGGCTCTGATCTCCAAACCACGATATAAACACGATTCAAACTTAGCGAAAGCGATTCGATTAACATCGGAAGACAAAAATCACGGAAAATTAAAACTTTTCGAAACAAGAGCTTGAATCCATAAAAGCTTCTTTCATAACAAGAGATAAACTGTTTACATCTCATGATAATTACTTCTTGAGTAATTATATACATCAAGATACAAAATCTCAAGAACTCATAACAAAAGACTCCAAGACCTGAGAGTACAGAGGACACATAGGACTGACTCTAACTACACCACATGGCAGGATAAATCTCCACCTGAGATTTACTATTGCTCCTGGTGCTGTTGCTGCTACTGCTGGGACTGGTCACCTGTAGACCGGTTCCTCCGTCTCCGACGTCCACCTAAAAATTTGAAGTCTACGGGGTGAGACAATTTTACATAATTGTCCCAGTGAGAATTATAACTCTCCGCCAGAAGCTTTATTATAACATCAAAGAATATCTTAAGCAGTAAAGCTTTCAAAGTATTCAATAGCAGTTGCAGCAATAAACAAGAGCTCAACATTTATGAGACATGAAGAATATAAGCACTATTACAGTGTATCATCAATCAACTAACTCGTAGTTATCTCTAACATGTATACTACGCGGTTGATTATGTTTTACAAACAATATTATGCCCTATGGAGATGAGGCATACCACTCATACTCCAACTGATTGCTAAGAAGTCACATCAGTATCATACATAGGTCATTAAGAGAGCCGGATTCTCATGACCTTCACCTTCCTCAGTCAGTAAGAGGATCACTTGTAGGACATCTTGTGTCTCTACTATTATAGCTCACCAGGGTAAACTGATCCTTTGCTATTCTAGAGTTACAGTGGCGTTCTGTACTCTCTTAGTCATCAGGAGATTTCATGTTTATCTCCACTGATACGGATATCTATGTTTTCTTCGTCATCAGGAGGTTTCATGTTTACCTACTACTGATACGGTATGAGATTGTAGTGAAGGATTGACAGATTACATATCTACATCAATTTCCTACACTAGGATGTAAGGTTCTACACATCCATATACCCCACATACTCACTAGTATGTGATCCAGGAGTTCCCTTAGGAAAACATGTTTCACCATCATTTGATCTCTGACAATGATGGGTCTATGATCAGGGCTCTACATTATACTTGATTAGTTAGGTACATTCAGTATTCATTTAACATCACACATTGTTCTTCAAACAATAACAGTAGCTTAACAGCTATAAAAGGAGAATACTAAATGTAACAAGCCTAACTCATATCAATCATCATTTCTCATTATACTCATCACAGTCATCTCTAAAGCATAACTTTGATGGTATTCATGGCTCTCACAACCCATTATTATCATAGAATGCCACTGACAAGGCATCAAGATACTTTACTTATTCATAAAGCTATCAATATGCCTTTAATGAATATAGTATCATCATCCATACCTGGATATGATCACCTCCATATCAGAACATGCATGGTTAATTCAACTAATAAAGGTAATTCAAAACAATGATTATACTTTCCACTCTTGTCATAAGAGCTAAGTTCTTTGATTCTTATCAAATAGAGTTTAATACTCATATAACATGTCATCACCTTTGAATTAGGGTTTACTATTCACATCACATGTCATTACCCTTGAATTAGGATTTACTAATCACATCACATGGTGAATTGAACTCATAACATCATCATGTATGAGGAACATCATCATTGATGCTCTCAGATTAGCTTAAGATTCATCATATATCATAATTAGGGTTTTCATGATCTCACATAGGTGGATCATACCCTAATCATGCACATTCATGTGTATTGAAGGTTCTTTACTTGAGTTTCCACCCTAAAAGGGTACTTTCTCTCTCTTAAGATACTTTCTCTCTCCTCATACTAGTAGATGGTGATAACACCTCTCTAGATCAGGTTGGGTTAAGTCCTCATGGGCTAACATAAGCCAAAACATCACTATCATGTGATTAGGGTTTGATTTGAACAAGGTTTTACTCAATTGAACCCCTCAAGGGTATTTTGGTAATTCACCCCATTGATCACCATCATGGGTTAATTCATTAGTCACTTAGTCCCTTAATGTTCTAAGTTACCATTAGGGTTTAGATTAGATCACCATTGAACCAATTACAACTTCAAGTGATTAAGTATAAATAACCTTGAAAACCTCCAAACGGTTTCAACCTTCAACCACCAAACGGTTTGAAACCGTTTAGGTGTGTTGACCATTTGCTAGGTTTGACTCCAAGACCGCATGACCTCAAGGTCATTTGCCCAAACCGTTTGGGTGCGTTGACCGTTTGGAAAGGTTGACTTTCCAAACCGTTTGAGCTTATGCGGTTTGAAACCGTTTGATCAACTTGTCTTGAGATCGATTGGTCCAAACGACCTTGAGATCGTTTGAGCCCAAACGGTCTTGAGACCGTTTGGTCCAAATGGGCTCAAACCGTTTGGACCTCCAACATGGTTCAAAAGTCACAAATGTTATGATTAAGTATGTTGAAGCCCTCAATTGGCCAAAGCCATGTTAACCACTTATAAATTGAGTCAATTAGTATGAGCCTCAATCAATTGGACACCAAATTAACCCTCAATTGAAAGCCAATTAGGGTTAAGTCCATCTCAATTAGAGTTCCAAAATGGGTGGTCATCAATATTCAACAATGTGAATCAATTCAAGGTTGAACCTATCAATTGACCTCCAATTGGGCCCAAACTTGGCCCAAACGGTCTTGAGATCGTTTGGATGACCTCCAAACGGTCTTGAGACCGTTTGCCCAAGAATTCATCAAAATCTAAGTTGATTTGATAGGGGTTGAACCTTAATTAAGTCACAAGTCAACAATTTGATTATTTTAATAACCCACTATAATTGGGCCCTCAATTGATCAAATTACCTTAACCCTAGACCTCCAAACGGTCTTGGGTTGACACCAAATGGTCTTGAGACCGTTTTTATGAGTTCCAAATGGTCTTGAGACCGTTTGCCCATCCATTTTTTGGATTCTAGTGACAATTCATCAAGATTTGATCTATTGAGTTAATCATTACATCAATACTTAATTGCAATATGGTTTGATACCTTTGGACCTTCAATTGGTCAACTATACTTGACCCCAGACCTCTAAACGGTCTTGGGTGATCCCCAAACGGTCTTGAGACCGTTTGGATGATTCCCCAAACGGTCTTGAGACCGTTTGGGCTAATCAACCCAAAATCTCTAATTAACTCATTGGAATTTCAGCACTGATTTCAATTAGGGTTTGCCCTATTGATTAGCCTTCAACTCATGACTCGTTTGGAATTAAGCCATCAAATTTGGTGAGTCATTAATCAACATTATTATGAACAGTAATCCCAAACGGTCAACGCTTGGTCAACCATCTTAAACGGTCTTGAGACCGTTTGCCCAAAAAGGGCAAATTAAATAGATTGAAAATCAGAACTTAATTCAATTGGATTTGCTAATTGATTTGCTTATATCTCACGATTCCTTTGGATTTAACCCCTAAATTTTTGTGGGTGATCAGACTACATAATTAGGAACAGGATTCTCATACGGTCGTCACTTGGTCAACTGGACCAAACGGTCTTGAAGACCGTTTGCCTCCATGCGACCCTGAAACCGTTTGCCCACCAAACGGTTGTGCAAACCGCATGGGCAATTGGTTAGGACCGTTTGGTAAAGTGTAAAATCCGTAGATAAGCATAGGAATTAACGCCCTTATCTTTTTCCTCAAGAACAGTAGCAGTTATTCACGATTTTGCTTGCAAGGATGCAAGGGAAGATAGGGAAGAAGAAGAACTAGCAACTATATGCATAGAAAAAGATGTATAATCAAGCATAAGGTTTAGAGTTATAAAACCCGCCTAAAGGTTGTTCCTTGAGCTCCAAGTTTCCAAGATTCAGGTATTTAATGGCGTATTTGAGCTCCACAAGTCGGCCAAGGTGAATTCTCCAAGGAAGAGTTGGAAAGGAATGGCTAGAAAGATAAAGCTAGGTGAGTTAGCCATGAATTCAACCTTGAAATCGAGTTTCCTCCATGAATTCAAGCAAAAGGGATGATCCAAACTTACCTTGAACTCCTTGGTCGTTCTCCTATGCTCCAGAGCTCTGCCTTAGTTGGTTTGAGCAAGGGGGATAAGTGAGGGAATGAAAGAAACGTTCCTTTGCTTGCAAAGGAAGTGGTATATATATATATTGGGTGAAATTCCAACATAAGAATATATGTTTTCCTCGTTTCTCATCTAAGTCCTTCCTTTCTTCTTTGCACGTCCCCACATCTTATTTCTAAGGGCAAACTCCTTCTAAGATCAAGAATTGAAGGCAAAGAGGATCAACCCATCACTAAAGCATACACATAAAAGGGCTATTATACATACACCTTGTTTATTCAATCACAAAGGTGTTCTTTCATAACTTGATTAATTAATTGAAGTGACCTTTCATCATTTCTTCTCTAAATGATGACAAGAGTCTTAATAAATACTTTTGATGGTGTAAATTACAAGTTGCACCCCTCAAATTGGGTAAATTGCACTTTTCCCCAATTTAGGGTTTTCAAGCACCGGGATTGCTTCCACAGCTGCACCTTGGTGCCCAAGCTTGGGAAATCCCTCAAACCTTACCATCATCATTCTCATGATGTCTCAACATCAGAGGAACATCTCAACATGTGCAAATTGTAAGTTAACCCTTCTAACTGGGTAATTTGCACATAGGTCCCTGTATTACAAAACAATGCTACAACTTTATATAAAAAGGAGCAAAAATTGAAATATATGTTTCTGAGGAACTTAATTACATGCCCAAAGTTAATCACAAGGATTTAATTACATATTTAGGCAAAACACCTAGGGTTAACTCATAACCCAGGTCAGGGATGTTACAAATTATCCACCCCTTACAAGGATTTCGTCCCCGAAATCGATAAGACATATTAAGAGAAAAGGGCAGGATACTTCCTTCTCATCTCATCCTCTAATTCCCTAGTGGCTTATTCAACACCACGGTGGTTCCAGAGGACTTTCACAAGACTTATATCTTTCTTCTTTAACTTTTTAATTCTGTTATCAAGGATTGACACTGGTCCCTCCTCATAGGATATATCATCATTCAATTCTACCTCCATAGGTTGTATAATTGACTCAGTGTCTGGGTGACATTTCTTTAGCATAGAAATGTGAAACACAGGATGTAACCTCTGTAACTCTGGTGGCAGCTCTAGTTTATAGGCTACTTTTCCAATCCGTTCAATGATTGGATAAGGCCCCATATATCTAGGAGCTAACTTCCCTTTCCTTCCAAAACGAAGGACCCCTTTCCAAGGCGAGACTTTGAGATATACTCTGTCTCCAACCTGGAACTCTAAAGGTCTACGACGCTTGTCAGCATAAGATTTCTGCCTATCATGTGCAGTCTTAATCTTTTGTTGTATTACTTTAATCTTTTCTGTAGTTTGCTACACAAGATCAGGTCCTAACAACTGATGCTCACCAGTCTCATACCAATACAAGGGTGATCTACAACGTCTACTATATAAGGCTTCATAAGGTGCCATATCAATACTATGCTGATAGTTATTGTTATAGGCAAACTCTATCAAGATTAGGTGTAGATCCCAACTTCCGGTAAACTGGAGAACACATGCTCTCAACAAGTCTTCTAAGGTCTGTATGGTCCTTTCTGACTGTCCATCAGTCTGTGGATGAAAGGCCGTACTAAACCTTAGCTTGGTGCCTAAGGCTCTGTGTAATTGTTCCCAAAAACAACTTGTAAACTGAGGACCTCTGTCAGAAACTATTGTGACAGGAACTCCGTGCAAACGCACTATCTCTTGAACATATAATTCTGATAACCTTTCAGCAGAATAGGTTGTTTTGACAGGTAAGAAATGTGCTGTCTTAGTCAACCTATCAACAACTACCCAAATGGAATCATGTCCTTTACTTGTCCTGGGTAGGCCAACAATAAAGTCCATGGTCACATGGTCCCACTTCCACTGTGGTATGGGTAAAGGTTGCATTGTTCCTGCAGGTTTCTAGTGTTCAGCTTTAACTTGCTGACACACAGGACATCTCAGAACAAATTCTGCAACATCCTTCTTTATTCCAGGCCACCAATACAGATCTTTCAAATTTCGATACATCTTGGTGCTCCCTGGATGCATAGCATACATGGAAGAATGAGCTTCTTCCAGGACTAACTTCCTCAAGTCATCCACATCTGGCACTATCATCCTTCCATTATAATAGACTACTTGGTCATCTGAGTCATGGAAACCATATCGCTTCTCATTTCCATACTTAGATCTAATCTGCTGAACGGCAGCATCACCTAGCTGTGCTTCCTTAATCTGCTCTCTTAGGGTAGGTTTAATATGCATCTCAGCTAACAACCCGGCTAACAATGACACCTTCAACTGCACATTGTCTTGTCTCAAAGAGATAAGCATATCCCTTCTAGAGCATACTAAAGAGTTTAGTTGTGCCCTTTCCATGGTTGATGTTGTTGATTTCCTACTCAAGGCATCAGCAACCACATTAGCCTTCCCCGGATGGTAATCAATCGTACAATCGTAGTCCTTTATTAATTCCATCCAGCGGCGTTGTCTCATATTGAGCTCATGCTGAGAGAAGATGTACTTAAGGTTCTTATGTTCAGTGAAAATATGAAACGTCTCTCCATAAAGATAATGTCTCCAGATCTTCAGGGCATGAACTACAGCAGCTAACTCCAGATCGTGTGTCGGATAATTCTCTTCGTGTTTCTTAAGCTATCGAGAAGCAAAAGAAATTACTTGTTTATCCTGCATCAACACACATCCAAGTCCATTCTTAGAAGCATCACAGAAAACTATATATCCTTTGCCTTGCTCAGGTAGCACAAGCACAGGTGCACTTGTCAACCTCTCCTTCAACAACTGAAAGGATTGTTGACACTTATCACTCCAAGAAAAAGGAGCATCTTTCCGGGTTAACTTGGTCAAAGGTAAGGCTATAGAGCTAAAGTTCTTAATGAACCTTCGATAATAGCCAGCTAACCCCAAGAAACTTCGAATCTCTGTCGGTGTCTTTGGTTGTTCCCATTGTAGAACAGATTCTACCTTTGTAGGGTCAACACGAATTCCCGAGGCAGATATCACATGTCCAAGAAAAGATACCTCCGGCAACCAGAACTCACACTTGCTAAACTTAGCATACATCTTGTGTTTTCTTAGCAAGGTCAAAGCTTGGCGAAGATGCCGCTCATGCTGCTGAGCATCCTTACTATAGATCAGAATGTCATCTATGAAGACGACAACACACTGATCAAGGAAAGGTCGAAAAACTCTATTCATGAGTTCCATAAATGTAGCTGGTGCACTGGTTAGTCCAAACGACATAACTGTGAACTCATAGTGACCATACCTTGTCCTAAAGGCAGACTTGGATATGTCATTATCCTTAATACGAAGCTGATGATATCCAGACCTCAAGTCTATCTTGGAAAAGACGGTTGCACCACGCAACTGGTCAAAGAGATCATCAATCCTCGGCAGAGGGTACTTATTCTTTATTGTTACTTTATTGAGTTGTCTGTAGTCGATGCACAACCGCATTGACCCATCTTTCTTTTTAACAAACAAGACCGGAGCACCCCAAGGTGAAGTGCTTGGTCGGATAAAGCCCTTCTCAAGTAACTCTTGAAGTTGTTTCTTGAGTTCTGCCATCTCGGCAGGCGCCATCCTATACGGAGTCTGGGCTATGGGTTTCGTATCTGGGATCAGATTGATTTCAAAATCAATCTCCCGAGGTGGTGGTATACCAGGAAGTTCTTCAGGAAACACATCCTCGAATTCCCTGACTATGGGAACTTCAGCATGATTGGACCTTTCCTTGGTAACATCTACCACATGGGCTAAGAATGCATAACATCCTTGTCTCAACAACTTATCAGCAACCATAGATGACACAAGATAGGTGGGCAGAATCTTTCTTTCTCCTTGAAAGATCCATGTGTTGCTTTCATCAGCAAACACAGCCAACTTGGATTCACAATCCAAGACAACTATATACCTTTCTAAGGTATCCATCCCGAGGATTATATCAAATCCTTGCATATCAAGTGGTATAAGGTCCACTTGAATGTGATGATCAGAAAAGAAGAGGATGCAAGGAGAGCATACCTCATGCAAAACGGCAGACCCACTCAACGGAGTCTCCAACAACAAACTATCTGCCCTATTACTAACAGTCACATTACAGTTACGAATCACTCTTCGAGTGATGAAAGAGTGTGTAGCACCTGGGTCAATCAGAACAGATACAACACAGGATGTAGACATATCAGAATATAAAAGTTTCATCTGACCTGCCACTACCCGTGGATTGACCACTGCTTCAGGTGGGTTCATAGCATAGAACCTCGTTGTTGCCTGGTGTTGAGGTGGTGTTGATGATCCAGCTTGAGATGCTTGTCCACGTCCTTGAGCTGCTCCTTGATGTTGTCTATTATGAGATCCTTGTTGATTCTGTCTCGGAGGCTGTGTCACACTGACAGGCCTAGAACGGCAATCCTTCATCAAGTGTCCCACCTTACCACAGTTGTAGCAACTCCTCTCCTGTTGTTGTGGTCTGGGTGGTACAGTTACTGACATTGATGCAGAACTGTGCGTCCTTTGAGGCGGTTGACTTCATCCTCTACCTCTGCTTGGTGTCCATTGAGTTTGAAAACTCGACCTGGGTGGTGGAGGGTTAGGTGCAGAGAATCTAGGTTTCTTGGAATCCCTAGATGAAGAACCCTGGAACTGTGGATATCTTTTCTGAGTTTGTCTCTTCTCAACCACAGATCTCTCTATCCTTCGGACTGACTCAACGAAGGTAGAGAATCTTTCTCGGTTTTCTAAGGAAGACACAGGGGTTGATATATCAACATTCAAACCCTTTTCGAATCTTCTGATTCTTTCCTCCTCTGTGGCAGCCATGTGTGGACAGAACCGCAGAAAATCCATGAACTTAGCTTCATACTCGCTAATGTTCATCATACCCTGCCTTAGTCTCTCAAACTGAGAGATCTTCTCATCTAGGAAGGTCTTTGGAAAATATCTATTGATAAATTCCCGACGAAACTCTTCCCATGAGAACTCTATTCTAGGTCTCTTCTGCTCTTCCATGTTCCACCAGTGACCAGCACTGCCTTTGAGAAGATAGACAGCATGTCTAACCTTCTCAGCTTCCGGGATAATAAGAATCTTGAAAGCCTTCTCCAACTCTGTCAGCCATAAATCAGCATCTGCGGGGTCGGCAGTCCCAAAGTACTCGGTAGCTCCGACACGACGAAGTCGTTCGAACGTCTTACCGATACCTTGTGTTTCAGGTTGGACAGGCGCCCTAGGTGTAGGCATGGGCATCCTGTCGGTTATGTGTGTCATGGCAGTCATGAACTGCCCGAACATTGTCTGTACAGCTGGGTTACCCATGTCGGCTGGGTCAAACTGGGGTGGCTCTCTTGGTGACTCTGGTGCAGGCTGTTCTATTCTTGGAACCCTTGCACCACTTTGAGGTGCACTAGCACTACTCTCTGCCACGTACTCATCATGAGGCTCAGCCATCCTTATGTATCTTCTTCTCCTGAGGAGCAGAAGATTCTATTAGATAAGGAAGGAGTACTAAAGATAGACTCGACATCCTAAGTCCTATGCCTCTGTAGACTCAACTGACCTAGAGCTCTGATACCACTAATTGTGGGCTCTGATCTCCAAACCACGATATAAACACGATTCAAACTTAGCAGAAGCGATTCGATTAACAGCGGAAGACAAAAATCACGGAAAATTAAAACTTTTCGAAACAAGAGCTTGAATCCATAAAAGCTTCTTTCATAACAAGAGATAAACTGTTTACATCTCATGATAATTACTTCTTGAGTAATTATATACATCAAGATACAAAATCTCAAGAACTCATAACAAAAGACTCCAAGACCTGAGAGTACAGAGGACACATAGGACTGACTCTAACTACACCACATGGCAGGCTAAATCTCCACTTGAGATTTACTACTGCTCCTGGTGCTGCTGCTGCTACTGCTGGGACTGGTCACCTGTAGATCGGTTCCTCCGTCTCCGACGTCCACCTAAAAAGTTGAAGTCTACGAGGTGAGACAATTTTACATAATTGTCCCAGCGAGAATTATAACTCTCCGCCAGAAGCTTTATTATAACATCAAAGAATATCTTAAGCAGTAAAGCTTTCAAAGTATTCAATAGCAGTTGCAGCTATAAACAAGAGCTCAACATTTATGAGACATGAAGAATCTAAGCACTATTATAGTGTATCATCAATCAACTAACTCGTAGTTATCTCTAACATGTATACTACGCAGTTGATTATGTTTTACAAACAATATTATGCCCTGTGGAGATGAGGCATACCACTCATACTCCAACTGATTGCTAAGAAGTCACATCAGTATCATACATAGGTCATTAAGAGAGCCGGATTCTCATGACCTTCACCTTCCTCAGTCAGTAAGAGGATCACTTGTAGGACATCTTGTGTCTCTACTATTATAGCTCACCAGGGTAAACTGGTCCTTCGCTATTCTAGAGTTACAGTGGCGTTCTGTACTCTCTTCGTCATCAGGAGATTTCATGTTTATCTCCACTGATACGGATATCTATGTTTTCTTCGTCATCAGGAGGTTTCATGTTTACCTACTACTGATACGGTATGGGATTGTAGTGAAGGATTGACAGATTACATATCTACATCAATTTCCTACACTAGGATGTAAGGTTCTACACATCCATATACCCCACATACTCACTAGTATGTGATCCAGGAGTTCCCTTAGGAAAACCTATTTCACCATCATTTGATCTCTGACAATGATGGGTCTATGATCAGGGCTCTACATTATACTTGATTAGTTAGGTACATTCAGTATTCATTTAACATCACACATTGTTCTTCAAACAATAACAGTAGCTTAACAGCTATAAAAGGAGAATACTAAATGTAACAAGCCTAACTCACATAAATCATCATTTCTCATTATACTCATCACAAGTCATCTCTAAAGCATAACTTTGATGGTATTCATGGCTCTCACATCCCATTATTATCATAGAATGCCACTGACAAGGCATCAAGATACTTTACTTATTCATAAAGCTATCAATATGCCTTTAATGAATATAGTATCATCATCCATACCTGGATATGATCACCTCCATATCAGAACCTGCATGGTTAATTCAACTAATAAAGGTAATTCAAAACAATGATTATACTTTCCACTCTTGTCATAAGAGCTAAGTTCTTTGATTCTTATCAAATAGAGTTTAATACTCATATAACATGTCATCACCTTTCAATTAGGGTTTACTATTCACATCACATGTCATTACCCTTGAATTAGGGTTTACTATTCACATCACATGGTGAATTGAACTCATAACATCATCATGTATGAGGAACATCATCATTGATGCTCTCAGATTATCTTAAGATTGATCATATATCATAATTAGGGTTTTCATGATCTCACATAGGTGGATCATACCCTAATCATGCACATTCATGTGTATTGAAGGTTCTTTACTTGAGTTTCCACCCTAAAAGGGTACTTTCTCTCTCTTAAGGTACTTTCTCTCTCTTAAGATACTTTCTCTCTCCTCATACTAGTAGATGGTGATAACACCTCTCTAGATCAAGTTGGGTTAAGTCCTCATGGGCTAACATAAGCCAAAACATCACTATCATGTGATTAGGGTTTGATTTGAACAAGGTTTTACTCAATTGAACCCCTCAAGGGTATTTTGGTAATTCACCCCATTGATCACCATCATGGGTTAATTCATTAGTCACTTAGTCCCTCAATGTTCTAAGTTACCATTAGGGTTTAGATTAGATCACCATTGAACCAATTACAACTTCAAGTGATTAAGTATAAATAACCTTGAAAACCTCCAAACGGTTTCAACCTTCAACCACCAAACGGTTTGAAACCGTTTAGGTGCGTTGACCGTTTGCTAGGTTTGACTCCAAGACTGCATGACCTCAAGGTTGTTTGCCCAAACCATTTGGGTGCGTTGACCGTTTGGAAAGGTTGACTTTCCAAACCGTTTGAGCTTATGCGGTTTGAAACTGTTTGATCAACTTGTCTTGAGATCGATTGGTCCAAACGACCTTGAGATCGTTTGAGCCCAAACGGTCTTGAGACCATTTGGACCCAAACGGTCTTGAGACCGTTTGGATGCAAAGGGTCTTGAGACCGTTTGGTCCAAATGGGCTCAAACCGTTTGGACCTCCAACATGGTTCAAAAGTCACAAATGTTATGATTAAGTATGTTGAAGCCCTCAATTGGCCAAAGCCATGTTAACCACTTATAAATTGAGTCAATTAGGATGAGCCTCAATCAATTGGACACCAAATTAACCCTCAATTGAAAGCCAATTAGGGTTAAGTCCATCTCAATTAGAGTTCCAAAACGGGTGGTCATCAATATTCAACAATGTGAATCAATTCAAGGTTGAACCTATCAATTGACCTCCAATTGGGCCCAAACTTGGCCCAAACGGTCTTGAGATCGTTTGGATGACCTCCAAACGGTCTTGAGATCGTTTTCCCAAGAATTCATCAAAATCTAAGTTGATTTGATAGGGGTTGAACCTTAATTAAGTCACAAGTCAGCAATTTGATTATTTCAATAACCCACTATAATTGGGCCCTCAATTGATCAAATTACCTTAACCCTAGACCTCCAAACGGTCTTGGGTTGACACCAAACGGTCTTGAGACCGTTTGTATGAGTTACAAATGGTCTTGAGACCATTTGCCCATCCATCCTTTGGATTCTAGTGAAAATTCATCAAGGTTTGATCTATTGAGTTAATCATTACATCAATACTTAATTACAATATGGTTTGATACCTTTGGACCTTCAATTGGTCAACTATACTTGACCCCAGACCTCTAAATGATCTTGGGTGATCCCCAAACGGTCTTGAGACCGTTTGGATGATTCCCCAAACGGTCTTGAGACCGTTTGGGCTAATCAACCCAAAATCTCTAATTAACTCATTGGAATTTCAGCACTGATTTCAATTAGGGTTTGCCCTATTGATTAGCCTTCAACTCATGACTCGTTTGGAATTAAGCCATCAAATTTGGTGAGTCATTAATCAACATTATTATGAACAGTAATACCAAACGGTCAACGCTTGGTCAACCATCTTAAATGGTCTTGAGACCGTTTGCCCAAAAAGGGCAAATTAAATAGATTGAAAATCAGAACTTAATTCAATTGGATTTGCTAATTGATTTGCTTATATCTCACGATTCCTTTGGAGTTAACCCCTCAATTTTTGTGGGTGATCAGCCTACATAATTAGGAACAGGATTCTCATACGGTAGTCACTTGGTCAACTGTACCAAACGGTCTTGAAGACCGTTTGCCTCCATGCGACCCTGAAACCGTTTGCCCACCAAACGGTTGTGCAAACCGCATGGGCAATTGGTTAGGACCGTTTGGTAAAGTGGAAAATCCGTAGATAAGCATAGGAATTAACGCCCTTATCTTTTTCCTCAAGAACAGTAGTAGTTCTTCACAATTTTGCTTGCAAGGATGCAAGGGAAAATAGGGAAGAAGAAGAACTAGCAACTATATGCATAGAAAAAGATGTATAATCAAGCATAAGGTTTAGAGTTATAAAACCCGCCTAAAGGTTGTTCCTTGAGCTCCAAGTTTCCAAGCTTCGGGTCTTTAATGGCGTCTTTGAGCTCCACATGTCAGCCAAGGTGAATTCTCCAAGGAAGAGTTGGAAAGGAATGGCTAGAAAGATAAAGCTAGGTGAGTTAGCCATGAATTCAACCTTGAAATCGAGTTTCCTCCATGAATTCAAGCAAAAGGGATGATCCAAACTTACCTTGAACTCCTTGGTCGTTCTCCTATGCTCCAAAGCTCTGCCTTAGTCGGTTTGAGCAAGGGGGATAAGTGAGGGAATGAAAGAAACGTTCCTTTGCTTGCAAAGGAAGTGGTATATATATATATATATATATATATATATATATATATATATATATATATAGGGTGAAATTCCAACATAAGAATATATGTTTTCCTCGTTTCTCATCTAAGTCCTTCCTTTCTTCTTTGCACGTCCCCACATCTTATTTCTAAGGACAAACTCCTTCTAAGATCAAGAATTGAAGGCAAAGAGGATCAACCCATCACTAAAGCATACACATAAAAGGGCTATTATACATACACCTTGTTTATTCAATCACAAAGGTGTTCTTTCATAACTTGATTAATTAATTGAAGTGACCTTTCATCATTTATTCTCTAAATGATGACAAGAGTCTTAATAAATACTTTTGATGGTGTAAATTACAAGTTGCACCCCTCAAATTGGGTAAATTGCACTTTTCCCCAATTTAGGGTTTTCAAGCACCGGGATTGCTTCCACAGCTGCACCTTGGTGCCCAAGCTTGGGAAATCTCTCAAACCTTACCATCATCATTCTCATGATGTATCAACATCAGAGGAACATCTCAACATGTGCAAATTGTAAGTTAACCCTTCTAACTGGGTAATTTGCACATAGGTCCCTGTATTACAAAACAATGCTACAACTTTATATAAAAAGGAGCAAAAATTGAAATATATGTTTCTGAGGAACTTAATTACATGACTAAAGTTAATCACAAGGATTTAATTACATATTTAGGCAAAACACCTAGGGTTAACTCATAAACCAGGTCAGGGATGTTACAAACACGATGAGTGTGCACCCTGCGGAGGCAGACCCACACACCCACCATCACACTTCTACGAGATAGACAGTGTACCACATGGAGGCGTGCCCACACATAGTCGATCAAGATTTTCATGTGTGTTGCTTTATGGAAGGCAACTAAAACTTAATATTATTAATTGAGGGGTTTTATTAATACATATACATATCCAAGCACCACATACTTATAGTATGTATCATATACTACTATATTCACAACCACAAACGATAGACATGCAATCATAAACACAAATACATTGGTTATGGCCATACTATTGTAATCCTTTGGAGCAACAAAGGATTACGGTCCACCTATGGTCTTATGCATCTCATGCAACACCTGTGAATCAACCTGAAAGCATGTAATGATCAACATTACAATGAACAACTTCATGGATGCTTCGTGAGGTTGGAACTTCAAGTTGCTTCTTGGAATTGGATTTTCTTGTTTCTTCTCCATGGATGCTCCTTGGAGTTGGATCTTCAGGTTGCTTCTTGGAATTAGATCTTCATGGTGCTTCTCCATGGACACTCCTTGGAGTTGGATCTTCAAGTGGCCTCCTTACATCAAGTTTACAAAAACTAAAACTAGTCCTATCTCTATTACATCATATGAGTACAAATATAAAGGAAAAGAATTAATTACACTTTGAAATAAGAGATGAGGCTCGACATGCAAGTCGAATACTTTATACAAAGGATCCATATGTAACCATTATACATCCATAGAATTCACAAACAAACATATCCACAAGATTGACATCCACATTCATTCACAACATTCACAAAAGGGGATACTAGGCCATAACCGTGTATGCATTCACCACATAAAACATATTTTAAAGGTGACGTGTATGCTATCATAGTTATATCTACATATACATATATACATATTAAAATTGCAGTAGTTTTAATATGGGACATTCCCCATTAAATAATTTTTTTGACTCCCACGCAGACTATGCGGGGTACACAGGGGCAGCGCCCCTGTGCGGGGTATGTGGAATTAGGTTTAGATTTACTTCCGTGCACTTAGGAAAATCAATATTTTCCATAGTCGACCCAGTCCAAAACGTCAAAAACTGAAGCCTGCGGCGTATGTGGAATTAGGTTTAGATTTGCACATTAGCAGGTTTAATTTGCATCGTATACAACATAAAAATAGTATAAAGTGATTCGATCATATCGAAACGAATCCAAATACGCCGTAGATCGATGCTGCTCTGATACCACTGTTGGGGTTTATGGAGAAAACATGCACGGCGGAAGCAATAAAATCCACACAACCCGAAATAGGATCTCATCGACAACAACGTATTTGGAAGGAGTGTTTGCGGGATATACTCTGGCAACACATCCCACTATCACACAGATAGCGAGGTGTTACGTAAAAACGTGCGGAAATCACCATAACCATAGGTTAATTATAACTGATTGCGAAAAGTTGATAAACTGAGAAACTATTACATTCAAGTCCTCATCCTGCAAAGAAACATGTTATATAAGCATATACAAGATCTAATACGTGTCCACAGCTTAGAGGAACAGCCGTCCAACCAACACGTGAGTCTATCACCTGTTATACATACACAAAGGCCCACATCTGGACAGAAGCAGGATACATAAAACATCAATGATTATACATCATGAAACAACGTCAAAACACCTCCAAGGACCTGAGAGTACAGGTATGACTCTAGACTCTACTACAAAACACCAAAACAGCAGCATATCCATCTCTTGCCTTCTACTGCTCGTCTTGCTGCTCGGCCGCAACTCCACGACCACCACCACGTCTAGCTCGAACACCTGAAAACCAGCGGGGTGAGACAATCAAACATTGTCCCAGCGAGAAACATAACTCCCCACCGAAACTATAAAACCAGAAGGATAAAGCAACATCAGAAGATAAACAATAAAACGTAGAATAATAACAGTCTATACCACAAGGCCATTCGTACCATCAAGCTTACCAGGCTGTATGGAAGACATATCATCAACTGTCTCTTTATGGAACATGATTATCAAGATAAGATATATTGCCACATAACATGAAGAACATATAAGTAACTTTATGTATAGCAAGGTTAACTACGCAAGCAAGGCCTCAATCAATGTTCCGCGTTTTACCTTAAGCAATAAATATTATTCGGCTGGATTATGTATTTTTATGCCCTGAGGAAGTGAACCATACCGTTCAAATCCAACCGACGACTGCGAAACCCAGAGTAGGTGCCATACAAGGTCACATGGAAGAGTCGGACTCCATGACCTCCCACCTCATGGTCAGTGCACGAGTACAACACAAGCAGGACCGCAGTCTCATACTAAAGTGGTCTTAGCCACAGGGTCAGGCTACCCTTTGCCTAGCCCGCCTCGGTACAGGTATCGGCGCTAGTGAAACTGAGCCATGGGCCTATTCACCATGCTCTAAGCCATGAATGCATTCATGCTATTTTGTAAAGAGTGGAACCCGAAAGGGGATCCACTCAAATGATATAATACAAGAGCCATGTAATAATAAAGCAACGGAATCAAAACTATTACAAAGTTACTTCATGATTCATTAATACAATTGTTCCTCACCATAATAGGTGATTTTACAAAAACTTGAACTAGGTACAACTAAAGCCAGTAGCAGAGGGTAACCCAGCCATTCCAAGCTATCCTTAAGTCCATGTCATGTTGGTGATCTTTTTGAGATCTTTTCTTCCAATGTACCTAAACCTGGGTGGAAGGGAACATCACCCAGAACATAGGAAACAACAAAGAGGTCAACAAAGGCTGAGTATGTACATATATAAAACACTTTGGGCATTATATAGGGTTAAAAGTATAAAAAGAGATGTTCCCACAAGAAAAGGGGGCTATTTGCAATTAGGTATGTTCAAGAGAAAAGTAATAGAAGAAATGAAGCAAAAGAAATGAGGCATATTAAATTCAGATTACAAGCATGATAATAAAAGAGTGTCTTGCCATAACAATCTTCCACAGATTTACATTAAAACAATTAATATTTGCATGCATAACAATGTAGACTAAATATACCTAAAACAGGGCCATAACACCATAGGATCATGGCCTAAAAGTAAACAAGGGTGGAAACGCACACCCCGGGCAGAATACGCACGCCCTAAATAAATATGGTTGTACATAAGTACCACTATTCTAGATATTCTAGTCATACAAGCAACATGCTATAATAGAGTGGCAAGACTTATTATTTTAGTCATTTTTCAATGACCCAAATGAGCATAGCAATATAAATATCACAGAAACAAAATGAATTCATTTCAGGAGCAATAAATGTCCAAGTATTTGGATTTTAAAAGGGATTTACAATTCAAGAGATGCCTCATTAAAAGATATATGGATTTCAGTCATTTAATTCCCAAAATAAAAATAGAGAGTGTACATACCTTATATTCGCGACTAACCCTATTTCTAGGGGTGAAATTCACCATCCAAATGTCTCCAAGGTTTGTTGATGAATGAGCTACACAGTAGAATAATATTTGTCACTATTTGGCTTGTAATCCAAAGTTGTTCAATTCATGTTATTTAAATTTTCTATATAGGTTTATTGTTCCATTTCTGTTAGCATCACAGTTCCTTATATTTCCATCTAGGCCATATTGTGATCAAGGTTACATATCTAGGTATATGATCATCTTGTACCGATCAGATCCCCAATTGTCATACTCTCTATAAGACAATACAGTTCTATTTAGATAGTAATATTGAAGATTTATATTGTAAGATATATATATATATATATTAAATGTGAAAGCACCCTTAATAGGAAAATCTAGGGTTCAAAACCAACACATTCCATATGTGAGTAAGTTTGTAGGAATACAAATCCACCCGTAGTTATATTTGTGATGTTAGTATTCTTTATATTTATTCTTTATGTATATTGGACTATTAGAATTGTACCAATCTGGATAACTATATCCCCTATATCCATGTTGCATTTTTAGTTGCCATTATATGTATACACATACCTAGTGTTTAATAATCCATGTTTGAATCATAATCTTATACTAAATTCTTCTTTCTAGTGACCCCAAGATCTACTGGATCTCCACTTAACCCCTAACCCATAAACATATGAATATTAATATGTCAATTACTCAAGAATATAGGTCAATTAGGTTAACACTCATCTATTGAACATGATTCATAACATTTAAATTGATGAACGATACAAATTCTATCATCCTACATACATTATATATTGCATGTTTGCTATTGTTAATACATGATGTGACTTGTATGTGCATTCACTGATATGATGTATCTGTATGCATATGGGTTCTAGACTAGTTGATTGAGTCTACTAAAGTGACCAATTTTATACTCCTCAATCATTCATATTCGTATATACTGAATTCCAAGAGAAGAAACTAACCTGTTGCAGCTCTGAATGATCAGTATGTGGATGAACTTCTACGAATCTCTGTGAACCAGGCTGCGAGGCTATTGTTGATTGGTTGGATGTTGGTTAGGTGTCGGTTGGAAGAAGATTGAGGGAAAGAGATAGAAGGACATATGCGTCGTTTCCCTGGTGATAGGGGCGTTGTAGGTGTTGGTGGTCGCAGGCTACCACAGTGGCGCTGCACTTGCAGGTTGTAGGTGCATGTTGCGAGTTCAAGAGGAGATCAAGGGATGTCTACACTGGAGGGTTGGTTCAAGTGGCGAGATGGTTGCGAACGGCTGATGACGTTGTTATGGATGTAAGTCTACCGAGGATCTAAGAGAGGATGGAGGTAAGAGGAGAAGTTGGGAGTCCACGGAACTGGATTCATGAGGTTCGCCCTATTGTGGCGCTACTACGGTGGTTCTAGATGGTTTGGTAAAATAGAGGAGGAGGAGAAAGATGACCAAATGGTGTGGATGGATCATAGGGGAAAAGGAGAAGAAAGATGATGACTAACTGTAGATGGTAGTAGATGGTAGAAAGATGGATCATAGGGGCATTGCCTGACCTCCTGGAGGTTCGTTTCTGATCTATTACTAGTGAGGTGAAGTCGGCGGCGGTGAGTCTGTACCCAGTCATCGATGGGTCACAACCGTGTGCCTAGATGCATGGCCGGCACACTGGTTGCTGGAGATCGACACTGTTGTGGTTCTGTGATGATGTTGGAGCAGGTTGTGCAGTCGATGCTGTGATGAAGATGTTTAGCGGTGGTGGCTAAGAAGGATATGATCAGGTGGATTTGACGGGTTTGGTTGCAGATCGTAGATTGTCAGGTGGTGGTCGAGGAACCACTGCAATGCGAATAGGTGAAGTCAGACTGGAAGGCGACGATGAAGGGCATTTGGTGTGGCAGATCCATCTGCAGGCGGCCGACAATTGTTGCAGGTGTGAACTACTGTCGTCGAGATCTGAAGGGGTTGATTAAGGCAGTCTTGGGTCCACTGGAGTATTCATTGGGCTCTGTAGTTGGCAGCAGCTACCTCTGGCCACAAGGTGATGCCCTACGGCAGCTTCAGCAGGTGGCAGCACTGATACCCACGGCTAGATAGCTGGCGCAAGAGATAGGGGTTCAAGCAGTGACAATGACATCCCTGAGTGGTGGCGGCGGACCAGGTGGTAGTGCAGGGTTGTGCCTTCGTGGGTGATTGCAGAAGGGAGATGACATGTTGTGAATCTATTACACGGCGTTGAGTGTTAGGAAGAAGAAGGGAAGAGGAAGAAGAGGTGGACTGGAAGGGGAGGTGTAGAAACAATGGCTTGCAGTGATCCACGTAGTAACGGTGGATTAGGAGATGAAGAGCAGAGGAAGTCTCGTGGCCTTCCATCATCGCGAGAGCCCATGCCAGCCATGCGGCTGATCCGTGGTGTTATGTCTTCTGTCAGCTGATGGGCACAAGAAGAAGAATCATGAGAAAATGATGGTTGGGGTTGGTAGTGGCAACGGTTGCTTGGAGGTGCCCGGCGCCGATGGGTGCTTCTCAACGCAGGTCGAGGAGGAGCAATTGAGGAGGAGGACGCGACCTTAGGGCCTGTTGATAATGGCGGAAACCACGACACCTGATGGCGATGGTGTCTTGCGGTTGGGGTGGCTGGGATTAAAGGTGATAGAGGAGATGAATGGGAGGAAGAAGTCGCGGAGACGAGCTGCGCGTGTGACCAGGTTTTGGGGGAGAAGAAGAAACGGCGCTGCCGGCCGTCTGCGATCCGCAGATAAAGGGATATGCGTTGATCGGGTCAAGAGGAGGGGAAGCGGCCCGTTATAAGGATAAATGTAATTAATCTATATGGTTAATCAACTTAGGTTATCGAGTACCTTTTTCTTTCTAATTAAATTGGGGAAGTGAATAACATTTGATTGAAATGTTAACATTTGATCCATAGACTAACAGACATGTTAGGAATCAAATTTTGAAGTCAAACTCTTATTTCCAAAATGTTTATTATTTTATTTCTTGCTTGTAATTCAAGTATTCAATTAATGTATTTAATGGCTTACTTAACTTGTTTTATAGATTATTTCATACGATTATATATCCTTTCATCAATTAGATTTAGCCAGATTCATAAAATTTAATTGGATAATTAACAATTGACTATTTAATTTTATAAATAACTCTTATTGATAACTACAATAATAATTTGTTACGAACTTTATATGCAAGGTTATTTGTACAAATATAATATCTCCTTGGCTCCAAATACTACTAATGAATCTATTACAAAGAAATTAACAAAATTTTAACATAGTCAAGAAGGGGCATGAAAAGGGGGGTTTAAACTATGAACCTAAATTCGGGTATGTTACAACACTGCACCCCTTAAAAGGGATTTCGTCCCCGAAATCCATCCACTTTTGGTATGGTAAACTGAGTTATAAACTTAACCAAGTCATACATTTTCTAGTATACTTAATTAGGGGGTCATATCATATTATTCATGTCACACTTATGGTCTACTCTTAAGGTGAAGCCATATGTCTCCATATATCATGCATCCATTAATCTAATTATGTTAGATGTTGGGATAGAAAAGTTACAACACGACCTTGGATTTGTTAACCAGTTTGTATCTATTAGGGCTAACCGCAATGTTATCATAGTTTCTCCATTCTTTGATCATGGTCCACATCATTTCCCTTATCATCATTATGATCGTCATTATCATCAACATCTCATCATCATCAACAACAACATCATCATCATCTACTCATCATTAGCGTCGTCGTCATCATCATCGTCATCATCATCACCTAGAAGGGCAAAAAGGGTGAACCTAGGTTTTACATATCTGAAGCTTCTTTGTACTCTCTACACCACACTTAGTCCTAGGGTACTGGGTCGATCATTCCAGTCAAGTGCTTCTTCATTGAAGGATTTCTCTACCATCAAACTTTCTTACGGTGGTGACTTGGTTCGAAAACCATCGATAAAATAAAAAAAAATCTTTTGTATATATAAATTAATATTGAAAATACGTTTGATGAGGAAAATCTTGCAACGAAAAATCCAAAATTGGCGCCAAAAATCGACCCGAGAACCAAGTCAACCACTTTCCAATATGCTACACACTTGGTGTTACACTACCATCAATTCATTCTAATAAAAGGGTCCATCTCTATGGACACCTAAAAGGGCATACACCTACATATCCAATACTTAAGCATAAGAGGAGGAAGGGTCTTTTATTATGCACGGTCAACTTCTATTAAACCTTAATAAGATAGGACATTAGAATTCCCCATGTCACCCTTAAATATGATTCACACTGCCACATCTTGAGACCTAAGGAATTCATAAGACTATCCAATGTTATGGGGAGAGAAATAGGGGTTACATATCACTATCTGGTTTACATCCTTAATTCTTCACACATAAAGGTACCCTACATAGTCAAGCTACTCATATTAAACACTACACTGAACAAGTATACTATTGGAGATGAGAAGGGTGAATACTATGGAAATCTGCCAAACTTATAGCTTTCTACAACTAATTCTCATGTATGAGGCGTAACAATCTCAATGAAGATGGTACCCAACTCTTAGATGAATTTAGGTTGAGCTATGTGAACTATACTCCCATAAGGTTGGGAAAAAGAATCTAATGACCACAATTATAACCCCTATGTAGGGAATTTATGTACTCCTTAAAGGGTGTAGGACTAACTAGGGTTCCCAAAAATTGAGTCTCGACCACACGTGGTTTGGGGAGTGGAAATCACCAAATTAGATAGGGATTGAAGCCCTGTTTGGTTTCCACTACTCAAGATTAGGTATGTCAACTATATGTAAAGGGTCGCCTATGTACCTAATGAAGGAACAATATAGGATAACTTGAAATAGTCAAGTTACCGACTGCTTTGGCTCTGATACCATTTTGTAAAGAGTGGAACCCGAAAGGGGATCCACTCAAATTATATAATACAAGAGCCATGTAATAATAAAGCAGCGGAATCAAAACTATTACAAAGTTACTTCATGATTCATTAATACAATTGTTCCTCGCCATAATAGGTGATTTCACAAAAACTTGAACTAGGTACAACTAAAGCCAGTAGCAGAGGGTAACCCAGCCATTCCAAGCTATCCTTAAGTCCATGTCATGTTGGTGATCTTTTTGAGATCTTTTCTTCCAATGTACCTAAACCTGGGTGGAAGGGAACATCACCCAGAACATAGGAAACAACAAAGAGGTCAGCAAAGGCTGAGTATGTACATATATAAAACACTTTGGGCATTATATAGGGTTAAAAATATAAAAAGAGATGTTCCCACAAGAAAAGGGGGCTATTTGCAATTAGGTATGTTCAAGAGAAAAGTAACAGAAGAAATGAAGCAAAAGAAATGAGGCATATTAAATTCAGATTACAAGCATGATAATAAAAGAGTGTCTTGCCATACCAATCTTCCACAGATTTACATTAAAACAATAAATATTTGCATACATAACAATGTAGACTAAATATACCTAAAACAGGGCCATAACACCATAGGATCATGGCCTAAAAGTAAACAAGGGTGGAAACGCACACCCCGGGCGGAATACGCACGCCCTAAATAAATATGGTTGTACATAAGTACCGCTATACTAGATATTCTAGTCATACAAGCAGCATGCTATAATAGAGTGGCAAGACTTATTATTTTAGTCATTTTTCAATGACCCAAATGAGCATAGCAATATAAATATCACAGAAACAAAATGAATTCATTTCAGGAGCAATAAATGTCCAAGTATTTGGATTTTAAAAGGGATTTACAATTCAAGAGATGCCTCATTAAAAGATATATGGATTTCAATCATTTAATACCCAAAATAAAAATAGAGAGTGTACATACCTTATATTCGCGACTAACCCTATTTCTAGGGGTGAAATTCACCATCCAAATGTCTCCAAGGTTTGTTGATGAATGACCTACACAGTAGAATAATATTTGTCACTATTTGGCTTGTAATCCAAAGTTGTTCAATTCATGTTATTTAAATTTTCTATATAGGTTTATTGTTCCATTTCTGTTAGCATCACAGTTCCTTATATTTCCATCTAGGCCATATTGTGATCAAGGTTACATATCTAGGTATATGATCATCTTGTACCGATTAGATCCCCAATTGTCATACTCTCTATAAGACAATACAGTTCTATTTAGATAGTAATATTGAAGATTTATATTGTAAGATATATATATATATATATATATATATATATATATATATATAAAATGTGAAAGCACCCTTAATAGGAAAATCTAGGGTTCAAAACCAACACATTCCATATGTGAGTAAGTTTGTAGGAATACAAATCCACCCGTAGTTATATTTGTGATGTTAGTATTCTTTATATTTATTCTTTGTGTATATTGGACTATTAGAATTGTACCAATCTGGATAACTATATCCCCTATATCCATGTTGCATTTTTAGTTGCCATTATATGTATACACATACCTAGTGTTTAAGAATCCATGTTTGAATCATAATCTTATACTAAATTCTTCTTTCTAGTGACCCCAAGATCTATTGAATCTCCACTTAACCCCTAACCCATAAACATATGAATATTAATATGTCAATTACTTAAGAATATAGGTCAATTAGGTTAACACTCATCTATTGAACATGCTTCATAACATTTAAATTGCTGAACGATACAAATTCTATCATCCTACATACATTATATATTGCATGTTTGCTATTGTTAATACATGATGTGACTTGTATGTGCATTCACTGATATGATGTATCTGTATGCATATGGGTTCTAGACTAGTTGATTGAGTCTACTAAAGTGACCAATTTTATACTCCTCAATCATTCATATTCGTATATACTGAATTCCAAGAGAAGAAACTGACCTGTTGCAGCTCTGAATGATCAGTATATGGATGAACTTCTATGAATCTCTATGAACCAGGCTGCGAGGCTATTGTTGATTGGCTGGATGTTGGTTAGGTGTCGGTTGTAAGAAGATTGAGGGAAAGAGACAGAAGGACATAGGCGTCGTTTCCCTGGTGATAGGGGCGTTGTAGGTGTTGGTGGCCGCAGGCTACCACAGCGTCGCTGCACTTGCAGGTTGTAGGTGCACGTTGCGAGTTCAAGAGGAGATCAAGGGATGTCTACACTGGAGGGTTGGTTCAAGTGGCGAGATGGTTGTGAACGGCTGATGACGTTGTTATGGATGTAAGTCTGCCAAGGATCTAAGAGAGGATGGAGGTAAGAGGAGAAGCTGGGAGTCCACGGAACTGGATTCATGAGGTTCGTCCTATTGTGGCACTGCTACGGTGGTTCTAGATGGTTTGGTAAAACAGAGGAGGAGGAGAAAGATGACCAAATGGTGTGGATGGATCATAGGGGAAAAGGAGAAGAAAGATGGCGACTAACTGTAGATGGTAGTAGATGGTAGAAAGATGGATCATAGGGGCATTGCTCGACCTCCTGGAGGTTCGTTTCTGATCTGTTACTAGCGAGGTGAAGTCAGCGACAGTGAGTCTGTACCCAGTCATCGATGGGTCACAACCGTGTGCCTAGATGCATGGCCGGCACACTGGTTGCTGGAGATTGACACTGTTGCGGTTCTGTGATGATGTTGGAGCAGGTTGTGCAGTCGACGCTGTGATGAAGATGTTTAGCGGTGGCGGCTAAGAAGGATATGATCAGGTGGATTTGACGGGTTTGGTTGCAGATCGTAGATTGTCAGGTGGTGGTCGAGGAACCACTGCAATGTGAATAGGTGAAGCCGGACTGGAAGGCAACGATGAAGGGCATTTGGTGTGGCAGATCCATCTGCAGGCGGCCGACAATTGTTGCAGGTGTGAACTACTGTCGTCGAGATCTGAAGGGGTTGATTAAGGTAGTGTTGGGTCCAATGGAGTATTCATTGGGCTCTGCAGTTGGCAGCAGCTACCTCTGGCCGCAAGGTGATGCCCTACGACAGCTTCAGCAAGTGGCAGCACCGATACCCACGGCTAGATAGCTGGCGCAAGAGATAGGGGTTCAAGCAACGACAATGACATCCCTGAGTGGTGGCGGTGGACCAGGTGGTAGTGCAGGGTTGTGCCTTCGTGGGTGATTGCAGAAGGGAGATGACATGTTGTGAATCTATTACACGACGCTGAGTGTTAGGAAGAAGAAGGGAAGAGGAAGAAGAGGCGGACTGGAAGGGGAGGTGTAGAAACAATGGCCTGCAATGATCCACATAGTAACAGTGGATTAGGAGATGAAGAGCAGAGGAAGTCCCGTGGCCTTCCATCATCGCGAGAGCCCATGCCAGCCATGTGGCTGATCCGTGGTGTTCTGTCTTCTGTCAGCTGCTGGGCACAAGAAGAAGAATCATGAGAAAATGATGGTTGGGGTTGGCAGTGGCAACGGTTGCTTGGAGGTGCCCGACGTCGCTAGGTGCTTCTCAGCGTAGGTCGAGGAGGAGCAACTGAGGAGGAGGACGCGACCTTAGGGCATGTTGATAATGGCGGCAACCACGACACCTGATGGCGATGGTGTCTTGCGGTTGGGGTGGCTGGGATTAAAGGCGATAGAGGAGATGAAGGGGAGGTAGAAATCACGGAGGTGAGCTGCGCGTGTGACCAGGTTTTGGGGGAGAAGAAGAAACGGCGCTGCCGGCCATCTGCGATCCACAGATAAAGGGATATGCGTTGATCGGGTCAAGAGGAGGGGGAGCGGCCTGTTACAAGGATAAATGTAATTAATCTATATGGTTAATCAACTTAGGTTATCGAGTACCTTTTTCTTTCTAATTAAATTGGGGAAGTGAATAACATTTGATTGAAATGTTAACATTTGATCCATAGACTAACAGACATGTTAGGAATCAAATTTTGAAGTCAAACTCTTATTTCCAAAATGTTTAGTATTTTATTTCTTGCTTGTAATTCAAGTATTCAATTAATGTATTTAGTGGCTTACTTAACTTATTTTATAGATTATTTCATACGATTATATATCCTTTCATCGATTAGATTTAGCCAGATTCATAAAATTTAATAGGATAATTAACAATTGACTGTTTAATTTTATAAATAACTCTTATTGATAACTACAATAATAATTTGTCACTAACTTTATATGCAAGGTTATTTGTACAAATATAATATCTCCTTGGCTCCAAATACTACTAATGAATCTATTACAAAGAAATTAACAAAATTTTAACATAGTCAAGAAGGGGCACGAAAAGGGGGGTTTAAACTATGAACCTAAATTCGGGTATGTTACACTCCACATATCACATATCCTGAGCCATGGGCCTATTCACCATGCATACTCTTCACATACTTGGGCTACGGGCCTGAATCTGCACCCTGGAGTCTACAACCGAAGTTGCACTCATACCTCCTCACTTTAGGCTAGGAGAAACCTCGCATATTCAACAATATGCGCTCTGGGTTAACCCGTAGGAGAACCCGTTTCACCATCACCAGCTCCTGACGATGATGGATCTATGGCCAGGGCAACTACATGATATATTCCACTATGATTAATTAATATCTTTTATATGGATTGCAAGATTCAACCAAGTTATATAACATGTAAACTATAACAGGAAATAAACAACATAAAACTCAATGTTATTCTTTTATTGTAATCACATCATCTTGATCCATCACGAGGATACGGTAGTACATGTTATCATTTGGCCTCTTGCCAAACATCCAAATCCATCTCAAGGATCATCACATACCATGGGATCTCAATCCCTCATCATATAGTGCCACTGCCTCTTCAAGGCTTACATCATCATCATGGGATAGAAATCCCCAATATATTAGTCATGTACATCATAAAGATTATTTCAACATCAAGAGTAACAGTCACAACAGAGTTACTACACATGTACATATACCTCATAGCCCTTTTTAGCTGGCTAAGCATCACCTGCATGATTAGTAACAACAATCATAGGCTTCAATAGTAGGACCATGCTATCAGTATAAGGTGACATTTTCTAATTATATACTATCTTAATCAAACATCAACTTATGATCATATGCATAAGGTACATCACTAAGCGACCCACATTACATGCTTATTATTCTCCTTAGCATTATACCGATAATCATGATGAGCAAGTTCATGTATATAGCTATGCTAAACTGAAAGGACAAACGTTACCATAGTAAATATCATTAAGCATGCACAAAGTCACCATCACATTATTCGAGAACATATCCAACAAGTATGTTTTCCATGATAAGCAGAACCCTCACTAAAAGGTTGTATCGGGTAGCATGCCCTCACCTATTGTTCATTCACATTACGGCCAGCAACCAGCAACGCCGCATCAGAGTGTTGTGAACCAAGGTGTCGTGCAACACAGCAAGGGATTACAACGCGCGACGGGGTGTCGTGCACCTGTGACGTGCAGGGGGGTATCAGGCGACGCAGTGTCGTGCCCAGCTGTGACGCCCATCACAAGGTAGGGTTGTCGGCTGATACAGAACCGAAGTGACACCCGTCACAGGCTGCTCAGCAACGTCCACCCCAGGTGTATGATGGACAAGATATTCTATAGGGGTAACGTCCAAGGTGTAGCTCAACTGTCAACCAGGAACACATCATCCAGCCAACGAACACATGGCCTAACGGTCGACACAGGGCAAGGTGAGATTGTGACACCCGTCACAGAGACAAGGGTATCGCCCGTCACCAACATAGCATATCGCTCAAAGGTCTAGGTCAAGAGGGCTGTCGGGCAGCACCTCCCCAAGCTCATAACGACCAAGGTGAAACTCACAAGATCATCATCTACCTCAAGCACAAGGGCACCCAAAACCCTAATAGGTCAAGAAAATGGCTCACCTCAATCGACTAGGAAAGAGGGGTCTTGCACATCATCTATCACCAAACGGGCCACAAGGAAAAACCTTAGAAAGAACCATCACTATCACCAAGCTCACCCTTCTAGTCCATGGTGAGAGAAGAGTGTTGCTCAAGCAACTAGAATACAAGCTCACCTCTCAACTTAAACGAGAGAGGAGTGTTGCTCATGATGCTAGGACTCAAGCTCACTCCTCAAGACCTAGGAGAGAAGAGAGTATTGCTCACCAAGGAACCCTAGAATACATGGTTCGGCCAACAAGAACAACTAGGCAAGAAACAAAGCTAGCAACATATAAGAACATGAAAGGAAGTAGTATAGTTAGGGTTAGGAGTTATGCAACCCGCCTTAAGCAAGCTCCAAGATCCAAGGAAGAAGAAAGCTCCAAGGTAGGATCGGCCACCAAGCTAGCTCCTCCAAGGGTGTCATCCACCAAGCTTGCAAGGGAGAAGGGTATCATGCACCAAGGTAGAGGAGAAAACCAAGAGACTAAAGGATCCCTAGCAAGAGGAAAAGAACACATATATAGAAGGGAATGGAGGAGAAAACAAGGTAGATCCAAGCAAAGTGTCGTCCACCTAGGGACACTTGTCCTAGTGCACGAGCCACCACTCTAGCAAGCCCTAAACACATGTCCAAGACCATTGCCACATGCAAGCATCAAGCACCAAGTGTCCACTAGTGGTGATACAAACGAGGTCAAAGCTTGGTCAAAGGTCATGGGCGACACACTCCCTTCTTGGCCGATACAAGGTGCAACCAAACCAAAGCAAGGCACCTCAAGGCCCAAAAAGCTCAACCAAGCCCAACAGAACTCCAAGAAACGAGCCCAAGTCTTCCTCTCTACACTAGAGGAAGCAAAGAGAGAGAGGAACACCTCACAAGGTAGCAAACTTGCCCACAAACCCTAGACTTGGTTTATTTGCAAGTAGCACCTCCAACTCTCAACAAAGCACAACCAAACCCTAATCACCACCAATGGTGATTAGCAAGCTACAAAGCACCAAGGTTAAGCAATAGTATTTATTGCTGGAGGATGTTTGATTAAGATAGTATATAATCAGCAAATGTCACCTTATACTGATAGCATGGTCCTACTATTGAAGCCTATGATTGTTGTTACTAATCATGCAGGTGATACTTAGCCAGCTAAAAAGGGCTATGAGGTATATGTACATGTGTAGTAACTCTGCTGTGACTGTTACTCTTGATGTTGAAATAATCTGTATGACGTACATGACTAATATATTGGGGATTGCTATCCCATGATGATGATGTAAGCCTTGAAGAGGTAGTGGCACTATATGATGAGGGATTGAGATCCCATGGTATGTGATGATCCTTGAGATGGATATGGATGTTTGGCAAGAGGCCAAGTGATAACATGTACTACTGAATCCTTGAGATGGATCAGGATGATGTGATTACAATAAAAGCATAACATTGAGTTTTATGTTGTTTATTTCCTGTTATAGTTTCCATGTTATATAACTTGGTTGAATCTTGCAATCCATATAAAAGATATTAATTAATCACAATGGAATATATCATGTAGTTGCCCTGGCCATAGATCCATAATCGTCAGGAGCTGGTGATGGTGAAACGGGTTCTCCTACGGGTTAACTCAGAGCGCATATTGTTGAATATGTGAGGTTTCTCCTAGCCTAAAGTGAGGAGGTATGAGTGCAACTTCGGTTGTAGACTCCAGGGTGCGGATTCAGGCCCGTAGCCCAAGTATGTGAAGAGCATGGTGAACAGGCCCATGGCTCAGGATATGTGATATGTGGAGCATGAATGCGTTCATGGCTCAGAGCACGGTGAACAGGCACGTGGCTCAGTTTCACTAGCGTCGATACATGTACCGAGGCGGGCTAGGCAGAGGGTAGCCTGACCCTGTGGCTAAGACCACTTCAGCATGAGATTGCGGTCCTGCTTGTGTTGTACTCATACACTAACCACGAGGTGGGAGGTCGTGGAGTCTGGCTCTTCCATGTGACCTTGTATGGCACCGACTCCGGGTTTCGCAGCCGTCAGTTGGATTTGAACGGTACGGTTCACTTCCTCAGGGCATAAAAATACGTAATCCAGCCGAATAGTATTTATTGCTTAAGGCAAAACGCGGAACATTGATTGAGGCCTTGCTTGCGTAGTTAACCTTGCTATACATAAAATTACTTATATGTTCTTCATGTTATGTGGCAATACATCTTATCTTGATAATCATGTTCCATAAAGAGACAGCTGATGATATGTCTTCCATACAACCTGGTAAGCTTGATGGTACGAATGGCCTTGTGGTATAGACTGTTATTATTCTACGTTTTACTGTTTATCTTCTGCTGTTGCTTTATCCTTCTGGTTTTATAGTTTCGGCGGGGAGTTATGTTTCTCGCTGGGACAATGTTCGATTGTCTCACCCCGCTGGTTTTCAGGTGTTCGAGCTAGACGTGGTGGTGGTCGCGGAGTTGCGGCCGAGCAGCAAGACGAGCAGTAGAAGGCAAGAGATGGATATGTTGCTGTTTTGGTGTTTTGTAGTAGAGTCTAGAGTCATCCCTGTACTCTCAGGTCCTTGGAGGTGTTTTGACGTTGTTTCACGATGTATAATCATTGATGTATTATGTATCCTGCTGCTGGCCGGATGTGGGCCTTTGTGTATGTATAACAGGTGATAGACTCACGTGTTGGTTGGATAGTTGTTCCTCTAAGCTGTGGACACGTATTAGATATTGTATATGCTTATATAACTTGTTTCTATGCAGAATGAGGACTTGAATGTAATAGTTTCTCAGTTTATCAGCTTTCCGCAATCGGTTATAATTAACCCTATTTTGGTAGTCTGTGGTTATGGTGATTTCCGCACGTTTTCGCGTAACACCTCGCTATCTGTGTGATAGTGGGATGTGTTGCCACATTTATTATGCCTCATATTTCTTGACGTAACTTTTGAACTTACCTAATTGCAATTAGCCCCCTCCTTGTGGGAACATCTCTTTTTGCTCTTTTAATCTATAATGCCCAAAGTGTTTAATATTGTACATACTCAACCTTTGCTGACCTTATTTTGTTTTCTATGTTCTGGGTGATGTTCCCTTCCACCCTGATGTAGGTACATTAGAAGATCAAGGATGCACAGAGTTTAGAAATAGAGTTTTGGACCTAAGGATAGTTTGTAATGGTTGGGTTACCCTCTGCAACATGTTTTGCATGTGATTGGTCTTATTAGATGTATATCCTTTTTAATTTACTTTGCCACCTTTTAAGGTGGGGAACAAATGTTTATGAATGATCATGTAACTTTGTAATAGTTTTGTTTTTGCTGCTTTATTATTACATGGCTCTTGTGTTGTATCATTTGAGTAGATCCCCTTTCGGGTCCCACTCATTACAATCGCTATCACGTTGCTAACAAAGAGGCTGCTCCTTCTTGCCAACTCAAGTAGCGCGATGATGAGTTCATGTCCATCTGTGTGGACTATGTAGAGACACAAGCGTTGCACAATTGTATTGGGAAGACGTCTCCGACGCGGTGTTGTGAGCGACACATACCACCATGCAAGGAGTTCGCTGGACTTGCTCCACACTAAAATATACATCACACACCCTCTTTTCAAAAATATCATTGTTGAGAGACCAACTTGTAGAAAATGTGGAGATATTTTTTTATTGTCTTTGCTGCATTTGTTGCCCCCACGATCAATATATTGTATAAAAAATAATCTACACAATATATTTCATCAATACATAAAAATTTGAAGACGTAACATCAAAATTATCATCAGCCATGACTTAGTACGATTTCTATCCAAAGTGGGGTTTAGTGGGATGCCAATCTACACAATATATTTCATCAAACACATAAAATACGAAGACGGTAACATCAAAATAATCATCAACCATGACTTAGTATGATTTCCGCCCAAAGGGGTTTAGTGAGCCGCCAATCTACACAATATATTTCATCAATACATAAAAATATGAAGACAATAACATAATCATCAGCATGACTTAGTATAATTTCTTCCCGAATCAGTGGGCCTCCATCTACACAATATATTTCATCAATACATAAAAATATGAAGACAATAACATAGATATCCTCATCGACCATGACTTGGCATTAAGGGGGTCTAGTGGGCCGCTGGTCTACACAATATATTTCATCAATACATAAAAGTAGGAAGACAGTAACATCTTGATCATCATCAACAATGACTTAGTACAATTTTTCCCTAAAGTGGGTTTAGTGGGACGACAATTTACATCGTATATCTCATCAATGCATAAAAATACGAAGACAATAACATCATAATCATTATTCGCCATGACTTAGCATGATTTTGCTAGAAGGGGTTCTAGTGGGCCACCAGTCTACCCCATATAATTCATTAATACATAAAAATATTGACAATATCATTGAAATCATCATCGATCAGCCATGACTTAGTACTATTTCTGCCCGAAGGAGGTTTAGTGGGCCGTCAATCTACATAATATATTTCAGCAACACATAAAATTATGAAGACAGTAACTTGAAATCGTCATTGACTATGACTTAGTACGATTTCCTGCCCAAAGGTTTATAGAGCCGCCAATCTACACAATGTATTTCATCAAGACATAAAAATACGAAGACAATAACATCAACATCAACATCGGCCATGACTTAGTACGATTTCTGCCCGAAAGGAGTTTAGTAGGCCACATCTACACACTGTATTTCATCAATACATAAAATTATAAAGGCAAATAACATATAATTTATGATTGGCCATTACTTACTACTTAGTACGGTTTCTGTCTGAAGGTGGTCTAGTTGGTCGCCAATCTACACAACATATTTTATCAATACATAAAAATACGAAGATAGTAACGTCGAAATCTTTGCCATGACTTGGATTTCTGCCCGAAGGAGCGATAATAATTGTTCAGATTTAAGATTTGATTTTCCTCCATATCCCCCCATTTGTAAGTTGCTCAAAGTCTTGACATCACACCAGCGGTCTCTTCCACCGACCGTCTCTCCAAGAGTTAATGAGCGCATCGCCCTCCTCTCCCCTGTATCGCAACCGCAGCAAACATCGTCGTCACCGCAGCCATGGACATCATCACAATCACTGCCAGAAGGGCAACCTCACTGGCATACACCATGTCGGTGTTGATCGAAGCAAGGGCTCTCGAAAGAGGAAATTTGACTTCAGCGGCAAGTGCAAATCGGAAGCACCCGACCCTAAAGGGTTGGGGGACCTGCCACCTGAATTGGTGATAAAGATTGCGGCAGCCTTCGACATCCCAACCTTACGCGCAGCAAGTTCAACATGTCGGTCTTGGTGGGAGGGGCTCCGACCACTTAGGGAGGCCATGCTACTGCTTCTTTGGGGGAAGCGGTTTAAGAAAGGGGGTCAAGCCTCCAGTGGCCAGGTGGGATACGCCATCAGGCGAGACCCAGAGAAGGCTCTTCAATCCTTCCTCAAGGCAGCGGCGCTTGGTTCAGCTCTTGCTATGGTAGACGCTGGGCTCTTGCTCTGGGAGATGGGGAGGAAGGAGGAGGGCAAGGAGATGTACCGGAAGGCTGCAGAGCTCGGACACCCTGCTGGCCAGCATAACCTTGCTGTTGCATATTTGGAAGGTAAATGTTGCTATCTAATTAGGGTGTTCAATATTTAGTTATAAGCAATTCTCTTTCAGTTTATCATAAAGGGAAGCATCCATCAAATTTCTGTTGTATTAATGATTTTATAGGTGAAATTGCTATGGGTTTAGATTTTTCTCTATTCTTCAAGAATCGAGTTAATTGGCTTCTGGAACTAGACCTTTATTCCAATTCCTGATCAGCTAAAGTTTTGATATTCGGATGGGTTGGAAGGATGCATGCATGCATTCACAAACATATTATGACTGTAAAAAGTTAACAAATTTGTACATGGTTACTATTTATATCACAAATGGATCACGATACCATGCACCCTTTACAGACCAACATTATTAATGACTTTTTTAGTGATACTGATGCATCTGCTACAGAGAAAAAAATACGCTTCTTTCATTAGCACACATGTAGAAATGCAGCTGCAAGATTTTGTGGTTCAATATGATAATTGTCAAAATAAGCTAAACAGGCTGATGAGCCTGGATCTATTGTATATCTTACCTTGTATTTGCAGTACTCCTACCACGTGATTTCCTATGTAAGGAGAACCCATGTATTAGTTCTATGCTCAAGCAATCAGCCCGAATATGAACATGGTATTGAAGCATTAACTCAAAAAATCTAACCCTAACCAAAATCCTTCTCCTCTCCTCTCTTCACCTCATAACGAACTAAGCAATAGTCCTCCCTCACCTACTGCCAACACCCTATTCACCGCTACCCATAGTTGTTGAGGTGCCCGGCTAGGCGCCCAAGGAAGGTCCGCTTGACCCCTCGCCTATCTAAAATTGCGAATGGACGCCTAGAGAAGCACCTAGCACCGTCTGGGCGACCGCCTAGGGAGTCTAGATAGTTTTTTTCCTGGTGTTGTCATTTTGGATGATGTCATTCTAATATATATTTAACATATGTAAGTTCTTTTTAGGCTTTTTTAGCTGCTATCTCACTCATAGATTACTATTTAGGGTGTAGATCATATTATATACTTATAAATACCTTATATGTATATATGTATGTATATATACATATATATATATATATATATATATATATATATATATAGAGAGAGAGAGAGAGAGAGAGAGAGAGAAAGTCAGGCTAGAATACACTCAGAGTGTACAGCCCGCACGAATACACTCGTGTGCTTGCATATCAAGACTATTTTTTGCAAAATATAAACCATTGATCTTCATTGTCATACTATAACTAGTCTACATACAAAATTTGAGCCCATTTTGATGAGTTTAAGTCACTCATCCAAGGACAATAAAATCGACGCGCGAAACTAATTTAAAATGCATAATTTTGCGGTCTTTATAACATGACCTATAAATGTCCAAATGTGCTCAAATTTTGTATATGAGTTATTCACAAGATGTTTAAGAAGATCAACAGATTAGATTTTTGAAAAAAATATTACATCATGAAAAACTACTTGAGTGTATTCTGCTCCGAATACACTCGAGTGTATTCTAGCCTGACCCTCTCTCTCTCTCTTTATATATATATATATGGCTAGAATACACTCGAGTGTACAGATCGCACGCTACACTCAAGCGGTGTTTGCATATCAAAACTATTTTTTTGCAAATTGTAAACCATTGATCTTCATTGTCATACTATAATTAGGCTACATACAAATTTTGAGCTCATTTGGATGAGTGTAAGTCACTCATCTGAGGGCAACAAAATCGACGCACGGAACTAATTTGAAATGTATTATTTTTGTTGTCTTTATAACATGACCTATAAATGTCCAAATGGGCTCAAATTTTATATATGAGCTATTCACAAGATGTTTAAGAAGATCAATGGATTAGATTTAAAAAAAAATATTACATCATAGAAAACTACTTGAGTGTATTATGTTCCTAATACACTCGAGTGTATTCCATCCTGACTCTCTCTCTCTCTCTCTCTCTCTATATATATATATATATATATGTTGCAAATAAAAAAAATGGCAGCGCCTAGGCGCCCATCAAAAGCATACTACCGCCTAGCCGCCTTGAAACCTATGCCGCTACCCCTTTTCCCTCACCCACTGTCACAACCACCGTCCCTCCTTCCTCTCCGGCCATGCCCTGTTCTTCCATCTGCTGTGTTGCTGTCCCCTTTCAGTTGCAACTGCAAAACATGCTGCGTGACTGACACTTCTATCAACAACAGTTACCGCCTTATCAAATATGCCTTCTTACATGGGATCTCACAGACGAAGTCTATGTGCAACAACCACCTGGTTTGTTGTTGAGGGGAAGAATGCCATGTAAATTTGTCACCTACGATGGTCTCTTTATGGCCTCAAACAATCTCCTTTAGCTCCAGTTGATAGACTAAGCATGGTTCTTGAGAATATTTGCTTCAAGCCATTAACCAATGACAATTCTTTGTTCCACTCGAAATCCACAAGACTTCATTTCATTCTTGCCATATGTGTTGATGATAGTGTCATAACCGAAAATGACAATCAGGACATCACTAATTTGAAAAAAGCCACTCCAATTATAATTCCATACCAAAGATTCAAGGACACTTTGATATTTCCTAGGGGTTGAAGTTCTCCGACCCACATCATGGATAAATCTTTCTCAAAGGAAATAACATGGCCTCCTAAAAGAAATGAGTATGAGTAATGCAAAACCCATTGCGAATTCTGTGGATCATCATATGAAACTCTAAAATGAGGGGAGTACTTCGTGATCTCGCACAAACTTCTGGGCGAATTATTCTATCCGATGATTTGTCTCGAGTATGGATCACGAGTCAAGACATGAATGCATTACCGCAACACACTGGATTAATGTAAAACGAATCCTCGGGTTCCTGATGTAGGTTCCAGGGAAGGACTGTTCTATAAGCATCCCCTATCAAAGGAGATTCCTATTATTGGGTACATTGATGCAGATTGGCTAAGAGACTTTGTTGAACGGTGCTTAGCCTTGGATTTCTGTATTATTCTAGGAAATCATCCAGTTGCTTGGAGGAGCAACAAAGAAGTTGTTGCTCAATCTAGCACTGAAGCATAGTACACGACTAGAACACACACCTGTTGTGATAGAGAATGGGTTCATTTTGTTCTTGAGGAAACTGTCATTTTGGTCTAGTCTCCAAGCTCCTAGCACTATGGTTATCAGGCTGCCTTTCACATCACTTAACCCTATTTACATGAACGAAACAAAGCTCATTGTGGTCAAATGCCACTTTGCTTGTGATCTAGGGAGTAGGGAAGGCTAAGAACATAATCACTCCACATGTGATGAAAAGCACGTTTGGATTTTTTAGTCAGTCATATTGGGGTAGGGATCAATATGGGTCGGTTCCAAGTTGACAAATTTGGACAGTTTTCATTCTATCATGGGTGGAAATCAATGTTATTTGAATATGGATAGAATACTATAGAAAGCTAAGCATCACAAAACTAAAACCACGTTTTGGCTTTACCACTTTACAAAAAACAAGGCTCTAGCCTCCAAGTTGGGTAATTTAGCTTCGACTTAGATGTGGGACCGGCCTGGGACCAACTTGAAACCAGTTTTTTGACACCCCTAAGTCCTAACCAAGTCCTCTACCTCCTACGCTATCTTCATATTTGAGTGTCAAGCTGGGACCATGTGATGTGTATTCTTCAACTTTAGGGGGTAAATGGCGCTCGCCATGTACTTGTGGTACACCATACCACATGCTCTCCTATATAAGGAGAACCCATGTATCACTTCCATGCTTAAGCAATAAGCCCGTTTACCAACTATAATAAATTCAAATTTTCTGATATGTATACTAGTAACTAATATTGTCCATCACTTTGTGATTTGACATTTAGGTTTGGGTCGATCTAGTTGATCCATGGTAAGAGGCGGGTGTGCCTGGCTTTTTGGTCACTCATGATTGGTCTCTCATCTTCTGTTGTTCTGGGTGATCTAGTTGATACCATCATGTAATAAGTTAATTCTTCTTGACTCATCGATATCGATAAATGAGGTGCCAGCTTTTATTGATGCAAATTGTTTTCCTTGTTTATCATGGACTTAGTTTATGCTCACATTGAGCCTGAAAAAATAGGATAAACGACCCAAGCTTATTTCTAGGCAAATCACACAATGATAAATAAATGTATATAGATGGAAAAAGAGAGAGATTATTATGGCAGAATTTATGCAAATATGGAATGTTATTAGAGGGAAGGCTAGAGGGTTTAACAATGAGGGAGAGATCAGGTGGGGCACGTGTGACTAATGGATATTGGGTGAGACCACTACTTGGTGATGGCTGTTGGTGGAAATTGTCTACACGGATTTCATTGCCTTCTTTCTCAAAGATGAAGAAACAAAGTGGGTTAGTCACCATTGTGAAGATCGGTGGCAAGGAGCTTATGCAACTACCTTGTGATTGAAATTAAGGAGATGAGGCTAGCTATGAACATTAACGACGTGAATCTCAATCATTTTTGCCACTCTTCGTACTGGTGATTGATGCTTTATCGAAAGACTGATGTTTGTAAAGGCGCTTACACATTTAGTTACCCTCCTTGATGGTGGTGATACCACCACCACTTAGGGGTAGATATGTATGGATGAAGTGCCACTGCTTTTTGGCTTTGGGAGTTTGAGCCCACAATGGAAGGTAAAATATGAATAGATGTAAATTTAGTGTACAACACTCATTTCTAGCACTTCCATGCAGTCTATGACCAAACAAAAAAGAGACTGCTCTCAAATCTAGTTACGGGTTGGTTGGACGTAGTCAAAGTCATAGTGACAAATCAGGACTTAGAGAATTTTTGGACTGGCCTAAAAAGCCAACAAGTCATTTTTTTTCCACGGAATGATAGGGACATAGTGGTTTTGAGTCTAGCATCTACCCTACAAAGAAACGGGAGTTTTCGCGTGCTGTTGGAGTTGCCTGTTTGGCAGCTATAGCAGCTGGTTTCGACTGACTTTGATTGATAAATTTGAGAAAAAAAATTAACAGATACAGTCTTCAGTGTTTCCAACTGATAAGCTAGAGACAAAAATATTCACTCATATTGCCACGTCGTTCACACTGTACACAGTAGTTCCTTAGCTATTTTTGTTTATTACCCTTAATCTAAAAGTGCATGCCCATTTTGTTTGCGTCCATGGATTTGAGCCGTGCCAAAAAGAAAATGTCAGTCTCAGCTTAGATTTTATCAACTTGGGCTGGTTCCAAGTTTTCAAATTCAAATGAAATTGACACCGGTGAGCTGGGCTTGGACTGTCAGTCCAGGTGAATTCCGCATTACAAATTTGGAGGATGTAACTTCTAGCATAGGGTGTAATTGCATATTAAAATTATTTATATATGTACATATTAATCTATCATTCATTACAGGTTAGATATTACAAAATTGCATCCGGTACCAAGTTTGTCAGTTCCTACTTTTTTTAGCAATATATCCCTACAAACATAATTTAGGTTTGAATTTTATGAATCCAAGTCAGTTATGAGATTGCAAGATGATCCTGAATTGAATTTTGTCAGTTGGGTATGGAATTCATCAGTGGCGGTTGGTTCTTGGTTGACAATTTGGACAGTCTAACTGCCTACATGAGATGCAAATTAATATTATTTGGAGGTTTAGTTTCAGATCAATGTACAAAATTTATATATCGTGATGACATGCTTCTTCTTTCATTGTGTTTGGTATTTTACCATCCTACTATTTTTATGCCTACTTTCACTTTCAGAGTAAATTTTCTTTCCAAATGAAATTGTTTTGAGTTTGAATTTTATATTTCTATTAGCTATAACACAGAGGAGTCAGTTGCCTGTCACTGTAGCTACTCTTCTTTTAGGTTGTGCTATTAGTGTGTGAGCTTGATCATTTTCTTACACAGTTCGTTTAACTTTTTGCACCTGTCATCATTTAGACTTACTTATTTTGCACAATTGTCCAGCTTCGGATAATCTTTGTACCAGCCGATGCGACTGTTAATTTTTGGCTAGGTGTTTTCTTTACCTATACTGTCTACTGCCCTATAACCAACACGCATTTATTCAATTCTGATTGATAGTTTTTTTGTTACAAATTTGTTTTTGTTATCTTATATTTCGGGTCTGTGTATCATTGGTCCAGTCTATTCATGTGTTCAGGCAATTTAGCTGTGTTTTCATCAGTCCAAACCGTATGTGTGTTCCAACAACATGTCTGCATGCTAATCAATCTGAGATGATGTGTCTTTTTATAGGTTGGAGTGGCTCAGATCGTTGTTAATCGAACTACTCTCTCCTAGTATGTTGTATGTCAATTATTGTGTTTAGCAGTGTAGTACTTACCATGACACAAATGATAAAAGGAATTCCAGTAACATTTTTGTGTATTCATTAGTCCATCATGTTTGTTTGTGCTCGAAAGTATTAGCCTATTTAATTAATAAGTTAATCAGTCTATTATGTACATGGGCCTGTTAGCCCATGACCCATTAGGGTTTAGTCCACTTTCTTGTACTTCTTTGTAATTGTCTCCTCTCATATATGTAGGACAAGAGTGTACATATCAATACAACAACAAATACTCTTGTTCACATGGTATCAAAACAATAGAGAGAGAGAACCCTAGCCGCCGTTTCGCTTCCTTCTCTCGGCGCTCCCTCCAACCCTAGCCGCTGCCTCTCCCTCTCCTAGAGAGAGCAACAACGGGGGCGTCTCCGCTTGCGGGTGGCTGCCGCTGTCTCCATGGCTTAAGCCAGCCCACCCGCTAAGCATCTCCCGACCTCAATGGCTTCTCCTCCTTAAAGATCCAACCTTCCATCCATAAGCCGACGCCATCCTTCCCGACTATCTCTATGGATTTGTCCATATACGTCGACGCTTTCCATCGCGGCGATCTATCAATAGTCAAGTCAACCACCCTTGTGGTCGTCATCGTTAACTCACTTTCCCTGAGTTCGTCATGCAGTTCCGCACATAGAAGCTGCCAGTGAAGCATCCACACATGCCGTTCTCCTACCTGCCGCTCAAGAAATCGTCTCCAGCGACCACCATAATATTCACCACTTTTGCCCTGTCGAGTCTGCATCCATCTGCCGCACCAACCATTGAAGCAGCCACACCGACCACTCTAAGTAGTCTCGCTGTCCCCTGCAAGGAGCAACAACAACGATCACCACAAGGAGCCACATCCATCATTCCACACCGTCCACTCCAAGTAGTCTCGCCATCCCCTACATGGAGTAGCGACAACGACCACTACAAGGAGCGGCGGTGATTAGCACCCTTCCGTAACATCATGATCTACAAGAGAACAAAAGAGAACACCAATTCCCGTCGCCCATGGTGAATTTCAGGGTCCTTTGTCTCTTTGACGACGCCAAATTCTGTCAGGATCATGCTTCAGCGGCGTCACACACAACATGTTGGCCCATGTTGTTTAGTAGCCCAAAATCCACTCGGAGGTGCAAGGTTTTATCCGGATCACAATTCAAACGACGTGTTGGCCAACCAACATGGCGCGTTGACACATGTCTGTCATTTTCGGCTTCGTCCAGATCGATAGTTATACGACGTGTTGGCCAACCAACACGGCACGCCGTCAGAGATCTGATTTACGCATCCGACATCGTACACTGCGTGTAGGACCTCCACACGACATAGTGCAAGGAGTCTGACATTTTCGAGCGAAGGAGCTATATGGCGTGTCCACACCCTACACGACGTGTTGCAGACTGCCTATTTCAAGTAAAGTTATGACGTCCTCTAAAAATCTTCTCCAAATTTTTTTATGGGGCCTCTGACCTCGCGCCCCCACATTTGTTGGCCTAAGGGCCGGACAAATGTCTTTTCTGGTCAAGAAAAGATCCATTTATTTTCTCTGTCTAGATCTTATAATTGTTTGTTTTGCATATTGACCCCGGTTATCAGTTTTTCTATGGAGACCAATTCCGGTAGTGCCACTCCTTTTCCTGCCGAGTTCCATTTTGCTAGTGCTGGTGCTTCTCTTTTTTCTACCAAGTTTCAATCCCGGCAATATTTCTATTATGTTCTTCTTTACATATTACACCACTCATTTTTTACCTTTTCCATTTCCCACCCTTCCATCATGTCTGCGTCTTCCACGTGCAGGGGGTCATATTTCCCTTTTCCATACCATCTATTCACTCTCGTCGTGTTTGGTGTGCAAGGGGGATAGAGGAGAGATAGATAGAGAGGAGGGTATGATGAGAACATGAGAGAGAAACAAGAGATGAGGTGAGATGATATATTCTAGGCTATCTTCATGGAGCTTCGTGTTGTTCAACACATCTGCTCTCTACTTTCAGACAACTTTCATACTACACCACTCATTACAACATTGACACCAAACTTCTTGCATTCGTACCACGTTATGTACGTAAGGACAAGAGTTGTTGCTGCTAATACCGGCCTCTTGCCCCTTTGGTGTTGATGACGTTCTAGTTGATCATTCGTGCTGCGTTCTCTTGAGACAGGACGAGAGCTGTTGCGGCTAATTCTGGCCTCTTGTCCTCTCCGGTGTTAATGGTGTTCTATATGGTTGCTTCTTCATCTCTGAAGCTCGTCATCTTCAAGGCTATGCAAATTTTGTATCTGCAAAGATTCATCCAGAGTGATCTTCACCAAGCTACTTCATCTCGTCTTCTCTGAGTTGCATCTGCTACTACGTGTTGACACTTCAACACATTGTCTAGCGTGTTCGTGCCACGTTATGCACGTCTGTAGTCTTCTGCGCTAATTCCAGTTGGCTGCACTTCTCAAACAATTCAAAAACACCTCTACTGCTACATCAACATTGTTGTCTCCGCGTTAGTGTTGCGTTATGTACGTGGGATGTGTTGATATGCGCTTATTCCATTCATTCATTCCTCTCCAGTGGAGATGGCGCGGCCGTGGTATTTATCAATGTCTGCTTCAGATTTTCTTCATTCCAGATGCACTTCAAAAGGAAGACCTTCTCCAAAAGCTTTAGCCTTTCCATCATGCAGAACACACCTCAAGGAGGCGTCATCATATGTTTGTAGTTAGGAAGTATTGTTCAAGGGGGAGTAAATTTCTTTTGTATGGGGAGTGACATATCTATCTTTCATTGATCATTTATAATTTTTCGTTTACTGAGTCATAGAACTCCAAGCACGAACATGTGTTCACCCATGCTCCAGCTTGAGGGGGAGTGTAAGAAAGTATTAGCGTATTCAGTTAAATAGGTCAATCAGTCTATTATGTACATGGGCCTGTTAACCCATGGCCCATTAGGGTTTAGTCAGCTTCCTTGTGCTTCGTTGTAATTGCCTGCTCTCCTATATATAGGACAGGAGTGTACATATCAATATAAAAACGAATACACTTGTTCACAGTTTGTTCCACCTACATGTGGTCCAGTATGTCTTTGTGCTTACAGGTTGGAGGAAGCCATTTGATTGTTAATCAAGCTGCTCTCTCTTTGTAAGTTGTACATAAATTATTACCCATCCTATCTATGTGCTCATTGATCCAGCCTGTTCGTAGTTTCAGTAGCATGTTTGTGTGCTAATTGCTTCAACCTGTACGTGTGTTGATTGATTAATTCTTTGTGTGCTTATAAGTTAGAGGGAGTCAATTGGCTATTAATCGAACTGCTCTCTATTAGTATGTTGTACATAAATTATTATATGAAAATGAGCCTAATAATGAGTAAAAAATCATTTGTGTTTAGATTTTAGTAATTTTAGTAATGACACGTCATTTGAAAGCGATTACAATTGATATTTGTGCAACAAAATTTTGTGAATGCTCTCTTTTTTACAAAATTGAAAATAGAGACTGGAGTTGGTGTTATTGAGATAGATGGTGTTATTGAGATAGATTTAATTCATCTGGTTCTGTTGATATTTTTTTTCCAGAAGTCGTGATAGTTGTCATTCGTGTAATCCTTCAACCAATTTTCTATTTTTTTTTTAACAAAAATGATAATAAAGGCTGGTGTGGTTCTACAGGAATATCGTGGTTCACTTGGTATGTAATTTCTTACTACAATACTTAACACACTTAACTATTGGTATAGAAAAAATCTCTGAATTGATGACATAGGCCAACATTTTTTTTCACGAGGAACCTCTATCAGAAATGTCACGTTAGTCCTACCATCACAGTAATTTTTAACAAAACATGTCACAGACCACCACGTGTCAGGTAGTGCAACAACTATTCAAGTAACTTCAGATATATTTTACGAACGGATGATAACTTATATCTGAACAACAGTATTTTTTTAAATTTTCTTTTATTTTCTTTCACAAAAACGATGACAAAAGGCTTACTTTTGTATCACAGTTTAATTCTGTCAATAAGTAAATGATTTTAATTCATATTCAACTATTGAGAATAGTTTCCGCTCAATTGTAATGCCAATTTAAATGTGATTCATGCTCTCAACACATATTTTCTGCTAGTAGTTTAGAGGGTAAGAGGTCTAAGCTAACGCGAGCATAGCTTATAAGGAAAGACTTAGAATCTTTACATTATAATGAGAAAATGACCTGCAGATGGAAAAGAAGAATTCGTGCAGCCAACCTAAACATGGTTGGAAATGAGGCTCATATGATGATGATGTTGGGAGCTTAGTCATTAAAGTTTTTGATCAATTGTTTGGGAAAAATGAGTATATAGCTATAACTTGGCTATACTCATCAAATTTAGTGGGAGCCCAGTCGTACTCTCAAATTTGGGATTTAGGATACACTCTGCAAGGTTTAAAATTCGGCATTCAAGAATTATGCCGCATTAGGGTAAAATTCGGCAAAGAATACGATAAAATTTGATCATTATTGGGGAAAAATGAGATAAAATTTGAACAATACAATGTCTATATCGGCACATATAAATGTTACGTGTATACACATACGCACATAATACCCACATTGATTTGTAATTAACTAATTACATGTTTGCGCAATGATTTGCATATTGATTCTCTATTCCCAAATCTCGAATCATATACCATGTTCTTACTCAGAAATATCTGTGAAATTTAGGAATAATCGTAAAATTCGTGGACAATTCACAAATGAATAATTGGTGAAATTCGGGTTTGTTATAAAATGCGGACATAGCATTTTTCACATGAAAAAATTTGTTAATTATTCAAGGATGATTCAAAAGTTCAAAATATATCGTCACAATGAGCCAATAATAACACTGAAGAACCTATTTTGACGTAGAGAGGAAAACTCTCCCAAAAAAAGTTTCCAATTGAAAAATTGGTTTTCCATGAAAAATCATGAAAATCGATTAATTAATATACAGAAAACTGTGGAAATTTGTCGAATTCAGAAAAAGTTTTTTTCCTTGCAAAAACCCTTCTGCTTTTTACCAAAATCTCGAATAACCCCCCAGATTGTAGGTAATCCTAAATAATCCCTCCTAGTGCTCCCCTCTCTAACTGCCGCCAAACCACACAATTTTGATTTTTTTTTTCCGTTTAATTTGTGACATGGCACACCATTGACTATATTTGGTATATCATTTTCCTTTTTATAACTTTGTAACATTATATATGAATATAAATGTAGTTTGAATTTCCAATAAGATGTAGTCATGTCAAATGTGTGAGTTTGGGTTGGGTTATTGTGTGTGAGTCTCCTGGTTGCGGGTAAAAAAGAATTGTTTTTGTATGGTTGGAAAGAAAGCAAGCATAAACCCAATGCTGCATGTTGGAACTTGGAAGTCGACCCGCTGGTGTCCATATAAGAGTCTAATAATTTTTTTTACTAGTTGATGCTCTTAATGATAAAAAATAAAAATAAAAATAGTTCGGTACAATCTTTTTTATACAACTTGAGCTACTTCTCGCAGTGAACAAAAATTCATACCAGGCATTTTTTTTTTTTAATTTTCACCGAGCAACAACTACATACTTTTTATTTTATACACATTATATGGACGCCCATGTTGATTTAAAATGTGCAGGGTCGGATTTTGATGTGTTTTTTTATTAAAAAATCGGTTCTTTTTTACCCGCACTCGCGAAACCCAAACCAACAATGCAATCTAATCTCCCACACATTTGACATGCTTACATCGTTCTAGACATTCAAACTATATTTAAATTTACATTTTAATATAGAAGTATATAAAATGATGAACTGAAATAGAAAAACACAATAATGATACGGCCATTGGTGTGACATGTGACAAATAAAAAAAACTGTTGGGGAGGGTGGGTGCTGGGAGGGGGTTGTTTAGGATCACTCAAAATGTAAGGGGTTGTCCGGGATTTCTGCAAAAAGAAGTTTTTTTTTTCTTCTGGGAAAGAACTCACAGAAATTTGGCTAATAAAAAAGCCAGGTTGTTTTCCAACTTTGTCAATGTTTCTTTTACCATGGTTGGAGCATAAAATATGCTTTGTAAAACGATCTTTTTGGAATGAATGATTTTGAACTACATATAAACTCATTGGTAACTAGGGGGCAGACAAAATACATTTTTCTGTTCTGGTTTGGTTGCTAGGTTTCTTAACTTTGCAAACAGCATATTTGCATTTCTAGAAACTAGTAAACACGCACACACACATGTGCATGATAGAGAATTTTGAAACATTTTATTTTAATTTTTTGATTAATTATACTATATATAATTCCTTGTCGTGAATTCGATAATTCTTGAGTTATGTACATAACAAAAATTCCTCTTTTGTATATTACACAAATAATATAGGTTTATTTTTGCTGTTATTAGTGTGTTCAAATGAATGCTATTATGAAAGATGTTGGAGAGAGAGAGAGAGAGAGTGTTGAAGAAACCGTGACGGATGAAGAAGGGAGCTGAGGGGGTAGTGGGAGAGGAGGGAGTGGAGAGTGGTGGTAGTGTAGGGTGAGGATTTCCAAATTGCTATGTAGCAAAGCTAATAGGAGAGGACTGAAAGATGACAAAACTAGAAAGCTGATTGGGTTAAAGAGGACAATTTCAGAAACTAAGACCACATTTCTGTATTGTGAGATGATGAATTTAAAAATGAGAAACCGGTGGCGCTTTGGAATAGATTTTTTTAACATATATACGGTGTACTCAGTAGTTTATGAAGGAGAGAGACAGGATAAGATAAAGGTAGTTCGAAAATAGGAGACAAAAATTGGTTGAAAAAATGGGGAGAAAAAACATATTGGATGAGCAAGTTAGAAAATTACATCATTTAAAAACCATGCGATCGTTTTTTCCAATGCTCAACTTCCACCAACCCACTTATCACGAAACTCTCTCAATCAAGCCACAACACTATAACCTTATTAGCCTTACTATTCACTGAGGGTGCTTTTGCTTTTCGTTCTTTTGAGATCTATACAACCAAAACATTAATGATAATGCGAACTCTGTTGGCACCACATTGAAGAGGGGGAATAGACCCTTTCATATACATTAGAACAAGAACCAAATGCGGCTGGTACGATAGATAAACATTGGTAATGTCTTTTAATGCAGCAACCGTGACTCGTTATCTGTAGTTGCTTGGGTTTTGAGAAGGCAATGATATGAGAAGTGGTGGTGAGTTTGGAAAGAGACTGCTGAATGAGGAAAGATGCACAAGGTTATTTAAGAGACTGCTGAATGAGGAAAGATGCACAAGGTTATTTAAGAAAAGTTCATCAAAGAGTTTTTGTTAAGAAAACTAGGTTTAGTGGGGGAGAGAAACAGACCAAAGGTTTGTGAGAGGTTTTTTATGAGCATGATACCAAAGTTGCACCAGAACAGGCTTGTCGTGCACATGCTAAAGAAAACTGATTTGTCTGATATTTTGTAACACTGAGATTTTTTCGTCAAAACGAGAATTGTTTGACCAAAAATTATGAGATGGAAAATCTGTGGTGACAGACAGAATTTGAATTTTGTGAAGCGGTTGTGGTTATCATCATTTTGTTGTTTGGAGCAACGTTCAAAATTTCGACGAAATGGTCGAAATTTCAACCGAAATTTCTGTTTCCATGGCAATCGGACATCGAAATTGACTGACGAAACTCTTGAAACTGGCAGATCATCGATTTTTTTTCTACTTTTTCATATACTATGTACTACCTAGAGCATTTTTTTTCCCACAGTTTTGTGTCTTTAAGTCTATATATTGTGCTTGCAAACTATAATGACTTAATTCATTGATTTCACCATTGAGAATTGACATCAAAAATCCCCATCGAAATGCCCATCGAAACAGTTCAGGGTCATTCACTAGAAAATGATGAGAACGCACCCCCACGTATCCAATGTAAAATATTATTACATATTTGAGTAGATCTACACTAGTAGATCATTCTGGTAAAATTTCATAAATTAATTCGTTTATTTTGCCGTCGAAACGCCAGGATCACATTATCGAAATTTCTGTCAAAATTTGTCGAAAATTCTGTTTCCGCGGCCACCGAAACAGCATCGAAATCGGACATTTTCTTCCTGGGTTTGGAGACCGGAGAGTGTTGAGAAATGGATTTTGTGGGGATGAACGGCTTAAAGAGAAGCAGAGGAATAAGTTAAAAATGGAAAAAAGAGAGAAAAATTCAATGAGAGAGAGATAGAGTGTTAAGGAAAATGCAACATTTTGAAAATGCTGCAATCTGTTTGCCTAGTTTCTTTTCAGAAATTGAAAATGACAACTTCAAACATACAAACACACTCAATTCTTTTATATTTCTAGATATAGGAAGAAGCTTTGTGATGCATGTCTGCTCTCGACCACATATCTTTTCTGTTGGATCGGATGATGGGCTCTAGAGGGGGGTGAGTAGAGCTATAAATACTTAAATCAAATTCATTAGACCTTTAAATTATATCAAGAGTTAAGGTTGCATATATGGAATTTGAATGCAAATAAACATACATACAAGGATGAGAGATATTGAACAACCACAAAAACACAAGCTATGTATAGTGGTTCCAAACTCCTAGATCCACTACCTAGAGAGGTCAACCTCTATGATTTTGCAACCAGCTCTTACTCCTTATATTCCATTATAAGAGTAACAACATATGACCTTTCTTTTGTGGGACAAGGATACCCAACCTTCCCTTTGAGGATAAGGGAGCCAATAACCTTACTAAGGACTTACCTATTCATGACCAAGAGTTTTCTACCTCACAAAGGACTTACCTACTTTTGCAATGAGCATTCGGCCTTCACTAAGGACTTATCAACGGATATGCAATACCGAAAGATGCTACCCACTATTTGAACAAGTCTTACGCCTTGAAGGAATTACTCGCTCTTGACTTGGATCTTCCACCTTTGACTTCACCTTCGTCAAGGAGAAACTTTCATCAAGGGATTCCTTACCTCTTTCACCTCTCTTAGCTAAGAGAGAGAATCTTTATCTTCATGGTAGAAAGAAATATTGGGAGGTGGAGGAAGGAGAGTCTTACAAGATATACATGTAGGACTATCTTTTACAAATCTCATGCTCACTCTAATGAATGTAGTAAGTGATTAAGCTTAAGAGTGGAAGGAGGCTCTTAGAGGCACTCAACTATTATATGGGGACCTCATAGTGCTTGGTTAACTATGGGTTGAAGCCCTAAGGGTTCTATTTAGTTGAGGATGCCTACTAGCCAATAGAGACACTTAAGGATGAATTCTAATCGTTTGGAGTGTTGCAACAAATATTTTTTTGAGTTTTGCAACATTCCAATGGCTTGAAACATTTTTTCTGTATGTTCTGTACAATGTTGTCTGTAGAGTTTACTTCTGCGAAATTCGGCCGATGACACTATGCAACAAATCAATTTTGAGTTGTCAGTCGAGTTTATCCTAGATGAAACTCGACCGATGAATTAAAATTGATTTGCCTCTGTATGGATGTCGTTCGAGTTTGTCCTGGTCTTGGGAAAACTCGGCCGACCTTGGCAATTACCAAGACAAAAGTGAGTGAAACTCAGCCGACCAAAGTGCCCCTGATGAATTTTGGAAAGTGTCATAAAAGTGCTTAAATATTCGACTTATGTGCTCCTGATATTTTCAAGCTTAATTACAAGTTATACAGTTATTACAAGTGATCAATAACATGATCATAATGGATTTGATGTCTTTTTCACAAAAGTGCACTTATATTGATTTTGACTTGTTTTTTTCTAAGTTAGGATGTGCAAGTTAGGGCATTTGGAGTCTGTCTATACTTAATCTGAAATCACTTAGGTAGAAGTATTAGACAAATGAGTGGAATTGTTAATCATCACAAAACAAGGGTTTGGTCAAGTTAGACCTTGAGTCATCATTCTTTTTTTATTTAAGATGACAAACCATTTCGATAAATGTATTGAAAACATTTAAGTAAAATCATACATTTGGAAAAATCTAGGGTTTTTAATAGAATTGAGTTCATATGCTCCCCCTCAATTGATTGTTAGTGAACTACTCTCCCTCAATTGATGCTATTTTTCCTGCATGGTTGTTGTCATAATATTTATAAAACTATGTCTTCTACTCATATATGTTCTACATAGATGTGTTCTTCCCTCTACATAATACATGTTTTCTCCCTCTTTGTCATTTCAAAAAGTGAGGGGGTTAAAGAGCTAAAACACAATTTGTTGGTAAAAGGAGATATCAAATGTTGAATGGAGAGTAGAAGAGCAAAAATAAGGGACTTGCCCAAGCAATGTCTATAAAGGTAATCAAGACATGCATTTGAACAACCCTAGATGTAATTCTTAGGAAAAATCAAGACAATGATATGCAAAAAGTAACTCTAGATAATAGATATACAAATCAAGGAACAAACTTGAGTAAGTTTGAACAAGATACATGCATAGCATATAGTTGAATACCAATTGATGTGTTAGATATCAAAAGATAAACAAGGCTAGAAATACATGTAGATGGATTACTAGTAGATGATATTACAAGTTAGAATTACTAGTAGGATCTAGATCATATCAATGTATACACAAGTTAAAGAACAAACTATGATTGGATGTAAAGAAATATCTAAACAAAGAGATATGCAGTTTCAAAAGTATGAAAGGATATAACTTGCTAGGCAAATATGCATCATTATCGAAAGATGATTACCTCTAAAAAACTCAAGGTTGTATCAAAAGATATACAACAGATAGATGTAGTAAGAGCACGGAGGAAGCAATTTTGACTACAATCAAGAGATTCAAAGAGATCATCATCAAAACATGCATAACTACTCAAGATAGGTAATTGCGAGATACTAATTTAGAACAATTAGAAAGATAGAGTTGTATGTAAGATAGACAATTTAAAGCATGATAATATGAATATATAAAGGTACCAAGGGGAGTGCCATAAAATAAGGCTATCGGTTGAGAAAGTCTAGTTGAGAGGGAAATTCTCATCCTAAAAGCCATTTAGTATATTTTGTGCACAGTGTTGTCGAATGAGTTTCTGGCATGGTTATCAGAACCGGACCGGTCATCGAACCAGTGAGGTTACCAGTTCCTGGTTAACCGGTCCAACTGGTGGTTGGACCGGTTCAACCGTTGACGTCATCAATGAGGTCTTATATAAATATATTATGCTAAAAATATATACAAGATGTGAAGATGAGAAGAATATGATCCAATTGAAACTATTATGAAGCAAGTCCAAATCTTGTTCCCACTCTATACAACAATTTTTTGACATACTCCCAAGTGGGATCAGACTTTGCCTATAAAAAAGACTCCTTGCAACATAGTGTCATTTCTACTCTCTACAAAAGAACACAAGGGTTAATGTAAACAGTAGTTGGGTGGTAATGCAAACAGTAGATGAAGCACGAATTGATGAGGGGAAGAAAATGAAAAAAAAGAATGATGATAACAATAGGTGAAGGTGTGTAGGAGATGAAGAAAAAAATGTACAAGACAGCAATGCAGACAGGTGAAGGGGAGTAGGAGAAGAAACAAATTTAAAACGACATAAAAATAAAAAAGAGCAGCACAACTTGTGAACGGACTAAAACCGGACCGGTTCTGCCTAACCGGACCGGTTCTATCGGTTCACCAGTTGGAGAAGAAGAAACAAATTTAAAATGCCGTAAAAATAAAAAAGAGCAACACAACAGGTGAAGTGACTTACAAGAAGAAAGATGAGATGACCTGTAATCATATTTTTGGGTCCGGAGGGGTTAGCTTAGCAGCCCAAATCCTATTGTTCTTGGGTGCTTTCCTAAAAGGACAATATGTAGAGTAATGACCGATTTCATTGCAATGATTACAAGTGCCCATAGCCTTAGAACTAGATGATATTTCATTGAAAATTGAAGGTCTATTGCCTTTGTTGTTCTTTTGGCTACGATCAAGTTCAAAATCTTCTCTGCCCATTCGTTATTTAGTATGATCTAGGATTTGATTAAGATTCTTTTTATCATCTAAGAATCTTTGCATAGAAGACCTCAAACTATGAATGTCATGCATAAGAGAAGTAATAGTAGAAGAATTGATTGACATTATCTCTAGCATGCAAAAGATCATTTTCTAAGCAAAGAGACTTGCTTATATAAGAATCTTTGCATAGAAGACCTCAAACTATGATTGTCATGCATAAGAGAAGTAATAGTAGAAGACAATTGATTGATATTTATCTCTAGCATGCAAAAGATCATTTTCTAAGCAAAGAACCTTGCTCATATAAGAATCTTTTTCAATATGAAGAGCAACAACATTATTCTTTCTACTAGTAGAACTAGAACAAGATCAAGAACATTGATTTTAGCAAGGAAAGAAATATTTTCTTTTTCGAGTAAAGCAATCTTAGAAAGATACACTATTTTCAGATTCTATTCTTTACAAAACATAATCTCTGTCCTCATTTTCAGTTCTAAGAACATCAATATCAAGCATGAGAGAATTCATAATATTACGATTGCTCTTCATTAGAACTAGGTGTAAGAGGTTGAGCTTCTAGAAATCTAATCTTATCAAATAAGTTAGCATTTTTGAGTTTAAGAGCATCTACTTGTTTTAGATAACCATTGTTTTCAATCTTAACATTATTGAATTTCAATTCTAGTTCTAGATAATATTTTTGAAGATTGTCAACATCATCTTGCTAAGCTAATATTAACATGTTTAAGTTTTATCTTTTTTTTCCAGGCAAGTTATCAACAATTCTAGCAAGTTTTTTCTATTTCTTTTTAGTAGACTCAAGAGAGGTGTGAGTAGTATGAATAATTGCAATTTAAGATTCTTAATCTAAAGAGTTTAGATTTACCTCATTTGAATCTTCATTTGAGCTTTCTATGAGAGCAAAATGACCTTCTCCATTTTCACTAAAGTTTGAGCTAGATCCTCCACTAGATTCTTCACTTCAACTGGAGTTGGAGGAGTCACTAGAGATTTTATGTCATTTCTCCTTCTTCTTGTGCTTGTCCTCCTCTCTCTTGTGATGATGGATCTTTTTTTCTTGTGGGCAATCTTCCGTTAAGTGATTCTTTTTAATCACATTTGAAGCACCGGCTAGAGGAGGAAGACTTGTCTTTGTAGAATCTACTTCTGGAGTACATGACATCTTCGTCAACTTGAGAGGATGGAGAAACTTGACTAACATTAGTTTCAATTTGGGCTTTGATTTCAGCCTTCTTTCTCTTCTTCGCTTTGTTCTTCCTCTTACCTGTCAAGTTAAACTTTGGGTTTGTAGATTTCCTATGAGCTCTTTAATAGGAATATCACCAACAGACTGTTTCTTCAATGAAGGTCACCTTAGATTGTCACCTCTTAAGGAGAGTTCTAAGGATCTTTGAATTTATCTCTCCTCGATTTGTAAGATGATCAAGAATGACAAGGGCATTCACAATGGTGTTGAGCCTTGAGTACATCTCGACTACCCTCTCTTCCTTTTCCATCTTGGAAGTTTTTAAGGAGGTCTTTGAACATGTAAACTTTACTTTCCTTCACTTGCTTTGTCCCCTCATAAGTGACACATAGCTTTCTCCATATCTCATAGGTTGTTTTACACGAAGAAATCTGGTTGGACTCGATGGGAAAAATTGAGGCATAGAGGATGTTGATAACTCTTGCATTCAAGATAGCTTTCTTCAAAGTGGTTTAATCCTATTGTTCTACTTTTATGTCTCGTAGCTTGTATGGACGATCCTCCATAGCTCAAGATTTGATCCTTGGATGTAGAATTGTAACCTTCTATTCGAATAGAAGAAGTTGCTACCATCAAAGATTGATATGTTGATGGGGTTCTCCCACTTTGATAATCGTCCATCTTCTCCTACTTGTAGAATTTGCTTGGAGAAGACCCGCTCTGATATCAATTGTTAGATCCGATGATAGACTTTAGAGTGGGAGTGAATAGAACTATAAATACTTAAACCAAATTCATTAGACCTTCAAATTATATCAAGAGTTAAGGCTGCATATATGGAATTTGAGTGCAACGAAGCATACATTGCAAAGATGAGAGAGATTGAACAACCACAAGAACATAAGCTATGTATTGTGGTTTCAAATTCCAAACTAGGAGAGTGTACATCCACTACCTAGAGAGGTCAACGTCTAAGATTTTTCAACCATGTTTCACTCCTTATATTCCACTATAAGAGTAAACAACACATGACCTTCCTTTTACGGGACAAGGATACCCAACCTTCCTTTTGAGGACAAGGAAGCCAATAACCTTACAAAAGACTTACCTATCTATGACCAAGGGTCTTCTACCTTACCAAGAACTTACCCACTTTTACAACGAGTCTTCGACCTTCACTAAGAACTTACCCACTCTTACATCAAGTTTTCCGTCAGGAAGAAATTACCCATTATTGACTTGGATCTTCCGCCTTTGACTTCACCTTCACCAAGGAGAAACTTTCACCAAAAAACTCCTTCCCTTCTTCACCTCTCTTAGCCAAGAGAGAAAATCTTCATCTTCATGGTACAAAGAAAAATTGAGAGGTGCAGGAAGTGAGTCTCACAAGATATACATGTAGGACTAGCTCTCCTACAAATCTCCTACTCACTCTAATGAATGTAGTAAGTGATTAAGCTTAAGAGCGGAAGGAGGCTCTTGGAGGCACTCAACTATAATATAAGGACCTTCACAATCTTGCTAATCATGGGATGAAGCCCAAGGGGTCCTATTTATAGTTGAGGATGCTACTAGTCAGTAGAAGCACTTATGGACGAATTCTAGTCGTTTAGGGTGTTGCAACAATTTTTTTTTAGTTTTACAACACTTCAACGACTAGAAACACTTAGACTGCACATTCTGTATAGTATCGTCGGTCAAGTTTACTTTTGGATTCGGCCGATAACACTATGCAACAAATCAATTTTGAATTGTTGGTCGAGTTTATTGTAGATGAAACTCGGCCGATGGTTTAAAATTGATTTGCTTGTGAAGGGGTGTCGGTTGAGTTTGTCCTAGGGAAACTCAACCCCACACATGGTTGTCGGTTGTGTTTCATGTGGCTGACAAAGGTGTCTATGATGGATTTTGGAAGGTGCCATAAAAATATTTAAATATTTGATTTAAGTGTTCTTAATTTTTTTAAGCTTAATTACAAGTCATACGATAATTACAAGTGATTTACAATATGAATCTGATGGATTTGAGCTCTTTTCCACAAAAGTGCAGTATAATGATTTTGACTTGTTTTTCTCCGAACTAGTATGTGCAAGTTAGGGCATTTGGAGTGTCTATACCTAATCTGAAATCACTCAAGTAGAAACATTAGACACAAATGAGTGAAATGGTTAGGCATCATCAAAATAACGGTTTGGTCAAATTAGAGCTTGAGTCAACATTTTCGGCGTGGTACAAGTTCCTAGAGTTGCAATGAAGAGCCTGTTGTGGGTTTAACTCATTAATTTCTTTTCCACTTACTGTGACCAAACAAAAATCATGCTTGGCCTTCAGCATTCTAGTCTTTAAGACTGGTTCTTTTGAAGTTATTGTTTGCTAGAAGCTTGATTTGATCACTCATTTTCTTCACTAAATGTTAAAATTATTGCTGCATCTGCAAAAACTCATTTGTGAATTTGAGTACTAAAATTTGCTTCTGGTCTTTCAGATGGACATACACGGTTTGAGGAAGCTGTAAAATTGTTGTTTCAAGCTGCCAAATCAGGCTACACACGAGCTCAATACAGCCTTGCTCTATGTCTGCACCATGGTCGTGGGGTGGAGTGTAATAAAGCTGAAGCAGTATATCTCTATTGCATAGTACATTTTTACTGTAGATGATAGCAGCTTTTTAAAGGGTTTTGGCACATTCATACTATTTTCAAATGAATTTTTGGAGGGATTTTGGCTGATGTTTCTTATTTGCAAATAAACCTATGAATATGTACCTTTTATGAACTTATGGTGTGTAAACTTATTTTTGCTTGTTTTTGTCTAATACCTAAAGTCATCTTTAGAGGGTTTCTTTTATGATTGGTGTCAAGTCTAGGGTTTACATTTTCTTATACATGAAGTTCTTGCATTCTTTTCTGGCATAACAGCGTTTGGATGGAATCTGAATTTTATCGACTTGATCAGGTGAAATGGTATAGGAGAGCGGCTGAAGGTGGAAATGCACGTGCCATGTATAACATCTCATTGTGCTACTCCCTTGGAGAGGTACTCCTGGAGGATCGGCAACAGGCAAAAGTTTGGCTGAAGCGGGCAGCAGATAATGGCCATCAGAAAGCTCAGATGGAACTGGCTACTCAACTTATATCTGTAAGCAGCTGCAGTTCTTTAATAACCTTTCCTGATTTGGATAAAATGAATTTGTTTCTAAATTTCTAATGCAATCTTATTCACAGTACTGCTAGGAAATGTTTTATAAAATACAAATACTTTTTCTTACTTTAAAATGATGCTATGCAGAATCTAAACGGACAGCTAAATTGATATGCAAATGATTAGTGTTATACATATCTACATTTTGTGGCTACTTGCGGGGCCTTTTTATTTTGTAGTCATGGGTCACAGTATTCCTGAAGCGTGCTCTAGGGAAGGGCAGTTCTATAAGCATCCCCTATCAAAGGAGATTGCTATTACTGGGTACATTGATGCAGATTCGGCAAGATACACTGTTGACTGGTGGTTGACCTCGGATTTCTGCATTATTCTAGGAAATCATGCAGTTGCTTGGAGGAGCAAGAAACTAGCTGTGGTTGCTCAGTCTAGCACTGTAGAATAATACAGAGCTACAATGCATACCTGTTATGATATATAATGGGTTCGTTTGGTTCTCGAGGAAACTGGAATTCTGATCCAGTCTCCTGACACCTATCACTATGATAATCAGGCTGCCGTTCACATCGGCAGTACCTTACATGAATGAAACAGAGCACATTGTGTTCGCCACTTCGCTCGTAATCTAGGGAAGGCCAAGAATATAATTACTCTACACGTGAAGACAAGTGAACACGTTTCTCAACGATAATCTTCTTAGCCTTCCCTCCAGGTACCGCTGCTACCTTCCCTAGTTACTCGTAGGCATTTTTTTTTTGTAGAAATAGCATTGATATAATTCTTTTCAAGAAAGTTAATCACATAATAAATAATTGTTATTCTCTTTATTGAAAACTCTGTGCCTTCTCCAGAGTGGTCGACCTAATTTTAGTCTTCGTAAAATATATACTAGGCATAAGCCCGTGCTATGCATCTTTTTTTATTATAATAAAGAAATATCAACTTGTAATTTGAACTCTTCCATGGGCTTTCTCATGTAGTATAGATGAATCTTCTTATACAATATATAATGTTGAAAATTAAAGACAAAAGGTAGTGCCAGTGTATTAAAAAGGCCCAGGCGGCCGCTTAATCAGACAAGACCCTCAGCCGCCTAATTTAGCCCTTAAGCGCCCGTTAAGCGTTTTGAACATAATCGCCCGTTTTTTTCCTGCCTCACCTGTTTTTTTCCCGCCTCACCTGTTTTTTTCCCTGCTTTTTGCTCGCTTTTTTCCCGCTTTTTTTTAAAATACTATTGTAAGCATGTAATTAATTAATTACATAGTCCAAGTAGTGTCAAGTGTCGACTGTCGACTATAATATATGAAACTTTTATACATTAAAAGGTCTATGATATAGCTAGAGTCCTCATTTAGAATGCATACACTACTACAGAAACCCCATTTGGCGTCGGTCTTTTAACCCCATTTGGCGTCGGTTTCCGACCGACGCCTATGTGGGCGCCGCTAAAGGTCGAACATTTCGGCGTCGGTTTTTTAACCGACGCCTATTTAACCTATAGGCGTCGGTCTTTTAGTAGACAACCGACGCCAAAATGGTTCGCGCCACAGAAAACGGCGTCATCTAGGGCACTTTCTGCGTCGGTGATTTACTAAAAAACCGACGCCTATATTCCATGTAGCGTCGGTCTTTTAGTTGATAACCGACGCATAAAGTGTCCTAGATGACGCCGTTTTCTGTGGCGCGAACCCTTTTGGCGTCGGTTATATACCAAACGACTGACGCCTATACTTCAAGACGACACGGCCGTGCTTCCCTGCACGGCCGTGTTTAGTACTATAGGCGTCGGTTTTATATGCATAACCGACGCCTTTTCCACCACGGCCGTGCTATCCTGCACGGTCGGGTTGTTTGTACTATTAGGCGTCGGTTATCTATAAAGAACCGACGCTGTATGTCTTTGCTGACGGTTTTCATTAAATAACCGACGCCTATTTATATTTTTTTTTTCATATCAGTTTGCAGGCCTGCTGTGGCTGGTCAGCAGGATGAGAACCTGCAGTTCAGTTTTCTGAACTGCAGGTTTACGACATCCATTGATATCAGCCTACAAACAGGCCGCAAACCTGCAAAAGTCACAAAGAAAATTTCACACAAGTACATACATGTACATACATTCAGACATCAATTCAATTCTCACATTCACACATATAGAAACATTCAAATACATGTATTAACATTCAGAAATATTCATTTACAAAGTATCATTCATTATCGCTATCAACATCCCAATTATATCTTACAGTTGCCACTACTTGTATGGCTTTTGCCCATTCTTCTCTTACTTCATTTAATGCTTCCATCGTATATGGAGCATGTATATTTTTTAAGCGTTTACCTGTAGTGTTGTCAGTTTTAAACACCTGCAAAGAGAATGATGTATATATATAAGTAATAATATAAAAATAAGATAAGATTGATATATTGCATACTAACTAATGAGACTATATATAATACCTCATGTATGGTATCGATGTCCAATGCGGCATATTTGATAATCATCTGCATAAATCGCATCACATAGTATGCGCATGCCCAGCCATTGTCTTGTGTAGCACACTATAAATTGAAACATACAAAATAATACAACTAAGCACAATTCACATCAATAATATATATATTCGAGTCGGGAACTTACTTGTACGTTCTGCCAATTTATTGGCTGGTTCTTTTTCCTTGGGACCGTTCCTCCAGCCTTTTTGAATGCATCTAAACCCCTACATGTTAATATAACACAATAAATTGCATAAGTAAATAGTAATGTAATAAAAGATGTTAACGGATATAAAAATGAAATATTTCTCACCAGAATAATGGCATTCTCATTACGTGTCCAATTTTAGGGTTCAATGTACTCCCCGCAGGATCTAGATAATAAACAGTGAATGTCCCGGGGACAATAACTAGTAACTCCCAATGTCTACCGCTAGAGGTAAGAAGTTAACAATTAATAACTCAAAATGCAAAATAAAAATGGAATTTTCTTAAGTCCAAATTATAAATAAAGTAAACTTACTTGACATTGAATGGAGCTATTATTATCGTCTTCTTTTGCTGACCAAAAATTGTAAAAGCATCTATACAGTATTGTTGAACATTATCAGGGTCTTTAGCTACCAAACTAATCAATGATGGAATCAAAAATCCCAAATGATCAAATGCAAATTGTTTGCAATGATCTTCGACTAAGTAGCTGCAAAACATATAGGCGTATGCATTAATATATAAGAAACCAGATCACCGGATCTTACACAAGGTATATGGATGTATAAACAAGATCTCACCTTATCCATGTCTCTATCATTGATGTATTCAGCCAATCATACATAAACAACTCAATAATATCTTGTATAAATAAAGAGCTATCGTATGATTGACCTGCATAATCTGCATCTAAAGAAATAATTATAGGGCAATGTACATTATGTGCCCGTAGCCAACATGACATTCCCCTACAAGCAGGACCTAACGGGTATATTAGGTCAGTTGGAACCCAATCGGGTAATGCGGGAAGTGGAAGTGGAGGCCTAGGTGCTCCTGGTGTCTTCTTTTTAACCTGTACATATAATTTCAGATCAGTTGACATCATATATACACATTAACAGTCTAAATCAATGTAAATTTATCTTACAATTTCAGTCGTGTAGACGACATCTGCTTTGGGCCACAATATCACCCCGCCTTCTGCATCAGCAAGTCTATCAATATCCGGGTGGGGATATGGCAATGTAGCTTCTCTCCAATCAGGTAACACACGTATCGGGCTCACACGAACGTAGCCCTGTGGCATTGGAGTCCCGTGAAACATTGCCCCAGGAAGGGACGGGTAAGCCTGCGCCTCTGCAACAACGTAGTCTTGCATTCTTAAGCGGCATGGCTTCAATGCATACAAATTTACGTAAAGAATATTATACATATATACATATCATCTTGAAAACATAACAACTTGAAAAGACTAACTACAATGTCATAAACAATACTTACAGCAGACGTGCTAGGCGATGAGTCTCCATGATTACTCGCAGTTTGTGCATCAGGAGAAGAGTGGGTCGCCATAGGCGTATTGGAAGCCTGAGATGCCTGCCACCGCAGCAATTCTTCCTTGACCTTCTCAGCAACTACATCGTTGACCTTCTTAGCAACTAAATCCTCAACTCTCTTATTCTCCTATACATGGATAAAAGAAACATTAGCTTCTTATTAATGAATTTCCTTTTGCAGTAACATTCTAAAAAAAGAATAGGTTACCTCTTCTTGAGAAAGTCCCGCTCTGGGTTTGCGCTGGGATGGCCCAAAGAATGCTTTGATGCCAACACCAGCGCCGGCACCTCTAACACGTCCAGGATGCTCTGGGTTACCCAGAGCAACTGTCAATTCATCCCTTGTGCCCTGAGGGATGAACGTGCCTTGTTTCCTCTGCTCGTGCAGCTCCCGCTAATCACCATAAACAGAAATTGGTAAGTTAACACCACAAATAATCAATATTCAAACGATTTCTCTAAGAGTGTTATTTTACCATTTTTGCAGCCGCCTCAGCAGTTACAGGCTTCTTTATTTCACCCTTCTTGTTTTGCCTGCCAGCTATCCAGATATCATGGCGAGGCATGGGTGTGGCAGACTCCTGAGTAGGAGCAGACTCCTGAGTAGCCGCAGACTCCACCTGTAGTCTTTGGCGAACGCTTGCATAGCCTTTTGGACCCATAGTGTGGTCATGCACATTCAGTACACGTCTTGCTTTTTGTGCGTCACTGAGGGCCTAGTTTGTATGCACATTAATGATTTGGTTAGTAGCACTAAATGCTAATCTTGAATAGGTGAATACAATGTATATTAATTAAATTGGGAGTGACGCCTAATACCTTGAATTCTTCAGATTTTCTTGAAGCAACAAAATTGTCCCATTCTTCTTTGTCCAAGAAGTTCCATTGTTCAAGGGCTGACTTCTTCTTCTTATCACCCTCTTTTATGTATTCTCTGTTCAGATTTGTCCTATAATTCCTAAGCATCTTTCCAGCGCGTTGCATCACATTTTTACGATGCAACTTCTCATCCAATGCAAACAGATTCTGTAAAATAGAAATGTTATTAACTAGTATCCAAAATAGAATTGCAAATAATAGAATTTGTAATCTACAAAATAGAATTGCAAATAATAATAACTCACGCATAAATCCTTCCATATCAAGTCTTTTTTCCCTTGAGGAACTTTATGTCAATTGTCATACTTAACACCACAATGGCTCCGAGTGGTACACCCAAGATAGTTCACAAAATTATTACGGTTCACTCCAATTGGATTTCCTCCATTATCAAACTCCACCACCAATTTGGATCCACTACCACTTAGCGCTAATAACTTCTTCAACAGAGTGATGCCCCTTTTCTTGTTAAGTGTTTGGTGTTGCGCATCAAGTTGCTCCAGTGCTTCAGTGGGTACAGGTGCATCAACCTAAAATTTGACAAAAATAAAACACACTAAATTAGCCCAATATAGAAATATAGGATATATGACATAACTAGAAGATAATGAATTTTATAGAAATATAGGATATGTTTTTAGAACTTACATTAGTATCCTCGCCATGCTCGTCATGGACAGCATGCTCATCATGGACTTCATGCTCATCATGGACATCATTCTCATCATGGTCAGCCATCTGAAAATGTCATTAAAAAGGCAAACATTTAGCATTTCTATTAACTAGAAAAAGGCAAACATTTAGCATTTGTATTAACTAGAAAAAGGCAAACATTTAGCATTTGTATAAACATACATGTCTCTAAAATTGTGATCTTTTATCAATTAACAATCCTTCATTGTGATCTCCGCACACATATAAGTCATCATTAGCTTCAATATTTTGTGGAGTTGGCAACCCAACTGAGAATGGACTGGAGTCATCGTACTTATCATAGTACTCTTCTTCATCTATAGGATCTTCAATGAACTGTCTTTTACCATGAAGAACAACCGACCATTTATCATTTGCAGGATCATCGATATAGAATATTTGTTTCGCCTGTGATGCCAATAATACTCCCTTCAGGCCGATAACGGTTTCGAACATCACCTTTAAAAACGCTCATGTATCGTTCAAAGGATACATCCAATGCAAGAAAATTGGTCCCAACATTTTCACTTCCCTAGTCAAGTGGACAACAAGATGTACCATGATATCAAAGAACGAAGGAGGGAAATACATCTCAAGCTGACATAGGGTAACAACCACTTCTCTTTGCAAATTATCGAGAGTATCAGGGTCAATAACTTTGCTACATAGACTGTTGAAAAAGAAACAAAGTCTGGTAATTGCAAACCTTACATGCTTCGGCAATATAGATCGAATTACCACGGGCAATATTTGTTGCATTAGAGTGTGACAATCATGAGATTTAAGACCTATCAACTTCAGATCTTTCATTGATACCAATCTACGGATGTTGGATGAGTAACCATGTGGCACCTTAACATTTACCAAGCATTCACAAAAAGTTTTCTTCTCCTTTCTAGACAACGTGTAACAAGCGGGAGGTAAGTATGTTCTTTTATTACCCATTTCACGTAATTCTGTTAATTCTGACCTTATTCCCATTTCACGTAGGTCCAGTCTGGATTTTATCCCATCTTTAGTCTTACCTGGTATATTTAATAGAGTACCAATGATGCTATCACAGACATTTTTCTCAACGTGCATTACATCGATACAATGCCTGACTGTCAAATAACTCCAATAAGGAAGATCCCAAAATATTGACTTCTTCTTGAATGAAGAATTGTCACTCCGTGTGGCCATACTACATTGTGATTTCTTGCCAAATTCATTGACAATGTCTTTTACTCTTTCATAAACAACATCCCCTGGTATAGGTTTAGGTGCACTCCGTTCATCATTCCATCCATTGAATGTTTTGCGCTTCCTACGATACGGATGGAATTTTGAAAGAAACCTTCGATGACCAATATATACTGTCTTGCCGCCATGTTTTAGTCTTATTGAATCAGTGTTTTCTTCACATATAGGACACGCTTTAGCTCCTTTGACACTATATCCAGACAAATTCACATATGCTGGAAAGTCATTAATAGTGCAAAACAACATAGCGTGCAAACGAAATGTCTCTCTTGCTGAAGCATCATAGGTCATCACACCTTCAGCCCAAAGTTTCTTTAAGTCATCAATCAAAGGTTCAAGATAAACATCGATATCATTTCCGGGTTGTTTAGGGCCCGATATCAACAATGACAACATAACGTACTTATTTTTCATACACATCCAGGGAGGAAGATTGTATATAACAAGCATGACTGGCCAAGTGCTATGTTGGCTGCTCAATGTCCCGTACGGATTCATCCCATCTGTACAAAGCCTAAGTCTTAGATTCATATCTTCTTCACCAAATTTAGGGTACAATAGATCAATCTTCTTCCACTGTGGGGAATCAGACGCATGTCGTAGGATCCCATCATTATTTTTCTTAACATCTGCATGCCACCTCAAATTCTTCGCATCTTTCGGATTTGCAAACAAGCGTTGAAACCGTGATATTATAGGTAGATACCACAACACCTTGGCAGGAGAACCAGTTTTGGACTCCCCCGAAGTCGTCAATTTATACCGTGACGCACCACATTTTGGACAATCTTTCAAATCTACATAGTCCTTTTGAAATAATACACAATCATTCGGGCATGCGTGTATCTTCTTGGCCTCCATTCCCATTGGGCACAACATTTTCTTTACCTGGTATGTTGAGATTGGAAGCTCGTTTCCTTCAGGAAGAATTTATTTCAACAAAGTCAACAATGAAGTGAAGCTTTTGTCGCTCCATCTATTGTTAGCTTTCAACTTATACAATCTCAACACAGCGCTAAGCTTCGTAAACTTAGCACAGTCTGTGTATAACGGTATCTCAGCATCATGCACAATGTTTGTAAAGATAGGAGGTGGATCGGTGTGCTCTACCCTACAACTATCCAGCATCGCATCAACGATGTCTGCTGGAACTGGTTCGTTCACATTTACGTCATCGGAGGCAATTTCTTCTTCCACCCAAGCACTGCTATCGACATCTACTGGTTTCGATTTTGAAATCTCTCCATGCCAGTGTCATTCTGTATAGCCTTGTACAATCCCGTTGCACATGACATGACTTTTGATTTCCTCACCAGTGTTGACTTTCAAGTTGTTACCGCAATGCCTACATGGACAGTAGAACCTATCTGTAGGTTTTTTCCTATGTTCCTCGGCAAATCTAATAAACTGATCAAGACCAGATATAAACTCTGGGGTGCAACGATTACGAATGGACATCCATGATCTATCCATTCTATGATCAGAGAAAACAAGTATATATTAGGAAAACAAGTGATTGTTCATTCTAATTTATACCAATGTACAAGTAATATAAAAAACAATGATTGTTCACATTCTAGGCCAACAAACACATTTGATGTCATTCTTATATATAATAAATGTGTACCACCTATCCCATCCTTGAACACCTAATCTCACTAGTACATATGTACTTAGAGAACAAACGGGGAAATGCTACCAAAATTTTCTCGAAAACTCAATACACATTATACACTTACATCCTAAGTGAGATTAGGTGTTCAAAAACAGTCCCAAACCGGGGACTATCCAAGATTTACTCCTAATGAGTCAATCTTGGATGGGTTTCTAGGCCAACAAACACAATAATAGATATCTACAATGAAGCCGGACTCCATACAAACAGTACATAATTTAGTGATTGTTCATTCTAATTAGGGCAGAAGGAAGAAATAAATCTTCTTTAGGATACAATAGACCCTTATGGATGTATTTAGGGTCATAGGTACCATCATAGAACAAAAGGGGTACACTCTAGGATTTAAGATCACACTACATCATGAATTTTATACAAAATTACATGTATGTGTATATAAAAAATATATTTATAAGGAACTTCTATACATATCTAATCAACAAATCAGTAATTAACTAAGTATTCATCAATACTTACTATTAATCAGTATCTCTAATCATTAAAATCGGCAAGCAGATCAGTTATTGTAAATAACAAACTATGAATTGTTGAATTAAATTAATCACTAAAGAAATACTAACCAGTAGTATCAATCATTAATCACTGAAAGCAGCAAGGAAATCAGTAAAACTAACCAGTGCTGTAGAAACAGGACGCCGGGCGTCAGCAGGAAGAAAGGAAGGAGCTAGGGCAGGCAGGTGGGCAAGCAGGAGGGCACCAGGCGTGGCGGCGGCGCAGCGGATGGAGCAGCAGGGCGGGCAGCAGGTGGCTGGAGCAACAGGGCGGCGGCGCAGGCGGTTAGAGCAGCAGGCGGCGGCGGCGGAGAAGAAACGCGCCGGAGAAGAAGGGCGCCGGAGAAGGGACGCCGGAGATGGAGCGCCGGAGAAAACTAGCAGCAGCAGCACAAAATCGCCGGAGAAATCGCCGCAACAGGGAAATAGGGTAGCAATGAAACAGAAGAAAGGGGAAGAGTCGGGCGATCGCGGGTTATAAGTTCTCAAATAGCGTCGGTTGTTTACAACAACCGACGCCTAAACATCTTTAGCGTCGGTTGTTTGAAAAAACCGACGTCCAATTGGACGATATTTTCATGAAATTATTTGGCGGGAACCACTTTCAGCGTCGGTTATACAAGGATAACCGACGCTAACAGTGACACTTTTCGCGCAAATTTTCATCGCACATAGACGTCGGTTTCTACGTATATAACTGACGCTGAAAATGACACTGTTTTTTTTATCGAAATATGGATTTCGCGGGCGACTTTACGCGTCGGTTTGTTATAAACAACCGACGCTTAATACAAAGCGGTACCCGTGTCTGGCTGGTCTTCGAATATAGACGTCGGGTTGCTTGAACAACCGACGCCTTAAATGTTAGGCGTCGGTTTTCCTTAATAACCGACGCCCAGAAAAGTGACACTGAATGCTATTTCTGTAGTAGTGATACTTTGTGTGTAAGTTGTAATAACATGTTACTGTTGTAATGCATCTAAGTAAATATCAGATTACTTTATTATACTTCTGTGCATGATTAGTTTTACTAATTTCCTTGCTGCTTTCAATGATTAATGATTGGTACTACTGGTTAGTATTACTTTAGTGATTATTTTAAATCAATAATTCATAGTTTGTTATTTATAGATACTGATCTGCTTGCTGATTTTAGTGATTAGAGATACTGATTAGTAGTAAAGTATTTGATGAATACTTAGTTAATTACTGATTTGCGGATTAGATATGTATAAAAGTTTCTTAGAAATATATTTTTTATATACACGTAATTTTCTATAAAAATATATAAAATTTAGGCACCTGCTTTTTAAAAAAAATTCTTAATCAGTCATAGGGTGTTGTCCGCACGCCTCCGGCTTCCTGCTGTCTAATACATTGGGTAGTGTACACAGATAGGAATCCGTTCATAATTTCAAAAAATAATGAAGATTGCATTCGATTCCTATCACAGATTTTCTTATATAGTATAGATGAGTCTTCTTGTACGCTATATAATTTTAAAAATTAAAACAGAACTGTAATGCACACAAACAAAGATTATAAAATAATGTGAGAAGATTACATTCTACCCCCTCCACGGGTCTTTTATATAGTATAGATGAGTATACTTGTACAATATATAGATTTAAAAATTAAAGACAAAAGTGTATTGTATGCAAGGAGGGATCTGTTTGTAGTTCAAAAAAAAATCGATAAAATTACATTCAACCCCGTCTGCGGAGTTTCTTATATAGTGTGGATGAGTCTTCTTTTACGATATATCATTTTAAAAATTAAAGAAGTGTAGTGTTCATAGACATGGACCCTTTTGTAATTCTAAAAATATAACTGAAACAATTGCATTTAACCCCTTCGCGAGCTTTTTATATACTTTAGATGAATCTTCTTGTACAACTTATCATTTTAAAACCAAAGACAAAATGCAGCGTACATAGACATGGACCTGATTGTAATTCTAAAAATATAATGGAGAAAATTGCATTCAGTCTCTTCTGTGGGTTTTTTTTTTAAATTGGATAGATGAGTCTTCTTGTACAATATATAACTTTAAAAATAAAAAACAAAAGTGTAGTTTACGTATGTTTGTAATTTTAAAAAATAATGGAGAAAATGACATTCAGCCCTGTCTGCGGCTTTCCTATATTGCATAGATGAATCCTCTTGTACGGCATCTAATTTTAAAAATTATGGCAAAAGCGTAGTGTATGCAGACCACCCTTTATAATTTTAAAAAACAATGGAGAAAATTGCATTTAGCTCCCTCCACAGTTTTTCTTATATAGTGTAGATGAGTGACATGAGTCTTTTTGTACAGTATATAATCTAAAAGATTAAAGACAAGTGTAGTATACACAGACAATACCCATATGTAATTTTAAAAAATAATGGATAAAATTGCATTCAACCTCCACAACCTACTTTCTTATAGTCTTCTTGTACAATATAGAATTTTAAAAATTAAAGGTAAAAGTGTAGTGTACATAGACAATGACCTGTTTGTAATTTTAAAAATAATAGAGAATTGCATTCAACCCCTCTGTGGATTTTCTTATATAGTATAGGTTTGGCAATTTATAGCATCAATATACTTTTATTCTAGAATGGTAGTCACACATTTAAGGGTTGTATATTCGCTTTACTGAAATTACAATTACTAAACCAAAAGTACATGCATCCTTGTCTTGCGTTAAATAGTTCTATACTTAAACTAAAAATATTTCTCCGTACAGTTTCATCAACTACTGATAAATCTTCTGGTTACATTACAATTTTTTTTTTGTAGTCGGGCCACTTCAATAGAGCTCTGTTTTACCTGGAGCTTGCTGCCAAGGCTGGGGAAACAACTGCAGTTTCTGCTATTGAGGAAGTTCGGCGAAACATCAATTAAGGGTGGTGAGCTTATCTTGTTGACTGTCTGAAGTCAACGTGAAATAGCTTGGGAAAGTTCACATCAGTATCACCTGCTCTAATCAGCAGAAATACTGCAGCACAACGTGCTAGAGTTGTATTTACTCTTATGATGTTGTATATTTCTCTGTAATTTGTATTCATTAAGTAGTTGTGCGGCAATTGGCATGCTGTTGAAGGTGTTTTTATGTCCTGTCAGCAGTCAGCAGTGATTCTGTCGGCACGATGTGTGATAGAGGATGGCAATGCGTTGTTCTTTACCCGTCTATACACGTTTCCCTCTCATCCAACAAAAGGAAACATCCACATTGGAGTGGTAGTACATAATCATGTAGTGTGCCTCACCCAGCATTTTATTTCTTGGGTGCTGCTATCAGCACACCTTATGTCTGTTTCGTAGTACTTGCAATGGCTAGAAAATGTACACTGCCATCTCTTTCGTCTAATAATTTACAATTCTGTAATTGCAACAAATATCAGAAAAAACGTATTCTGGGAGTACAGTTGCATTGCATTGTATGTCACGCAGCAATGGTCTCCTCTCATGACGGCTGGTGAAATAACTCGGTGTGTTGGAAATATTGCTGTAGAAGCGGTAGCAAAATCGTTCACAAGTAGCAGAGCTTAGTGAGAGGTGTATGCGGGCACTTATAATGCTGATCCACTCAAAAGACGGATTCAATCATTCAATAATAAAAAATGGATAATTGCGGCAAATTGGATAAGGATTTTATATAAGTGGATACATTTATTGTCTTATGTGGAGCGGTGTCCTTCAAATGTATATATCAGTTTGGTTAGAGTGTGTAGAATAATCAGAATAATTTATTGAGATAATAAAAATAGTTACATGTCCTCTCTTTATATAGGATAAGAAAGGATAACTAAATGCAATACATGTCCATTCACTCTACCGGTTGTAGCGTAGATTACCTCACCCGCGGCCACCGAGTTGCTCACGGAACCATCAGAAACGGTTTTCCACCCAGTTGCTCACGGAACCATCACAAACGGTTTCCCATATTGGGGCCCCATGGTTATCAGGATCCACCAAATGATTACCTCTCACCACAATAAAAATACTGAACAACGTTTAAGCCGCCCTCACCAGCTCACTGTAGAACGAAGAATATTTTGATCAACTAACTCCTGCAGAAATCAAACAAAAACAGCATCCAGCTTTTCGTGGGGATCATGTAGCCCCTTGCCACCATCCTGCAGCTACAGTGCAAGGTTAACTGCTGCCGTTGGAATCACCCACAACGACGTGCAGCCGAAGATGCGCTGCTGGATTTCAAGGGTGCCATTGCTAAGGGACATCCTCTCCACGCTTCGGTACTGGAACTTACATTGCCGGATGCTATGGCGTGGCGGGTGACAGACTGTACGATCAAAACTAGAGGGGTTGCGACTTCAGCGGAAATGGTTCGGAGGCCCGCGGTAACCCGGCCCAGGAATATGGATTTTCATTGTAACCGAACCATCACCCATAGACTGTCTGGTTATACCAGATTATCAGGATTTGGATTTTTCTGTCAAGCCCAGCGATATATACCCTACCAACTTTGGTCAGCATGGGATAAAAGAGTTGAATAAATTTGAAAAATAATAATTAAGATGAACTGACTCTTGACTCAAACTATGTTATGGAACTCTTTTAATAAACCAACCATGCTATACTCGAAGTGAACTCAAGGTCTTTAGTATGATGGTATACTTCAAGTGAGAAAATCCATACATAATCTCTTATAGTTGAAAGGTCATGGTGACTATAATGCCTTTCAAATAAACTCAATTTTTAGAATTTTTGAGAGATTTTAGAATTGGATTATATTTTAGGATGGTAGGTTGTTTAAGAGCCTAAATTGATGTGTCCATTCCTCACGTACCCCTTAGTTCCTCCTTAGTTTATCCTTAAGAGAGAGGGATGAAATCATGACACTTGAATACTCTAAAAGTTTTGAACTTTAGTCGAACAATGATGCCAATTGATAGTTGCTTCTACATTCCTTGACATAACAGGGATAACCACAATTCTACATATTTTCTCTTTTGAATATTTCAATGGTATGAGTGCACACATTCCAACAAAATATACTTCAAGGAAAATAATGCTAGAAACAAGGTCATTTGAATAATAATCCCCTAACTTTTATCATATCCATGTTTGAATTTTTACCTGAAAGCACGTCTTTTGATTATTTGGTAAAAAGGAAAACGATGAGTTCTTGCAAATTGATCTATTTGACCCAAAACTCTTAAATTTAAATCTTAACTCGATGATAATTTTGAAAAAGGCAATCTTGAATATATGCATAGGGTTATTTTCCTAAAAATAACTAAATCTAGATCATTCATCCACCTTGAATATACTAGATGCCAATGTTGAAATCTTGAAATATTACTAGGTTATCATTTATGGGTGAATGACCACACCTGGGTATGAATAGGAATTACAAGCCTGGTCTTGAATTATTGTACCGAGAATATTTGATATATAAATATTGACCCTTGAATCTCCAAATTTACATGATCAGGACCCATTTCGGTCAATGACATTAAGTTTTGACTGGGAATCCCGATCCTTAATCGAATTTGACATGACTTCTGTGACACCCCGCTATCACACAGACATCGAGATGACACATAAAAATGTGTGGAACTACCATAAACCACATATTGCTAAAAACACGAGTTAATTAAAATCGATTGCGGAAAGAGAGTAAACAAAACTATTACATCCAGATCCTATAAGAAAACATGTTATAGAAACATGCACAAACATTGATACAGTTTACAGAAACCAGCTATCTTGCCAACACATGAGTTCATCACCTGTTTATATGTACATATCAGGCCACGTAAGGCCAACAACAAGATATAACAAGGGTACAACAGATATACATCGTGAAACATCAACCAAACACCTCTGAGGACCTAAGAGTATAGGGATGACTCTAGGATTCTACTACAAACCACCAAAACAATAGCATGTTCATCTCTTGCCCTATACTGCTCTTCCTCTTATTGCTCGACCGCAACCTCGCGATCACCACCATGTCTAGCATGATCACCTAAAAAGGTTGTAAACCAACAGGGTGAGACACACAGTCCCAGCGAGAAACATAACTCCCCACCAAAATTATAAAACCTCAGAAAGGGCTAAAGCAGGTAAAACAGATAACTTGATATAAGCAGATTATATGAGCAGCATACCGAGCAGGACTTACTGTATTTTCAAACTTACCAAGATATCTGAGAGGCATATAACCTGATTTTCTTTATGGAACATGATTGACAAGATAAGCTTTATACAAACTTATCACAAAAGATAAAGAACGTACAAGCAACTACAAGGTATACTAGATCAACTACACAAGCAAGGCCTCAACCAATGTTTTGTGTTTTATCCTAAGCGAAAGATATTATTCAGCTAGATTACGTTTTATTATGCCCTGAGGAAGTGAGTTGTCCCTCCTCAAATCCAGCCTTCAGCTGTGAAGCCCAAAACCAGTACCATACAAGGTCAATGGGAGAGCCGGACTTCATGACCTCACCTCCCCGTGGTCAGTGCACGAAACCTAAAGCAGGACCACAGTCTCATGCTTATGGCCTCAGCCTCAGGGTCAGCTCCGCAAGCTACCCATATTTCTAGCTCACCTTGACACAGGTGCTAGTATACTTTTGAGCCACGGGCTTGATCAATGTGCTCTTGATCCATGAACGCATTCATGCTCTAACTTATTGAGTCATGGACCTGTTCACCATGCTCTTTACCATACAGAGTCTACAACCGCAGTTGTACTCTAATCCTCCTATTTTCGACTAGGAGAAACCCCACATATTCAACAATATGTGCTCCAGGTAATCCCGCAGTATAAACCTATTTTCACCATCACCAAGTTCTGACGATGATGGATCTATGTCCAGGGCAAACTACATGATATGTTTCACTATAATTAATTAGTATATTTTAAGTGAGTTGTTGAGGCAACCAAGTTATAAAACATAATAGCATCGAGTTACATTATCATTGTCACTATCATGGGATCTCAATCCCTCCTCACTGATTGCCACTTCCTCTCAAGGCATCAACATAATGCAACAACATCCTAGGATAGCAATCCCTTATCTCATCATCAGCGGATAACACCTCGACTAGGCACTCAGCCTTTATCAAGTCCTCAGACCTATCACAACATATTGGTGATGCATGTTATCTCACCAACAAGGATTATTATCACTTAGTGTTATTCAAATCACATATACCTCATTGCTCTTACCAGGCTTTGAATCCATTAATTACACCTGCATGGTTAGTATGCACATCAAGAGAGATAACTTAAAATCATCAAACATAGATCTTTACGATTACCATGTTACTAGGGTTGCAGAAGCACATGTCAAGATCATAAGCATATGAGACATACACTGATTTAGAAGTCATATTTAAGCATCAAGCATAGCATTAGTTCACAATCCATCGTCCATATCACATTATCATTAAAAGTGTGATTACAAGATGCTAGCTAGGGTTTCCTCACCAAAGATACCAGCTACACTCACTAATAGTGTGACGGGTAACGCGTCCCTCACCACAGGTGGTAACGGGCAGGGTAACAACCCTCACCAAAGGTCTACCTGCCACGGCACTCAGCCATACTAACGGCCAACCCAAGCACCAGGGTGTATCGAGCAACAAGAGCTATGATGTTTCGTGCAACCAAGGGAACATGAGGGCATCATGCAACTGGGTCCAAAGGACATATCGTGCACCCAAGCTAGATATGTGTATCGGGCATCTAACTGTATTGGCTACGGCCCTATTGCCCACCTAGGGTTAGGGTTTCTATTGGTCAACAAACTACCATATCTCTTAAGTTGGTATCGGCCAGCAGCATGGCGCCCAAGCTCAGCCTTGTATCGCCCAACAAGCACACATCATCAAATGATACAAAGGCACCATCAGAAGGCCTATTGCCCAACAAGATCTTAGCACACCATGTCGATCACTACAAAAGCTACTATTAGGGTATCACCACTCAACCCCATATCGGGCAACTCCAACTATCATGTGTCGCCCAAGGTACCAAACAGAGATATCTATAAGCACCATCTCGGCTAAAGGCACACCACCAACTAGGTCAAAGGATCATCTCGGTCAAGGCATATCGCCCAAGGTCACCAACAAAGATAACAACTAGACATCATATCGGCCAAGGGAACAACACCATCCTAAGCAAGAGATCATCTCGGGCGACAAGCCAACGGAACACATCCTAGCATATCGGCCAAGCCAAACCCTAGATAAGGGGGGTGTTGGGCAATCTCATCCCAAGGTGTATCGTGCAAGGCACAAAGGTCCATCTCGACTTGGTCTCCACTAACCTCAAGATCACCATCATCAAAACCCTAATAGATCAAGAGAGTTGGCTCACCTCTCAACAATCAAGAGAGAGGGCTTTTGCACAACCTCCATCACATATCTTGGGAAACATGATAGATCATCTCCATATCAGCCAAGGTCCCAACCCCTACTAGGTCAACTTCCAACCAAGGCTCACCTCTCAAATCCATGGTGAGAGAAGACTATTGCCCAAACAACTAGAGTATAGACTCACCTCTCAACAACCAAGTGAGAAGAGTGTTGCCTATACCACTAGAGCCCAAACTCACTTCTCAAGACCAAATGAAGAGAAAGGAGTTTTGCCCAAGAAAATCTATACATATGGTTTGGCCACCAAGGTCAAGAACACATCTACAACATATCCACTTGTAACATCAAGATCAAAGATATAAACTAAGCAAGAAGTATATCCAACAAGATACATGGCCGATCAAGGTGAAACATAAGCATGCAATAAGAAAGGAAGTAGTATATCTAGGGTTAGAAGTTATGTAACTTGTCTTAAGCAAGCTCCTCAAGCTCCAAAGCTCCAAGCTTTAAGCTCCTAGCTCCAAGGCACACCACCTTCGGCCACCTCAAGGAAAGGAACAAAACTCATAACCACCATGTCCGAAGAGCAAGCAAGAAGGAGAAGGAGATGCTAAGGGGAGAGGAAGATACTTACCAAGGAAATAAGACTCGCCTATGGTTCGGTCACCAAGCTAGAGGAAGAAGAAGATAACTCCTCCAAAGGGATCGGCCACCAAGCACACCAAGGGAAGGTGTATCGTGCATCAAGGAAGAGGGAGGCAACAAAGAACTAAAGGGATCCTAAGCAAGTGAAAGGGAAGGTATATATAGAAGAGGATGAAGGAGAAAACAAGGCAAGGTGTCGTCCTGTTAGGTTTTGTGGAGAAAACATGCACGGCGGAAGCAACAAAATTCCACTCAACCCGTAACAGGATCTCGTCGATAATAGAGTATTTGGAAGGAGTGTTTGTGGGATATACCTTGTCATGGAGCAAGTCCGGCGATGTCCCGCTGCACGGTGCAACGTTGCTGACCTACACAGACAGAACTTCTCTCCCGTTCACTGTCGCAGGAAGATCTGGCGGTGCTCCTGTGCGATGATGTGTGCCGCTTGTTATGCACACGGATGGTTGTCGTGTCCACCGAACATAGGTGTCTCAGTGTCTGCGTCTCTACTTCATCCATGCAGATGGAGTGGAACTCCACGTCGCACTTCCTAAGCTGGCGGGAAGGAGTCGTGTCTGTGCGGCGGCGTGCTAGCGGCGCGTTGCTCTCCTTTCGCTCCTAAGGACGGTGACGGCTAGGTTTACATACGTGAGCATAAACTAAAAGCGTCTCTCGATATCTTATATAGATATCGGTCTTCAATCCTCCTTTAAATAGGATATGAAGGGAAGTAGGGTTTCCTAAACCCATTGGTAAACATAAATGTTGCATTAATTAAAACGCTCGTGGATTCATTGGAATATTCTGGAATTCATTAATTAACCAAATAATCGCATTAATTGATTAATTAATATCTGACTTCATGCAATCGCTTGGGATGGCTCTATGGGCATAAATATACCAACAGACTCCCACTTGCACTTAGAGCCAGTCACTCCAATATTATTCTAATCCATTACATAAACATTTTAGTAATCAATGTGATTCGGAGCAATTCCAATCAAATCCACAATTATACTCCTATTCCAACACATCCTATGTGTGTGATCCGGTAGGCTCTAAATTACGTTGGCAGTGATATCCATAATCATATCATGATTTCACAAGCAATGATTGGTATCTAGAAAGACTTCATTGCTACCCAAGTAATTAACTTGACCTATCATTCATGACTAGTGTTACAGTGATTGTATAGTTCTTTTGTCGCTGATATCCGGATTGAACTCGAGTCATGGAATTATTATCCTTTTCAACTTTCAACCCATATTCCTTGAACTAGAGCAGACTATCTGAGATATATGTAAGCTCAATATCACATATTGACTCAGCATCAGCATGGCCATGCATTTCTCAGTCTCTCTTATCAAGTGGTTGGAATATCAAACTCCCGTAGGAAGGACAAATTCCATCTACATCACTCACAGTCATCCCCATGTGTCACAGTGCACCCAAGCACCATCTTTATGGCAATACTTATTCAGGACCACGGTGGATGATGTCAAAGTACACCGAACGACATGCGATAAGTGTAGTGACTTCAGGTCTAAGAACCACAATCACCACCATCATTATGAGATGTGACTCTAACTACCAATCATGGTATCCATGTGTCACTCTCAAGGTGGGTCTATCCGATACATTATTCTCTAACAAGTATCTATATATTTGGTTTGATATCTCCATATCATGGATAATGAGATTCTTCCATCAACCAACATACATTCTAATCTTATGTGTTATTGATGTCTATGGATATTTCCACAATAACAACCGATTAGGGATAAAACAAGAATACATACTCTTAGAATACATATGATCTCATTGTTCAGGTCATCCACCCGAAGACATATGTCATTGAGTATATTATTCTATAGACATCTATAAGTTTTATGGTCATCTTACAATATAAAACACAAACATATAGATTGGAAACTTGCCTTTATTGATATGATCAATGTAGTATTACAAATCGTTTACATAGTATCCCATTACAATCATCGAATGATAGTCTCTATAGGCATACATACCAACAGATTTCCACTTGCACTTATACCCAATCACTCATGAATCTCAATCCAAGTGATCGAACATGTCTGTCATGTTTCTGCTGTGAAAGTACTTTTGTGAGCGGGTCAGCCACATTGCTTTCTGTAGGTACTCTACAAATCTTCACATCTCCTCGTTGTACGATATCTCGTATGAGATGGAACCGCCGTAGAATATGTTTGGAACGTTGGTGTGATCTTGGTTCTTTAGCCTGTGCAATTGCTCCATTGTTGTCGCAAAACAACTCAATTACATCACCAGCGCTTGGAACCATTCCAAGTTCAGAAATGAACTTCTTGATCCACATAGATTCCTTTGCAGCATTAGATGCGGCAATATATTCTACCTCTGTTGTAGAATCCACAACCGTCTCTTACTTGGAACTCTTCCAGCTCACAGCTCCTTTGTTCAGGAAAAACACAAATCCAGATTGCGATCTGTAGTCATCTTTGTCAGTTTGGAAGCTAGCATCGGTGTAACCCTTTACCACGAGCTCTTCCTCACCACCATATACCAAGAATTGATCCTTAGTCCTTCTCAAGTACTTTAGGATGTTCTTTACGACTGTCTAGTGACATTCACCTAGATCTGACTGATACCGGCTCGTCATGCTCAAAGCATACGACACATCAGGACGAGTACATAACATTGCGTACATGATAGATCCAATTGCTGATGCATATGGAATCTTACTCATGTGTGCCCGTTCATCACATGAACTAGGACACTGGGCTTTAGAGATTGTAACCCCATGGGACATGGGCAAGTTACCTCTCTTAGAACCCTCCATGCTAAACCTCTTTAGCACCTTGTCAATGTATGTGCTCTGGCTTAGGCCTAGAAGCCTTCTAGATCTATCTCTATAGATCTTGATCCCTAGTATATAGGATGATTCGCCTAAATCCTTCATAGAGAAAGTCTTCCCTAGCCAACCTTTTACCGTATGAAGAGTAGGGATATCATTTACCATCAATAGTATGTCATCCACATACAATATGAGAAATATGATTGTGCTCCCACTAACCCTTTTGTAAACACAAGGTTCATCTTCATTTTGACTAAAGCCAAACTTTTTCACTACTTCATCAAAATGTAGATTCCAACTCCGAGATGTTTGCTTCAATCCATAGATTGACCTTTGTAGCTTACAGACTTTATTGGCTTCCTTTGGATCGATAAAACCCTCAGGTTGTGTCATGTACACATCCTCGAGTAAATTCCCATTAAGGAATGTTGTTTTAACATCCATCTGCCAAGTCTCATAGTCATGATAAGCTACAATGGCAAGCATGATCCTGATGGATTTAACCATGGCAACTGGTGAGAAGGTCTCGTCATAATCAACACCTTGAATTTGACGGAATCCTTTCGCAACCAATCTACCTTTATAGGTTTGAACATTTCCATCCATGTCAGTCTTACCCCTTCGGGTGGATCCACCAAGGTTCATACCTTGTTGGTGTACATGGATTCCATCTCAGATCTCATGGCTTCGAGCCATTTCTCATATTTTGGTCCCTTAGTAGCTTCTAGATAGGAAGTTGGCTCATCTTCTATGCCCAATTCGTCACTGTCTTGAGTCACGAGAAATCCAAATATCTCAGGCTCAAGTCGTGTCCTACTAGACCTATGAGGTTCATGTGTTACATTTGGAACTTGAAATTCCACAACCATTTGTGAGTCTTCATGTTCCTTATGTTCCTCCTCAGGTTCTCTGCTTTCTTGTTGGTCTTGAACTTCTTCGAGCTCTACATTCCTCCCACTAATTCCTTTGGAAATAAATTCCTTTTCAAGAAATACAACAGTCCTAGCAACAAACACTTTGTTGTCAGTTGGTGTGTAGAAGTAGTATCCTCGAGTTTCCTTGGGGTATCCAACAAAATAGCATTTTTCTGATTTAGGTCCAAGCTTTTCAGGAAATTGTTTCCTAACATAAGCTTCACATTCCCGAATCTTTAACATAGACAAATTGGGATGATTCCCATTCCAGATCTCATATGGTGTCTTTTGAACTGATTTGGAAGGTACATGGTTAAGTGTAAACGCTGCAGTTTCAAGAGCATATCCCCAGAACGATATTGGAAGTTCGGTTGAACTCATCATTGATCATACCATGTCTAATAATGTACGATTCCTTCTTTCTAACACACCATTATGTTGTGGTGTACCAGGTGGAGTCCATTGTGATACAATACCACGGTCTCTAAGAAGGTCCTCAAACTCTTGGCTTAAGTATTCACCACCTCGATCTGAACGGAGTGTTTTAATACTCTTACCAAGTTGCTTCTCTACTTCATTCATGAAAGTCTTGAACATTTCAAGAGTTTCTGACTTGTGTTTCATAAGATATACATAGCCATACCTACTGAGGTCATCAGTGAAGGTAATGAAGTATTGATAGCCTCCTCTAGCATTTGATCTAAAAGGTCTACATACATCAGTATGTATGAGCCCCAGCAGATCACTGGCTCTCTCACTGTGTCCAGTGAAAGGAGTTTTAGTCATCTTCCCTAATAAACATGCCTCACATGTCTCTAATGATTCAAAATCAAAAGAGTCTAGATAACCATCCTTATGGAGTCTAGATATGCACTTCTCATTTATGTGCCCAAGACGACAATGCCATAAGAATGTTTTGTTTGAGTTGTCAAGTTTTAACCTTTTAATATTTACGTTATATATGCTAGTCTCAAGTTCTAACAAGTAGATACCATAAGACATAGGGGCATTGCCATAAAAGATCTCATCTTTAGATATAGAAATAATTCCATTCTTAATGTGAAATTCAAATCCACTCTTGTCCATACAAGATATAGAAATAATATTTCTATTAATGGCGGGTACATAATAGCAATTCTCTAATTCTATTACAAGGCCTGTAGGCAAAGATAAACTAATAACTCCAACTGCGGTGGCAGAAACTCTTGCTCCATTAGCAACCCGCAGCTCGACTTGGCCATTTCGTAAAGGCTTACTTCTTATCAGATCCTGCATATTAGAACATATGTGAGATCCACATCCGGTATCCAGTACCCATGATGAAGAAGTATTTAAGTTTATCTCAATAATGTATATACCTGAAGTGGAGATCTCTATCCCCTGCTTCTTCTTCCTCAGTTCCTCCAGATAGAGAGGAAAGTTTCTTTTCCAATGTCCATGCTGGTGACAATGGTGACAACTGCCTTCTTTGGAGATCCCACCTTTAGCTTTGAGCGTGGATGACTTTGGCTTATGTTTGGATTTAGAACTTTTCTTAGCCTTGCCTTTGCCTTTTGACTTTCCCTTTGTCTTTCTAATCATCATCACAGACTTGGGCTTGTCTTTCTTCATTTGTGCTTCAGCTGTCCCCAACATGCCCAACAATTCTGACAACGGCTTGTCAAAATTGTTCATGTTGTAGTTCATGACAAAATAATTATATGATTCAGGCAACGATTGTAGAATCACATAAGTGGCCAACTCTTGACCTAGGGGAAATCCCAGCTTGGATAGGCATTCCACGTACCCAATCAAGGTGAGTATATGGGTGCCAACTGAGTCTCCCTCTTTCATCTTGCTTTTGAACAAAGCCTTTGAGACATCATATCTCTCATGTCTTGCTTGATGTTGATACATGTTCTTGAGATGTGTTACCATCTCCATGACGTTCATGTTCTCATGTTACTCTTGCAACTCATAGTTCATTGAGCACAACATCAGGAACTTGACATCCACGACATCATCAAGGTGCTTCTTGTAAGCATCCTTTTCAGCCTTGGGTGCATTTATGGCAGGCTCCGCTGGCTCTGGTGTTTCAAGGACATAGAGCTTACGCTCATGTGTGAGAACAATTCTTAGCGTCCTAAACTAGTTTTGAAAGTTGGTTCCGGTAAGTTTGTCCTTCTCAAGGACCGATCGCAATGAGAACGTGTGAGTGTTGTTTGCCATTTGATTGCTACAAAAACATTTTGCATTTAGTCCAAAACATTTTGACTTGTAAAGATATGATAAACGAGATTAATTAGGCCTTTAATTAATTACGCTCCCACTATTTTATTCAAATTGATAGCCCTCACTATTAACTCAGAAGATTGCAACGTACAACATTCTAGTGAGCCAAGATCCAAAATAATTGGATCAATGCCTAGCCAACACCGGCGTCAAAGACCAAATACTAAGGTAGGCAACTTTTGCCAATTGCATCATATGCAACTCTTGGATAGATGATCATGCACAACTCCTTGCCATGATGCATCTGTGTGCCTCTAGGTACTTGATCCTATCAAGGTTCCCTAGTTAAGTCCAACCCATAAGCCAACACGATGAGTGTGCACCCTGCGGAGGCAGACTCACACACCCACCATCACACTTCCACGAGATAGACAATGTACCACGCGGAGGCGTGCCCACACACAGTCGATCAAGCTTTTCATGTGTGTTGCTTTATGGAAGGCAACTAAAACTTAATATTATTAATTGAGGGGTTTTATTAATACATATACATATCCAAACACCACATACTTATAGTACGTATCATATACTATTATATCCACAACCACAAACGATAGACATGCAATCATAAACACAAATACATCAGTTATGGCCATACTATTGTAATCCTTTGGAGCAACAAAGGATTATGGTCCACCTATGGTGTTATGCATCTCATACAACACCTGTGAATCAACCTGTAAGCATGTAATGATCAACATTACAATGAACAACTTCATGGATGCTTCGTGAGGTTGGAACTTCAAGTTGCTTCTTAGAATTGGAACTTCTTGTTGCTTCTCCATGGACGCTCCTTGGAGTTGGACCTTCATGTTGCTTCTTGGAATTGGATCTTCATGGTGCTTCTCCATGGACACTCCTTGGAGTTGGATCTTCAAGTGGCCTCCTTACATCAAGTTTACAAAAACTAAAACTAATCCTATCTCCATTACATCATATGAGTACAAATATAAAAGGAAAGAATTAATTACACTTTGAAATAAGAGATGAGGCTCGACATGCAAACCGAATACATTATACAAAGGATCCATATATAACCATTATACATCCATAGAATTCACAAACAAACATATCCATAAGATCGACATCCACATTCATTCACAATATTCACAAAAGGGGATACTAGGCCATAACTGTGTATGCATTCACTAAAATTAGATTTTAAATGCGACGTGTATGCTATCATAGGTATATCTACATATACATATATACATATTAAAATTGCAGTACTTTTAATGTGGGACATTCCCCATTAAATAATTTTTTTTTACTCCCACGCAGACTATGCGGGGTACACAGGGGCAGCGCCCCTATGAAAATCAATATTTTCCATAGTCGACCCTGTCCAAAATGTCAAAAACAGAAGCCTGCGCCGTATGTAGAATTAGGTTTAGATTTGCACATTAACAGTTTTAATTCGCATCGTATTCAACATAAAAACAGTATATAGTGATTCGATCATATCGAAACGAATTCAAATACGCCGTAGATCGACGTTGCTCTGATACCACTGTTAGGTTTTGTGGAGAAAATATGCGCGGCGGAAGCAACAAAATTCCACTCAACCCGTAACAGGATCTCGTCGACAACAGTATATTTAGAAGGAGTGTTTGCGGGATATACCTTATCGCGAAGCAAGTCCGGCGATGTCCCGCTGTACGACGGTGCAAAGTTGTTGACCTACACGGGTGGAACTTCTCTCCCGTTCGATGTCGCAGGAAGATCTGGCGGCGCTCCTGTGCGATGATGTGCACAGCTCGTAACGCGCACGGATGGTCGTCGTGTCCACCGAACGCAGGCGTCTCAGCATCTGTGTCTCTACTTCGTCCACATGGATGGACTGGAACTCGACGTCGCGCTTCCTAAGCCAGTGGGAAGGAGTCGTGTCTGTGCGGCGGCGTGCTAGAGGCGCGTTGCTCTCCTTTAGCTCCTAAGGACGATGACAGCTAGGTTTACGTACGTGAGCGTAAACTATAAGAGTCTCTTGATATCTTATATATATATCGGTCGTCAATCCTCCTTTAAATAGGATATGAAGGGAAGTAGGGTTTCCTAAACCCATCGGTAAATAGAAACGTTACGTTAATTAAAATGCTCGTGGATTAATTAGAATATTCTGGAATTCTTTAATTAACCAAATAATCGCATTAATTGATTAATTAATATCTGACTCCATGCAATCGCTTGGGATGGCTCTATGAGCATATATATACCAACACGTCCCACTTAGGGAAACTTGTCCATGGGCAATGCCACCTCCTCATCTCGCCACATCCACATGTCCAAGGCAGTTGCCACATGCAAGCATCAGGCACCAAGTGTCCACAAGGGGGTGACACAAACGAATCCAAGGTCAAAGATGGTTAAAGGTCGGCACACCTCATGGGCGATACACTCTTGCCCGACACAAGCCATGACCGACACAAAGAAACTAACTCATCCTTTGCCCGATACAAGGTCCATCAAGGCAAGGCAAAACCCAAACAAGGCAAAACAAGGCCCAACAAAGCTCAACAAAGCTCAAGACAACTCAAGCAATGAGCCCAACCCTTCCTCTCAACTATAGAGGAAGCAAGGAGAGAGAAAAACATCTCTCAAGGTGACAAACTTGTTCATCAACCCTAAATTTGGGTTATTTGCAAGTAGCACCTCCAACTCTCAACGAAGCACAAACAAACCCTAAACACCATTAAAGGTGATTAACAAGTAACTAAACACAAGGTTTAGGCAAAACAAATAGGATAAGCCCAAAACGGAGGTCAGGGTCCTTACAAGCCATAAACCTCTACAAAGGGATTTGGTCCCCGAAATCCAAAGAGAAAAGTGAGGGATACTTCCTCCTCATCTCTTCCTCAAGCTCCCACGTGGCTTTCTCAATACCACGATGATGCCAAAGAACCTTTACAAGAACTAGATCTTTCCTTTTTAACTTCTTTACTCTCCTATCAAGGATCATCACTGGACCTTCCTTGTAGGTCATACCTTTGTCGAGCTCAACCTCAACTGGTTGTATCACTGTCCATGTATCTGGATGACTTTTCTTTAGCATACTGACATGAAACACCGAATGTAACTTGTGCAACTTTGGCGGCAGTTCTATTTTATAAGCTATCTTGCCAACATGTGCTATTATCGGGTATGGCCCCATATACCTGGGTGCCAGTTTACCTTTTCGGCCAAACCTTAGCACGCCTTTCTGTGGTGAGACCTTGAGATACACTTTGTCTCCCAACTGGAACTCTAGCGGACGTCGACGATTATCTGCATATGACTTATGTATGTCTTGTGCCGCTTTCAACTATTGCTGTATCATTATGATCTTCTCTATTATCTACTGCACTAACTTAGGACCCAAAAGATGATACTCACCAAACTCATACCAACATAGGGGATATTTGCACTTCCTGCCATATAGAGCCTCATAAGGAGCCATATCAATGCTTCGTTGATAACTCTTGTTGTAAGCGAACTCTATCAGACTGAGATGCACATCCCAACTACCTAGGACCTGCAAAATACAAGCTCGGAGAAGATCCTCCAAAGTCTGAATAGTCCTTTCAGACTGTCCATCTATCTGCGGGTGGAAAGCGGTGTTGAATCTCAATTGCGTTTCCAATGCTTTGTGCAGCTGTTCCCAAAAGCAACTTGTGAACTGAGGGCCTCTGTCGGAAATTATCATTGTTGGTACACCGTGCAAATGCACTATCTCAACCACATATATTTGAGAAAGCTTCTCCACTGTATATGTTGTCTTTACAGGTATAAAATGAGCAGACTTTGTCAATCTATCCACTATCACCCAAATGGAATCATGATTCCTAGCTTTCCTTGGCAGACCAACTATGAAATCCATGGTTATATGATCCCATTTCTAGTGCGGTATCGTCATGGGTTGCAACGTACCTACCAGCTTCTGGTGCTCATCCTTAACCTGCTGACATACCGCACACCTAGCCACAAACTCGGCTACATCCTTATTTAAATAAGGCTACCAATACAAATCTTTCAGATTATGATACATCTTGGTGACACCTGGATGAATAGCACGCATTGACGTGTGCACTTGCTCAAGCACTAGCTTTAATAGATTATCAACATTGGGTACCACCATCCTATCATGGTAGCAAACTAGTCCATCCTCGGACTCATGGAACCCATCACGCTTTTTGCTACCAAACTCTGATCTGATTAACTGAACTGTAGCATTTGCCTGTTGTGCGTCTTTGATTTGCTGCCTCAACGTAGGATTTACTTGCATCTGTGCTAACAATCCTTCCAACAAGGAGACTTCCATCTGTACATTCATCTGTCGCAAAGAGACAAGCATATCCCGCCTATGGCATACCAAAGAACTCAGTTATGCCTTCTTCGTAGGAAGAGAAGAAGACTTCTTGCTAAGTGCATCAGCTACCACGTTCGCCTTACCAGGATGATACTCAATGGTGCAATCATAATCATTGATCAGCTCCATCCAGCGATGTTGTTGCATGTTCATCTCTCTCTACAAGAAGATGTACTTCAAGTTCTTATGATTTGTAAAGATCTGACATACTTCCCCATAAAGATAGTGTCTCCAAATATTCAATGCATGGACCACCACTTCCAGCTCCAAATCATGTGTCGGATAATTCTCCTCATGTTTCTTAAGCTGTCGTGAAGCAAAAGAAACCACATGATCTTCCTGCATCAGCACACATCCTAGGCCTTTCTTGGAAGCATTGCAGAAAACCACATAGCCTTTCCCAAGATCTGGCAGCATCAACACCGGATCACTAGTCAGCTTCTCCCAAACAAACAGTACATCCTTCCTGGTCGATTTTGTCAACGGCAGCGCGATCGCACTGAAATTTCTTATAAACCTTCAGTAGTATCCTACTAAACCTAGAAAACTACGGACTTCTGTCAGCGTCTTTGATTTCTCCCAATCTGCAATAGACTCCTCCTTCTTAGGTTCTACTCTGACTCCTTCCGTAGATATTACATGACCCAAGAAAGTCACTTCCTTTAACCAAAACTCACATTTACTGAACTTGGCATACAACTGATGTTGGAGAAGAAGAGTCAACGCTTGTCGAAGATGTTGTTCATGCTCTCGACTGTCCCGGCTATAGATCAAAATGTCATATATAAAAACTACAACAAACTGATTTGGAAACGGATGAAACACTATGGTCATCATATCCATGAAAGCAGCAGGCGCATTGGTTAGCCCAAACGGCATAACAACAAACTCAACGTGACCACACCTCATCCTAAACGCTGACTTTGATATGTCCTCATCCTTAATCCTCAACTGATGATATCTAGATTGTAGATTGATCTTTGAAAATATTGTAGCACCACACAACTAATCGAACAGATCGTCTATCCTCGGCAGCGGGTACTTGTTCTTGATTGTAACTTTGTTCAACTGTCGGTAATCTATGCACAATCGCATTAACCCATCTTTCTTCTTTACGAACAGGACCGGAGCACCCCATGGTTATGTGCTCGACCTAATGAAACATTTATCCAATAACTCCTATAACTGCTTCTTCAGTTCTGCCATCTCAGCTGGAGACATCATGTATTGTGTCTGAGAAACTAGTTGTGTTCCTGGCACCAGATTGATCTCAAAGTCAATCTCTCGAGGTGGGGGAACATCAAGAAACTCATCTGGAAACACATCCACAAACTATCAGGCATCAGGCACATCCTCAAGGCTAGGACCTTTTGCCTTGGTATCCACAACGTGAGCTAAGAATGCCTTACATCCTTGCAGCATCAACTTTTCTGCCACCATAGCTGACATCAAACATGTCAGAAGAATCTTCTTATCTCCCTGGAAGATCCACTTCTCACCACCGTCATCAAACACTGCCTGCTTGGAACCACAGTTCATCACAACCTTATACTTCTCTAGGGTATCCATCCCAAGGATCACATCGAATTCATGCATATTAAGTGGTATAAGATCCACTTGTATATTGTGTCCTGAAAAAGATAAAACACAAGATGGACACTGCTCTCGAAGCATCGAGGAACCATCAAGAGGGGTTTCTAGCAACAAGCTATCTTTGTTATGACTAATAGGTAAAAGACAGTTTTCAAGCATAGTTCGTGCGATAAAAGAGTGCATAGCACCCGGGTCAACCAGAACAGATATAAAGCAAGAAGAAGACAAATCAGAATGAAATAACTCCATCTGACCTGCCACCATTTGTGGGTTGACTATTGCCTCCAGATGACTCATAGCATAGAATTGAGTCGTTGCTTGATGTCGTCCACGTCCTCTGCTTCCTTGAGCAGACGATCCTGCTTGTGATGCTTGACCGCGTCCTCACCCTCTACTACTACCGGGTTGTTGTCTATCTGACCCTTGGTGATTCTGCCTTGGGTGTTGTATCACTTCAACATCTCTTCTTGGGCAATTTGACCTCAAGTGCCCAGGTTGTCCATAGTGGTAACATGACCTACCTTCTATCAATGGCCTAGATGGTCCTGTCACCGTCACTGAAGCTATGATGTGTGCCTTCGATGGTGAAGAACCACACCCTCTTCCCTTACTCGGAGACCACGAAGATGGTACACGATAACTCTACATAGCAAAAGGTGTCGAATACCCTAGCTTCTTGAAGCCATCAAACCTTTGTCTCTGGAACTGAGCAAGCCTTTTCTTGGTCATGGATTCTATTTTCTCCCTGACAGACCGTTCAATCTTGCGGATGGACTCCACGAACGTGGCAAACTGCTCCTGATTTTCCAAGGCAGTAGCAGGTGTTGACAGATCAGCACTCAAACCCTTCTCAAACCGTCTGATCTGCTCATCATCTGTCTCCGCCATGTGAGAACAAAACCTTAGCAAGTACATGAACTTGGCTTCATACTCAGTGATGCTCATTATTCCTTGGCACATACGCTCGAACTGGTTGATCCTCTCATCCAGATACATCTTCGGAAAGTATCTGCTGACGAACTCCCCTCATAAAACCTCCCAACAGATCACCTCATCGGGTCGTTTCTCCTCCTCGATGGCCCACTAGTGTCCAACACTACCTTTCAGAAGGTAGACAGCGTGCTTTAGTTTGTCTGCTTCGAGGATGTTGAGGATCCGGAAGGCCTTCTCAAGACCTGTCAGCCACAGATCTACATCTGTTGGATCAGCCGTTCCAGCGTAATCTGAAGCTCCGACTCGGCGAAGCCACTCAAAGGTCTTCCCAATGCCTGATGATTCATCATGGGGAGCATGTGCTCTTGGTGGAGGTACTGACACTCTTTCCACCATGTGACTCATCGCAACCATCAACTTCCCCACAAGGTGTTGATAGGCAGGGCTTTCAAAAATGGCTCGGTCGAGTTGGGGGACCTCAGGCACCCGATCTTCATGTGCCTACATTGTTGCTCCATCAACTGATGCAGCATCGCTGCTCTCGGTAGCATGTTCTTCATGGTTTCCAGACATCTTTAAGCTTTATCTTCCGCTGAGGGCAGAAGGTTATTGTAAGAAAATCTGGAAGACTCACTAGAACAGACACAAATCTAGTCCTAGATCCATGTAGACTCAGCGAACCTAGAGATATGATACCAAGCCTATTGTGACACCCCGCTATCACACAAACAATGAGATGACACGCAAAAACGTGCGGAACTAGCATGAACCACATATTACCAAAAATACGAGTTAATTAAAACTGATTGCGGAAAGCAAGTAAACAGAACTATTACATCCAGATCCTGTAAGAAAACATGTTATAGAAACATGCACAAACCTTGATACAGCTTATAGAAACTAGTTGTCTTGTCAACACATGAGTTCATCACCTGTTTGTATTTACATATCAGGCCACATAAGGCCAACAACAAGATGTAACAAAGGTACAACAGCTATACATTGTGAAACGTCGACCAAACACCTCTGAGGACCTGAGAGTACAGGGATGACTCTATGACTCTAATACAAACCACCAAAACAGCAACATGTCCATCTCTTGCCTTCTACTTCTCTTCCTCTTGTTGCTCGGCCGCAACCTCGCGACCACCACCATGTCTAGCATGACACACAGTCCCAGCGAGAAACATAACTCCCCACTGAAACTATAAAACCTCAGAAAGGGCTAAAGTAGGTAAAACATATAACTTGATATAAGCAGATTATATGAGCAGCATACTGAGAAAGACTTACTGTATTTTCAAACTTACCAAGATATCTGAAAGGCATATAACCTGATTTTCTTTATGGAACATGATTGACAAGATACACTTTATAAGAACTTATCACAAAACATAAAAAACATACAAGCAACTATAAGGTATACTAGATCAACTACACAAGCAAGGCCTCAACTAATATTCTGTGTTTCATACTGAGCGAAAGATACTATTCGGCTAGATTACGTTATATTATGCCATGAGGAAGTGAGTTGTCCCTGCTCAAATCCAACCTTTAGCTGCAAAGCCCAAAATCGGTGCCATACAAGGTCAATGGGAGAGTCGGACTCCATGACCTCACCTCCTCGTGGTCAGTGCACGAAACCCAAAGTAGGACTGTAGTCTCATGCTTATATGGCCTCATCCTCAGGGTCAGCTCTGCAAGCTACCCATATCTCTAGCTCACCTTGACATAGGTGCTAGTATACTTTTGAGCCACATGCCTGATCATTGTGCTCTTGAGCCATGAACGCATTCATGCTCTAACTTATTGAGTCATGGACCTGTTCACCATGCTCTTTACCATACGGAGTCTACAACTGCAATTGTACTCTAATCCTCCAATTTTCGGCTAGGAGAAACCCTGCATATTCAACAATATGCGCTCCAGGTAATCCCGTAGGATAAACCTATTTTCACCATCACCAAGTTCTAACGATAATGGATTTATGGCCAGGGAAAACTACATGATATGTTCCACTGTAATTAATTAGTATATTTTAAGTGAGTTGTTGAGGCAACCAAGTTATAAAACATAACAGCATCGAGTTACACTATCACTGTCACTATCATGGGATCTCAATCCCTCCTTACAGATTGCCACTGCCTCTCAAGGCATCAACATAATGCAACAACATCCTGGGATAGCAATCCCTTATCTCATCATCAGTAGATAACACCTCGACTAAGCACTCAGTCTTTATCAGGTCCTCATACCTATCACATCATATTGGTGATGCATGCTATCTCACCAACAAGGATTATTATAATTTAGTGTTATTCAAATCACATATACCTCATTGCTTTTACCGGGCTTTGAATCCATTAATTACACCTACATGGTTAGTATGCACATCAAGAGAGATAACTTAAAATCACCAAACATAGATCTTTATGATTACCATGTTACTAGGGTTGCAGAAGCACATGTCAAGATCATAAGCATATGAGACATACATTGATTTAGCAGTCATCTTTAAGTATCAAGCATAGCATTGGTTCGCAATCCATCGTCCATATCACATTATCATTAAAAGTGTGATTACAAAATGCTAGCTAGGGTTTCCTCACCAAAGATACCAACTACCCTCACTAATAGCGTGAAGGGTAACACGTCCCTCACCACAGGTGGTAACGGGTAGGGTAACAACCCTCACCAAAGGTCTACCTACCACGACACTCAGACATAATAATGGCCAACCCAAGCACCATGGTGTATCGAGCAACAAGAGCTATGATGTATCGTGCAACCAAGGGAATGTGAGGGCATCGTGCAACTGGGTCCAAAGGACATATCGTGCACCCAATCTAGATGTGTGTATTGGGAATCTAACTGTATCAGCTACGACCCTATTGGCCATCTAGGGTTAGGGTTTCTATCAGTCAACAAACTACCATATCTCTCAAGCTGGTATCGGCCAGCAACATGGCACCCAAGCTCAGCCTTGTATCGCCCAACAAGCACACATCATCAAATGATACAAAGGCACCATCAGAAGGCCTATCGCCCAACAAGATCTTAGCACACCATGTCGATCACCGCAAAAGCTACTATTAGGGTATCACCACTCAACCCCATATCGGGCAAATCCAACTATCATGTGTCGCCCAAGGTACCAAACAAAGATATCTATAAGCACCATCTCGGCCAAAGGCACACCACCAACTAGGTCAAAGGATCATCTCAGCCAAGGCATATCGCCCAAGGTTACCAACAAATATAACAACTAGACATCATATCAACCAAGGGAACAACACCATCCTAAGTAATAGATCATCTCGGGCGACAAGACAACAGAACACATCCTAGCATATCGGCCAAGCCAAACCCTAGATAAGGGGGGTGTCGGGCAATCTCATCCCAAGGTGTATCGTGCAAGGCACAAAGGTCCATCTCGGCGTAGTCACCACTAACCTCAAGATCACCATCATGAAAACCCTAATAGATCAAGAGATTTGGCTCACTTCTCAACCATCAGGAGAGAGGGCTTTTGCACAACCTCCATCACATATCTCAGGCAACATGATAGATCATCTCCATATCGGCCAAGGTCCCAACCTCTACTAGGTCAACTTCCAACCAAGGCTCACCTCTCAAATCCATGGTGAGAGAAGAGTATTACCCAAGCAACTAGAGTATAGACTCACCTCTCAACAACCAAGTGAGAAGAGTGTTTCCTATACCACTAGAGCCCAAACTCACTTCTCAAGACCAAATGAAGAGAAAGGATTTTTGCCCAAGAAAATCTGTACATATGGTTCGTCCACCAAGGTCAAGAACACATCTAAAACATATCCACTTATAACATCAAGATCAAAGATACAAACTAAGCAAGAAATATATCCAACAAGATACATGGCCGATCAAGGTGAAACATAAGCATGCAATAAGAAAGGAAGTAGTATATCTAGGGTTAGAAGTTATGTAACCCACCTTAATCAAGCTCCAAAGCTCCAAGATTTAAGCTCCCAACTCCAAGTCACACCACCTTCAGCCACCTCAAGGAAAGGAACAAAGCTCATAACCACCATGGCCGAAGAGCAAGCAAGAAGGAGAAGGAGATTCTAAGGGGAGAGGGAAGATGCTTACCAAGGAAGCGGGACTCACCTATGGTTCGGTCACCAAGCTAGAGGAAGAAGAAGAGAACTCCTCTAAAGGGATCGTCCACCAAGCACACCAAGGGAAGGTGTATCGTGCACCAAGGAAGAGGGAGGCAACAAAGAACTAAAGGGATCCTAAGCAAGTGAAAGGGAAGGTATATATAGAAGAGGATGAAGGAGAAAATAAGGAAAGGTGTCATCCCACTTAGGGACGCTTGTCCATGGTCAAATCCACCTTCTCATCTCGCCACATCCACATGTCCAAGGCAATTGCCACATGCAAGCATCAAGCACCAAGTGTCCACAAGGGGGTGACACAAATGAAGCCAAGGTCAAAGATGATCAAAGGCTGGCACACCTCATGGGCGATACACTCTTGCCTAACACAAGCCATGGCCGACACAACCATGGCCAACACAAAGCAACTAACTCATCCTTTTCCTGATACAAGGTCCATCAAGGCAAGGCAAAGCCCAAACAAGGCAAAACAAGGCCCAACAAAGCTCAATAAAGCCCAAGGAAACTCAAGCAACGAGCCCAACCCTTTCTCTCAACTCTAGAGGAAGCAAGGAGAGAGAAAAACATCTCTCAAGGTGACAAACTTGTTCATCAACCGTAAACTTGGGTTATTTACAAGTAGCACCTCCAACTCTCAATGAAGTACAAACAAACCCTAATCACCATTAAAGGTGATTAGCAAGCAACTAAACACAAGGTTTAGGCAAAACAAACAGGATAAGCCCAAAATGGAGGTCAGGGTCCTTACAACTTCATATTGAACTCAATATAAGAAAATGACCTATGATCTTTTAACCTCTAGTTGATCCATACAAGTTTATGAATGACCTTTGATTGCATCGTGATCAAAATTTTGTGTAAGAAAGAGAATACAACATGTATATGGTCTCGATCATTTGAGGTTGTTTTGAAAGTGTGGGGACAAAATTTCTTATAAGGTGGGAAGAATGTGACAAACTAAGAGTTCAGGGTTTTATAATCCAATATATGTAACAAATTTTTCCCCTAATTATGGACTTTAGGCCCTACATTATGACCAACTAAAGGCATCCAAGAATAATGCATATATGTGGACCAAAGCATGAGAGAGAAATTTGTGATGATATAATCTTTTCAAATAATGATTCATTCATCCTTTCCCTAGGGGTTTTTGAACTTGAAACCTTGACCATATAACATCACTTTTACCACTCGAGTTGCCACTACTGTGGCATGTGATGATATAATCTATGTGTGATTAGGAGTTAATCTTAGACCATCACATGACTTTGAGATTTTGGTGTATTTGAATGACCCATAATCTTTCCACGAAGCTTATAATCATAAATTAGAGCCATGGTGAATATTTGACAAAATTTTGGACATCATTTTAATAATGATTAAATTCAATTAGGTGAAACATGATATTTTTTGTGATATTTTACTCACATGATCTCATCTATTGTATTGCATCCATCACCACAATGAGATGAACATATGATCCATATTGGTTTTTCATTGATTGCATTGCATTTCATTACATGGTAGGAAGCATAATTTCATTCTTGGATTTGTGCACTTTGAAAAAGTACAACATGTTAGCATGTTGCATATTAGCTTTGCATATCAAAATTTCATATATATTGCATTTTACAATGTGTGCTTCAAAATGTGTAAGATTTTTACCTTCCACATCATATTCTCAATTAAGAGATCATAAAAAGATGTACATCCTTACTCTTTTTTCAAAATTACAAAATCCCTAGCGTTAATGTTTTACATCGTTAATAGAAGGGAAAAAATATAACAAAAAAGTGAATATAAGATAAATGAACAAAAAAGGAGAATGGAGGAAAAGGATTTGAAACTTGAATAATATATCTCTCTAAGTTGCTCGTAGATACAAAAAATGTGTAAGTTGTATACATATACATATCTTTCCACCTACACTCGTCATTAGGATGAGGCATCCATTGCATGCATCATTCCACCAAGAAGAAAACAAACACTATAAGACATAAATTTCATTTCATCCATCATTTAGGTGCATCATTTTCTATCATTGTAGAAATGGTTTGTATTATGTGTGATTCTTATTTCATGCCACCCATTCCATCCACCCCAAACTATGTATGGTAGGTTACCGATAATGATTTCCCCCTCATTCTTATATATTTGGGAATTGTATCCATACTAGACTATTATTTTGAGTAAAGTAGTGTAGATGGAGAGATCATATGGCTCACTCAGCATATATCAAACATTCCATAATGTGTACATGCTTCAACCTACTTGTTATAGTATTGACTTATTGTTGATTTTTTGTTATTTGGATAATTGGTCAGTTGTAGAGTAGTTGGTTGCTTTCTTGTTAAAAATGACCAATTTGGGAAACATCAATAGAGGGTGGGTAGGAAAGTCAAGTTTATTGCTTTTTTTTAGTGTCTTCCATCCAAATATGAGAATAGTGTTGCTTAAGGATGAGAAATATTCAAGCTTGGAAGTTTCGATGTGTGCATCATTATAGTTATTTTCATGTTCTAATTTGGGTGTTTTTTGTGCCAATCGATCTCATTTGCATGCATTGTCATTCATTTATATGAGATCAGGATATAGAATACTTGTGCACCAATTATTCTCCTTTTGCATGCATTTTGTCATAATATTATTTGTCCTCATTCATTTTGTATTTACATTTAAGGAAATACTATTTTCTAGAGAAAATGTTGATACCACCATACTTAACTCGGTGGTATTGGCATGGTATTAGAATATGATATATTTTCAACAATTCCTTCTAGATTGATTAGTAAAAGAACTGCACCAACTCAGTGCCAATGACGATGGGGGATCAACCAACTATTGCTCTATTCATGTGTATATGGTAGGATCATAGGGGAAAGGAATAAAAAGGCGAAACAACATTGTGGGTGACTTTAGAAGGAGATCTCACAATGGAAATATCGATGGATCACATCCATTTTCTCCAAATTGCTCCATTATTGTTTTCTCCAAGATCCATAATGTTATTTCTATATTTTCTTCTTCTCAAACTTTTAGCTTTGATATCATATTGGATATATCCACCTAACTTTTCTTCTTTAGGACCTGAGAGTAGCCTGGTGCAATTTATTCAAAATTAAAATCAATTATGAATCAACATTCAAACGTAATGAGTAAGATTTCAATCATGTTTTTGATGTCCACATATGTTACCCATGATATTGGAGATATTTATAGAAATAATGTAAAAAAGTGGAAAGCAATTGATGATGTTCAAGTTAAAGATGTGACAAAAAAATGAACTCCATACATACAAGTGGTAACAATAATAGAACCCTAAAAATATCCAGTTCAAATATATACATAATAGATTATGTATAATATTACCTCATATAACCCAATACAAAAAGGTAATGTCAATATAGCCTTCATAAAACCTAATACAACAACTATGATAAAAAAAATGAAGAATTGATACAGTATAAACTGATATCTACATAAACAAGAGAGTTTTGACACTGGAACAAGATAGGATGGAAGAAAAAAATATATAAACAGAGAGAGAGAGAGAAATGATGTGGTCAATATGAAGCCCTAAAATCAAATTATCTTCATAGATACTAGTACCACAATTAAGCCAGTGGTGGTTGGATTCAAAACAGGTACAACAATAGTGTAATCATGTTACTAACCTAATTTAGTTAAAATGGGTAACACTGACATAGTTTGCATCAAATCCATGACAAATCATTACCCAAAATTTTCATGCAAACATGGTCTAATTTTTATCATCATATCCACCAAGTATTTAATTACTGATACCAACTAATTATAAGCATTTCTTAATACATCCAAATAAATTTGTAGTACTAAATCATATACAATCCATAAAAAACATGACACACCACAACAAAACTATACATGTGTATCAAAAACCAAATGTCTAATTGGTTAATGACATAAAAATATGTAGTGATATATAAAAAAACAAATGTGTAAAATGCTTGCATAATATAACCACACATCAGATGCACAACTCATTACATTGAGTGGGACCTGATGCGTGCTTTGGGAAGAAAATACTACCAAACAAAGACAACCAGAACCAAACTGATAATTGCACATACCAGTTTGCGATATACAAGTAAAACAGAAATATAAAAAACACATGTGGAAGGAGTGCGAAGCTCATGTTTGGTGTAGCTAATATTGGTTGCAGAGCAAGCTTCAACTAGTAAATCAACCACCAATGCAAAATGACACACTAGAGTTTACAATGGAATAGACATGCTTATATAAGTTTGTCACCTCATCGCTACAATACACACACAACAACGACGACTATGCGATGAAATGAGGTACAACATACACATATGTAGAGATAAGGATTGCATGACAACATGAAACAAGGGCAAAATAGAAGGTGATAGTAATGATTTCATAGAATCACATGGGGGTATAAGATGAAAACATCAGAAGGAACAAAAAAGAAGCCACATGTATGCAAGGAGTAGGTGATATTAAAAAAGACAAAAAGATTCACATGAAGATGAACATAAGGTGGTGGGAAAAGTAGTAGATTTTGGGAGAAACTAGTGGGAATCTTGAATAGAATGACAAAGAAGTATGAAGGGGGATGGGGAGTAGGTGTTTGCAGTGGGAAATGCACATGCAAAAGTTGATAAGCAACATGTGGTGGGAAAAGATGTATGGCGAGAGAAGCTCGACCAAAAGGAAAGTAGTAGTCAAGAATTTTAGGGTGCTAATTGATGAATCATCACCATGAGCCCAAATAAGGAAGCTAAACCCTAACTTATATCCTCATCACCATCCTGAGTTAGGGTTTTACCCAACAAAAGGTTGCATGTGAGAGGGAAAAGTAAGAGTAAAGCTCAATAATGGAGAGGGAAACAACAAGCACCCACCATGAATAATTTTCATTGAGCCTTCATCACCGTGTGACGATTGATCAAAATCTAGTTGGAAGCAAAAAGGAGGGGATGAGAGTGTGAGAGAGAGCATGAGATGGAGTCTGAATAGAGAGGGGTAGCATGGTTAGACATCTGGCTTGAGGTGAAGTGGGTGGCACATGACCCAGGCTACTCTCACACACAAACAATGTGTTTATTGGGGTGAATATCAATGCAGACGAGCATGGTCAAATTTTGAGTTTCCTATTAGGATAACAAAGTTCTAAATTTAGATTGAACCCAATTTACCCAAATCCCACTAGTATGCTACCCATGGTATCTTGTTCTAAGCAGTCGCTAATGGATAATCAGAATCCCATGTGGAAGTCATTTTCATTCCATTCAAAGAGGGCATGGTCACCGAAGGACATCCAACTGCCAGTCACTTATTATAGGAAATCAACTTGGTGGAATGTACAACAACTCCACAATTGTTGAATTATATATATGGTATGCTATCATAGCACCAACACTGCTAGAGCACACCACAATGTTGATGGAAACACATTTTTTACATGACTGTTGTATATTAGATGACAAAACTATTTTATTATATCAAGAAATCAATCTAATTATCCATTCTTGTCCTACCATACAATTTATTAACTCACAAGTACCAAAAGTTAAGTTTTTAATAAGAATATAAATTAATGTATTTCTTATGTTTCTCTCCCAGCTTACAAAAATAATGTTGTCATAGCCCTACCCCTCTCTGTCTCTCTCTGTATATGGAAGTTTATAGATTTTTTTCCCAAAACCCCCCTTTGTTTCTCTTAAATTCCTAAAAAACCCCAACCTAATACTAATTCCAAACCCCCCCTCCACCGTTAGCAGCCGTCCAAACTAACACCTCGTCTCTTTCTTTATTCCTTTCTCATCCACGACATCCACGAAACCGCACATGTTACTTTTGCTATCCTTGTTTAGAGCATTAGTGTAAGCTTAGTTCTAACCATGCATAATTAATTTTGCTATATTTTTCAAATTTTCTTTTCCAAGCCTGCTACTAACCGAAATCAAGTCAATAAATAAGTTTATTTATAACTTGAAAAAGACAATTTAATCACTAATTTAGATTATGTCAAAAGCTTCCAACTTGAATAAGTTTTTCTGGTGTAGATTCGAATAAAGTTGTTTTATATTTTATCAATAAAATCTAAGCTACCAAATAAGGGCCAACATTGAACGGAGCAGACCTAATCGGACCAGGCCCATGACTGAATTAGCAAAAAATGACAAAATGTAGACCGTGCCATTTCAGAGGAGAGTAGGCCAGGCCCAGAACTTTTAAAGCAAGGTTGAACTACGACCAGACAATTTGGAGTGTCCATACTTCTTATGTCTTATTCTACTCATTTATTAGTAAAACTTATATCACATTAACTATTGTTCATATTAATATATTATCAATATGAAATTTTTATGTCAGTAGTGTTAATATTTTTGAATTACAAGTCTAGTATGTGATCCCACCAGTGTTGGACATAAATGAATGAAGGTCCGACTTTCAAAATCTATAAATTTGTGTCAAACTTGTAGCGGTCTAGGAAGAGAATCACAAAATACCACTTTTGACTCAAAAACCACATGCATAGTGCCCACTATCTTGACAAAACAAGTTAGGATTGGTTATAAGCAAGAAAACCATTACCTTTGTGCTTTCCATTCCCTTTTTTTCATTTGTTGTCACCCTCTACACATCTCACCTTTCTTCTTTCATGTGAATTGACAAGTCAATTTGCAATTCAATAGCTCAAGTCAACCCATTTGCAAGTACCTACAAGAACAAAGATGAAACGATCCCCAATCATGTTTTTGGGTCCGGAGGGGTTAGTTTAGCAACCCAAGTCCTATTTCTCTTGGGTGATTTCCTAAAAGGACAACAAGTAGAATAATGACCAATTTCATTACAATAGTTGCATGTGCCCATAGTCTTGGAATTAGAGGATTCTCCATGGAATATTGAAGGTCATTTATCTTTGTTGTTCCTTTGACTACCATCATATCCTAAACCATGTCTACCAATTTGTTTGGTAGTATGATGTAGGATATCATTAAGGCTCTTCTTACCAACTAAGAATCTTTGCAAAGAAGATCTCAAACTATCATTATCATTCATAAGAGAGGTAATAGTAGAAGACAAATGATTGATATTATCTCTAGCATGCAAAAGATCATTTTCTAAGCAAAGAGCTTTAGTTAAATAAAAATCTTTATCAATATGAAGAGCAGCAACATCATTCTCTCCACTAGTAGAACTAGAACAAAATTTATGCACATTGATTTTAGCAAGCAAGGAGGCATTTTCTGTTTCTAATTCTTGCAAAACAACATCTTTGTCCTTGTTTTCATATTTAAGAACATCAATATCATGCATGAGATAATCAAAAATTAAAGAATGCTCTTCATTAGAACTAGACATAAGAGGTTGAGCTTATAGAAATCTAATCTTATCAACCAAACTAGCATTTTCAAGTTTAAGAGAGTCTACTTGGCTAAGACAAGCATTTTTATCATCAAGCAAGCAAGAATTAGCATGTTCAAGATCATTTAACTCTACATGCAAATTATCAACGATTCTAGCAAGCTTTTTCTTTTTCCTTTTATAAGACTTAAGAGAGGCACAAGTATCATGAATAATAGCAATCAAAGATTCTTTATCTAAAGAGTTTAGATTTACCTCACTTGAGTCCTTATTTGTTGATTCCATAAGAAAAAAATGGCATTCTCCTTCATCACTAGAGCTTGAGCTTAATCCTTCACTTGAATATTCACTTGAGCTTGAGTTGGAGGAGTCACTTGAGCTTGAGTGCCACTTATCTTCTCTTTTATTATGATGATGAGTCTTCTTGCCTTTGTAGAATCTACCCTTAGAGTACATGTCATCTTCTTTAATTTGAGAGGATGGAGAAACTTGTTTCATGATAGCTTCAATTTGAGCCATCATTTCAGTCTTCTTCATTCTCTTTAGCTCTTTCTTCTCTTATCTTTCTACTTCCTCCCTCTTGTCAAGTGTGGCTTCATGTACTTGTAGATTTCCAATGAGCTCTTCAATAGGGACATCCTTAAGAAACCTTGCTTCTTCAATGGAAGTCACCTTGGGTTCCCACCTCTTGGGGAGAGTTCTAAGGATCTTTGAGTTGATCTCTCCACTAGACATAGGATGACCTAGAATGGCAAGACCATTCACAATGGTGTTGAGCCTAGAGTACACATTGGCTATCCTCTCCTCCTTTCCCATCTTGAAGTTCTCAAGTAGCCCTTTGAGCATGTAGACTTTGCTTTCCTTTACTTGATCTGTCCCTTCATAAGTGATGCAAAGCTTTCTCCATACCTCATAGGTTGTTTCACATGAAGAAATCCGGTTAAATTCGGTGGGAGTCATGGAGGCATAAAGGATGTGCATGGCTCTAGCATTTAAGGTTGCTTTCTTTAAGGTAGCTTCATCCCATTCTTCAATCTTTGTCTTTGGTAGTATGTATGGGCTGTTCACCATTTGCCACATCTCAAGACTTGATCCTTGGATGTAGAATTGAAGACTTCTTATCCAATAGAGGAAATTGCTCCCATCAAAGATTGGTAGGCTGATCAAGTATCTCCCTCCTTGGTAGTCACCCATCTTCTCCTACTTGTTGAAGTATGCTTGGAGAAGCCCGCTCTGATACCAATTGTTGGATCCTAGATGGGTGATTAGATGCTCTAGAGGGGGGGAGGGTGAATAGAGCTAAAAGCACTTAAACAAAATTCATTAAACCTTCAAGCTATATCACAAGATACGGTTGCTAAATAGGAAATTTGTGTGCAACTAAAACATGCATAGCAAGGGAGAGAGAGATTGAGCAAACACAAGTAGAAAAGCTATTTAGAGTGGTTCCATACTTCAAACTAGAAGTATGTCAGTCCACTTACCTAGAGAGGTCAACCTCTAGGATTTGCTAACCATTGCATTCTTATATTCATTTATAAGACTTACAATACATGACCAAACACATGACTTACCTATAAAATACAAAGAGTCTTCAACTTTACCAAAGACTTACCCACTTTGCAAAGAGTCTTCGGCCTTCACCAAGGACTTACCCACTCTTTCTCAAATCTTCAGCCTTGTAGGGATTACCCACTCTTCTTGGATCTTCCGCCTTTGACTTCACCTTCACTCGGAGAAGCTTCCACCAAGGACTTACCTACTTGAGCAAGGAGTCTTCTGCCTTCACCAAGGGTTTACCCACTCTAGCTCCAAGTCTTCAGCCCACCAAGGGACGCCTTCCCTTGTTCTTCTTCACCTCTCTTAGCTAAGAGAGATAACCTTCATCTTCATGATTGAAATGAGAGAAAGAGAGGTGGTGGAAGTGAGAGCCTCACAAGATATACATGTAGGACTAGCTCTCTTACATATTTTCTACTCACTCTGATGGATGTAGCAAGTCATTAAGCTTAGAGAGAGAGAGGAGGTTGTAGGAAGCACTCAACTATAGAATAGGAACCTCACATAGAGTTCTGCAATGAATGCTCAACCTTGGAATGAAACCCAAGGGGTCCTATTTATAGTTGGGGATGCCTCTTAGCCTTTGGGAATACTTTAGAATGAAAACTAGCCGTTTTATGGCTTGCAACGAATATATTTTCACTTGTTGTAACTCCACAACGGCGAGAAGCACTTTTCTGCACTTTTCTGTACAGTGCAATCGGTTGAGTTTCAATAAAGGTAACTCGACCGATCAAGTAAACGACAAGGCCGATACTCAAATGATCGATCGAGTTTGTCCTAACAAAACTCGACCGACCATTAGGAATCAAAATGGTCAGTTACTTGATCGGTCGAGTTCTGTGTAAACACAACTCGACCGATGCAATCTCTAGAAAATTGATCAAGGATGATCGGTCGAGTTTTCAGGCTAGGAAACTCGACCCACAAAGTGCCTGTAATCAATTTTCAAAGTTGCATCTAAAGTGATCTAACATTCGATCTAAGTGCTCCTGATTTTTTCTAAGCTTAATTACAAGTCATACAATCATTACAAGTGATTTACAACATGATTCTAAAGGATTTACATCATATTACAAAAACATGCACTTGTATTGACTTTGACTTGTCTTTTCTCCAATTTGCAAGTTAGGACATTTGGAATGTGTCTATACCTAATCTGAAATCACTCAAGTAGAGACATTAGACACCAATATGTGGAATGGTTAGTCATCATCAAAATACAAGTTTAGTCAATTTAGACGTGAGTCAACATTGACCTAATTGACCTTGAGTCAACATATAGGCCATGCTATAAAGACCACAAAAATTATGCATTTCAAATTAGTTGCACGCGTCGATTTTGTTGCCCTTGGATGAGTGACTTACACTCATCCAAATGGGCTCAAAATTTGTATGTAGCCTAATTATAGTATGCCGATGAAGATCAATGGTTTACATTTTACAAAAAATAGTCTTGATATGAAAACACACTTGAGTGTATTCGTACGATCTGTACACTCGAGTGTATTCTAGCCTGACTCTCTCTCTCTCTCTCTCTCTCTCCATATATATATATATATATATATATGGAGAGAGAGAGAGAGAGAGAGAGAGTCAGGCTAGAATACACTCGAGTGTACATATCACACCGTACACCCCAATGGTGTTTGCCTATCTAGACCATGTTTTTCCAAAATCTAATCCATTGATCTTCATTGTTACAATAATAATAGGTCACATACAAAATTTGAACTCATTTGGATGAGTGTAAGTCACTCATCCAAGGATAACAAAATCGACACATAAAACTAATTTGAAATACATAATTTTTGCCTCCTTTGGATGCACGACCTATAAGTGTCCAAATGAGCTAAAATTTATTATATAGTATGTTCTTATGATAATAAAGAAGATCAACGGTTTAGATTTTTCAAAAATGACTGAGGTGTACGGTGCCTCCGGTACACTCGAGTGTACACTAGCCTGACTCTCTCTCTCTATATATGTATGATAAAGATTTACTCTTGTTTAAAGATTCAAAATTTTATCGTAACCACGTGCAACTCAGATTTATTTTTGTTTAAAACTTTGTACTTATTAATGTCATTGCGGTTAGTAGTAAAGCAAAAGACTGGATGATGAAACATTATTATAACTATCTAACATATAACATTAGGTGAGTGCCACGGTGAAAAAAAGAGAGCGAGCCGTTAGTTTGGATGGAAGGAAACGGTAGAGGGGGTATTCTCGAATTAGCTATAAGCTGGGGGTTTTCATAAATTAGAGCAAAAGAGGGGGTTTACAGGAAAAAACTCAAGTTTATATTTATCGTAGATGTTGATAGCCACCTAGGAGCGTAACGCGTTTGATTTGGAGGACAGACGGGATCTGTTTTAATTAATAGCGGGCCACTAAATACCTCTGCTCTCTCCACATATATGGAACCTCATACTGATCATAGATGTTGGTAGCCACCTGGGTGCATAACCTGTTAAATGCGTAATTTTAAACGACCCGATCTGTCAAGTTAATATTAGTGGGTTACCAATCCGTTAACCTACCACAATGAATGTATGTGCCAGCGCATGTGTTCTTACTTCTTAGTAATTACAGGTGTGGCTGGAGACAAATGACCAATTTAGGACCTATGTGGGCACCAGGCGTTGTTCCATTTCACCATCTTCCGCCATTTCCACTTCTCCCGCTTCGCAGCACACTACCACTCCCCCACTCTCCCCCAACTCCACCTGAGAATCTCAGCCAACCCAGGTAGGGTTCTAGTCTTCTACCAGCGTTCTCAGCCTCCCCCGTCTTGCTTTGTTCATCAACCGCGTGTTGCGATGCACGCGGTGACGGCGGCGGCGGCACTCCGCTGCTGCCTTCTCCTGCTAACGTTGCTTCCTGGAGGACTGCTGTCCATGACGCCACCTCCGCCGACTCCTTGGACTGGGCCTCACATAGCGGACTTGAACGTGCTGCTGCCTCCCCGTATGACTAGCCCCGTCCAGTACCGCCTCATCGCCTCCGGCGGGTGCTTCACCTGGTGTGTCCGGACAACTTGTTTGGAAATTTATTTTGGTTTTGTGGCCCCATTCTATCTGGTGTGTTTAGAAAACCTGTTTGCAGATTCGTGTTTGGTTTTCTGGTCCCGTTATATTTTGTGTTATGTATGTTGACCGTGAACTAATCAGCTTTAACGTTTATTCCTACTTGCGTTGTTGTGCATTTACTGTGTCCTTATCTGGGTGATGCCGCGAAGCATTCTCATAGCTTGCAACTTTCTTTGTAGATTTTCAGGCTATAGATTAGAATATGACTTATTGTGAGCGAATTGGACATGCAAATTTGAGGGACGGATGTGGTCGTATTATTTTTCTGTACTGGGATCTTCACCTTCTTTCTGATTCTGTTTCCCCCCACTACTCACATAAACCTTTATTTATTTTTGAAGATCACACACATAAACCTTTAAACCCTCGCAGTCAACTGAAAAACTCAAAACATATTTAGTTTACTTTAGAGAATACAAGACAGTTGATGCTGCACGTTTGATATACATCAAGTTACATTGATTGGAAACATGCAGCGGAAGAGGCATGCAAAAGAACAAGCAGAATAATAAAACGAACACCAGATATGTGATAAACACAACGTATTACAACTATCTAAAGGGTTTGTGCCGTTGTGACTTGTTCAATTCCACTTGTAACGGAGCAATGAAGGATGGAGAATCAAAGTCAAAGAAACAGCACCCAGAAAGTTGCTACACAGTTTGCATAACCACAGGTTATGGTTGTAGTTGTAGGCAATTGGTGTGTGTGTGGGGAGGGGTGGGGGGTGGCATAGTGGCACGGAGGTAGGAGATTTGCGGATAGGAATAAGTGTATAAGTTCTATCTCTTTTATGTTTTGTTTGTGTGAAGAATTGTATATGTTAACAACTATTACTGGTACCACTAGGGCTCACTTTTCCTCTGCGACTACAACTATTTCCCTCTTATTATTCCATGGTATGGGACATGCGGAATTGACCTGAATTGTCCTAATCAACCTAAATCATTTTGAAGCACACCTAATTGATCTTAATTTCTTTTTTTTTTAATTTGTCCTAAATGGCCTAAACCATACTTAAATTAGACTCACTCAACCTTAATTTTGACCTAGGTGCCCATCCAAGCTTAAACACTAGATTTGACCACCCCTATTGCACCTACAGTGCTTGGACGTGCTTATGAAACATTGCAAAAGGTGGTGTGACAAGAAATCTTCTAAGTTCCTAAACACAACAAATTTATTGCTATCCACTTATAAAGAATGTCTAACCCCAACTTCAAGCTACAAGTCTCACAATATATGTAAAAAGAGTCACAAAAGTAGAGGGTTGGACAAATCAAGATAACTGAGACTGTAGAAGGAATAGGAAAGAACTTGTTAGAGCTATGAAGAAAAAAAAATATTAGGAGTGAATATTGGGTGGGGTCATGCCATCATGGAGACATTAGATGTATGTGTTTGTCAACTACTGTTGATGAATGCATAAGACCATTCCATGTTGAGAAGCCTCAGGTAGAATATAAAGTGTTGCTGCATAACTTGCATTTAAGTACCAGCAACAATGGTGGCCACTTTGGACCACCAACAACCCTTACTCTTGTGGCTCCGTCGTAACTTGCATTTGAGCAACAAGAGTACCGCTGACCACTTTGGATCACATATGACCTTACTCTTGTGTCTCTGTTTTAGGAAGACATGGTATCATGGTGGGTGTTGAGGTTAGAAACAATGAAGGGATTACGTTATGGGGGCATGTGAGGACATAGAAGTGAAAAATATTACACATTTTAAACTTGGTACATTCCTTAACCGTATGATTCTATTGATCGAGATTGTTCACGGGGTTACATTCCTTAACCGTATGATTCTATTGATCAAGATTGTTCACGGGGTTTAAGATGGCTAGACTAATTCTATTGCTGCTTCTCAGTGTGAATGGTCCTTTGATCCTAGTTTCTCGTTAAGCGCAAACAAGGAGTCCTTTGAAGAATATCTTTTATATTTGATCTAGATTGCAAAATAATAAAATGTGCACATAAACATTAAATTTCAATCGCACTTTGTAGAACATGATAAAAGCATAGTGAAAGCTCGATTATACTCCAATAGTTGCATTAGGACAGGCCAACCCATTAGTTCCAAATATAAAGAGCAATTTTGCAAAACTTGCATACTGCCCGTGTGGAAAAACGATATGATGGGGAAAATTCCTTATATATTTCTTATTGATAGATGGGAAGGGTCCCATATATAGGATAAGGTGGCAAGTACAAGGAAGTGGGAGAACCCTTATGGGCCAAGATACAATTGTGCTCACATTACAAATAGTCCCAATATCTTAATTAACTAAATAATACAACTCTCTAACACTCCCCTTCAAGTTGGAGCTTGACAGAATCCCAAGTCAACTTGCTAAGACAAAGTAGAATAAAAAGGTAAACCAAGCCCATACAAGAATAGTCCTCCCCCTCAATATTACAATCAAGCACTCAACACTCAAATACCCCCCCCCCCCCTCAAGTAGATAAATTGGAGTAGGTACATAGGTAGGTAACAAAAGTTTCTCGATAAAAAAGAAGTGCCATCTGGAGCAAGAGTAACAACGACATGTAGGCGTCAGGGTCTTCATCTTAATCGCTATCATCATGAAGTAGAACCATAGTTGTCTAGGCGGTCCTTCCCGCCCAAGGGAAGCCTAGGCGTTTCTAGGCGTTCTTCATATTTGTTAATATTCCACATATATAAAAATGTTTTTGCATATACATTCATCTATAATCAAATGATATACATCGCCATGTACATTTGTATTGGTTATCACTAAGCTTAAGAAATCATAACTTCACCTACATCACATTTGTCATGACCTAAGCTAGACCTATTTGGCCTTAATTTGACCTAACATGATCTAAATTGGACCTAATTCAACTTGATCAGTCCTAATTTGCACTAAGTCAGACCTATTTTGGCATAACATGGCCTAATCAGACGTAACTTCCCCTAGTTTGTCCTACATTGACCTAAATGAGCCCTGATTTGGCAAAAACATAACAAATTCCCCCAAACTAGACATGTTTTCCTGAAATCAGACCTAATCTTCCCAGATTACTCTTGGCCTAAGTCAGATCCATTTCTTCCCTAAAATAACTGAACTTGATCTAGTTTGACCAAATCCAAACCAATCCATGCTAATTTGATCTATAAGTGTCTTAATTTGGGCCTAAAAGGCCTTAGGCATCCACTTCAGTTATCTGAGAGCCTAGGCGCCCAATTTAAGGTGGCCCACCTAGAGCCTAGGGTGACTAGGTAGAGCCTAGGCGGGTGCCTGGATAACTGTTTACCGTGATCAACAATAACTATGAGTAGACTAGAGTGTTGGAGCAAAGGTAGACTAGAGAGTGCTGGCACACAAGAAGTACTAATAGTCAATGTGCATAACAATAGCACATACTAGCAATAAAGGTGGCGTAGTCGGAATTATTAACGTACGGCGTGAAGAAGCAACAAATACACGATTCCAAGATGAAATGCCATAGCAAAAAAATGAAGCTCCATCATATATGTAGCACTCGCAAAAACAAGTCATGAACAAGAACCTTCATCATCTTCTTTCTTCATATTATTTCTATCACAGTCTCTGACATCGAAATCCAGAAGGTGCTGTGTTACAATCCGGAGAATGTTGGGTTAAAAGTAGGTGGCAGGCGATGTGCACATAAAACACGGATGAGCACAAAATCAACATTTAAATATATCACGAATGATAGATAGTGTAAAAGCACAATGGCAGATAAAATGTGCTAATCATAGCACAAGTAGCAAGAACAACGTTGCCAGATAAAATCATCATCACTATCATCCAAGCCTCAATCCTAACTATGTTGGGGTCGGCTACATGGATCCTTCATTTCCGTTCAACTCTATCATGGGTCATATTTTGGGCGAGATGTAGAGATTTAAAATCTCTTTTTATAAGCTCTTCCCATGTTGATTTAGGCCTTCCTCTTCTTCTATTAATTGTGCTTGACTCAATAGCATTGCTTCGTATAGGCGCATTAGTTGGTCTGCGTTCCACATGTCCATACCATCTGAGTCGGCCCTCACGCAACTTGTCCTCAATGCTTGCCATCCCCACTTTACTCCTAATATAGTCATTTCTTAAGCGATCTTTTCTTGTCTTCCCACACATCCATCTCAACATACACAATTACACATTTTAGCCACGTTCATCTTGTTGAGACCTTGTTTCTTCATCGCCCAACATTCACTCCCATAGAGCATGGCTAGCCGTACAACTGTTCTATAAAACTTGCTTTTTAATCTGAGAGGGATCTATAAAACGTTGCCGGATAGAATACCATAAGCAAATATTCTTATCAAGTGTCAACCAATCCCTAGATAGCACAAATGAAATAGATAACTCCAGAGCCGCAAACAAGGAAGATGATGATGAATAAGCTCCACAAACTCTCCGTGATGAAGAAAGATCGACATAGAAAGCAATATATAGCAGCAGGGAAATCCAAAGAGATAACTACAAAATAAAATCTTCCTCTCTTCATCTTCTTTCCTCCATCTCATCTTATCCTCTACTCATCTTCCTCTATTCCCCCCTCACACCAACCACAAAAAGAATAAAGAGAGTGATTGATGTAGAAAGTCATAAAAATTGTTGGAGGGATTAGATATGTAGGCATCTATGCGGAGGAGGGTAATTGATAATGTGAGTCCATAAACTACATCCCCCAGACACACAAATCTGGGTGGAAAATTAAATGTATCTTTGTGCGACTTGAAAAAGCCTAATTTGTCCAACTCTTAGGTAAAAAATCAGATCCGATTAGCAATATGCATCTAGTATATGCGTGTGTGGGGGGTAGCACAAGTATTGAAATAGATAAGGCCATGTGTATGTAGAGCTAGAAGGGGGTAGGTAAAAGAAGTCAACTAAATAAAATACTAGAAACGAAGATAAATGTGTTGTAGACATAAAATAAGAGCACACCACGTATTAAATACCTACATCATGTGATAGTGTGGTAGTAGATGAAGTTGCACACCTTATTATGCAGAAGCCGGTGAAGTAGGCAACATGATGTATTAGTGGAGATCTAAGCTGTGTTGCACATAAGTAGATGTAGGCAACAAGAGACATGCAGTGTCGGTAAAGGGACACATCGTGTCAAACAATAGATGACATGTCATGTCTGGAAGCAGTTGTCGAAGTCGACATAAAGCATGCAACACACCGTGTTCCTGAGTGAAAACGTGTCGGACGACATACTTGCGATAGAGTAGATGACACATCGACGCTATGTTTGGCAAGCGACACTTCGTGTCATAGGCGACACGACTTATTTTAGTGCCAACATGATGTGTCTCGCAGAGGAGTCCCCGTTGAATGGACAAAACCCCGCACATACGTCGTGTCAAAGAGTGACACCGTGTTGCGTGGCGGCAGAACAACAAAAAGCAGCTAAAACACAACAAATAGATGGGAAAATTCTTTTAGATCTCCACCAAGCACAATAGGGATCAAGAATCCCTCGTAGCAGCAAAAAGGATGATCTTTTACCATGATTTGACATTAGATCTCAAGGGAGGCAACATGGTAGATGGTGGCGAGTAGGTGTCGACTACATTGGCAACAATGTAGATGTCGGTGTAGATGGTACTGACGATGATGTAGATGAAAGAATCATAGGGTGGTGATAAGACTCCTCTAAAAGCAAGCATGAAGGTGAAACGACAACATAGACGGCGAGAACATCGATGACAGGGGCAACAAAGTTTCTTGGTGACGAAAACATAAGTTACATAATAAGCAACTATTTAACAATTTTGACTTTGTGATGGAGACAACTCCTAGAAGACACATGGTTGACAATTTTGACTTTGTGATGGAGACAACTCGTAGAAGACACGTAGGCAGGAGATCCCTACGGGTGGGCAACCACACAAAGCCTAAGGGCGATCGCCGCCCACAAGGAGAGGTTACTCTCCTCTCTCTTTCAGGATTATGGGCAACACAAGCAAGACTACTCTGATACCATGTGAAAAAATGATATGATGAGGAAAATCCCCTATATATTTCTTATTGCTAGATGGATAGCCCCCTCTCCTCTTGTATATGTAGGATAAGGAGGCAAGTACAAGGAAGCAAGGAAACCCTAATGGGCCAAGACACAATTGGCCCATATTATAAATAGACCCAATAGCTTAACTAATAGATAATAAGTCTCTAACAACCCAAAATGAAACTCATTCTAACTATTCTACTTTATTAAAGTTACATACATAATTTACAATTACTACAAGAACTAAGCAGAGGTTAGTATCCTCCTTGTCACGTTGCTCTTACACTTCGTTTGGAGTCTTTCCGATTCTTTTTATAATACAAATTTAGCATTATACATATATACAACTTAGTAAGTGGTTTTCCACCACCAATTTGGTAGCCTACTACATAAGCAAAATATTATGTTTTATGAAAAATACATGCAATCCATGCATACATGACAATTCCAAATTTGCAATACATTCAACATGAATCTCAAGCAACATAACAAAAATCACATGCTAGCTTTTCATTTCTACTCATACAATATTCTCCCATTCAAGTATCTTGTGTCCTTATTTGTATATATGCTTTATGCTTTATGTTTTATTGTGTGCTTTAGACTTGTCATGTCTTTACCTTTTCTTTTATCCCATATTGCCTAATTCTATTTCTCAGTTATTCTCTTATCCTATAAAAGAGAGGGCCTTGTATTTGTTTTAGACACGTCTCAAATAAAGGTAGTCAACCCCATAGGTTTCAGACTTCAGTACAACGTTTTGCTACTAGACGATCCTTCAACCGTTCAATCGAACCATCTGGCTGGTATTTAATAGTGAAAATCCAACATTGGCCAACGATAGGACCGTTTTTAGGGCGATTAACCAGATCCCAAGTCTTGTAAGAATCAGACTGTTGTAGCCAAATTCAATGCTAAGGTAGAATATTGAGCAATGGTTCATACAACATGAACTTCTATGTGTCAGATCTCTTGTTAATGAATTTGAATTTCTTGACTTGTTACTTGTCCCATGTAGATTTCTTGTTATAGCATTGTGAAAAACAATATATGATTGGGAGTTTCTGTGTGTAGTTTTTCTTATTGATAGAAGGGCAGCCCCCTCTCCTATAAATAGGATAAGGGGGAAGTGTACAGACTCAACAAACCCTAATGTGCCAAGACACAATTGGGCCGATATTACAAATAGACCCAACAACTTAATTAACTAATTAAATAGACTCTCTAATACTCCCCCTCAAGCTGGAGCTTGGGAGAATCCTAAGTCAGCTTGCAAACAAACATACAAATTAGAGCAAAATAACAAAAGATAAACCAAACGCATACAAGAATGTTTCTTCCCCTCAATGTTACAATAAATCACTCAAATACTCCCCTTCAAGCATATAATCTTATAGAGATATGCTTATATTTCACCTAGTGTCATGTGCCTTGCATGTGCCTCGCTTACATATTGCTTGTGTTATTTTGTCCCATATTGCTCATCTCTGTTTTGTGTCTCCTCTCTTATCCTATATAAGAGAATACATTGTACTCCTTTTAAACTAAACAAATACTATTCTTCTCTTATTTTAGATGGTATCAGAGCCTCCGGATCCTCCTTAATCCCTTCCCATCCAAACCCTAAAATCCATGTCCCCATAACCCTAGCCGCCCCTCCCTTTTCTCCCTGCCGTCGTCACCCCAACCCCCTTTCTGCCGCCGCTGCTGCTAGGCAACCTACCCCTGACACCGCCTCTCTATCGCCATCCCCTCCCTCTTCTTCTAATCCCGCCGCCACCCTCCCATCTCCACCGCCACTCCTCCACCACCAAACCGTCCAACCCACTCTCCGCCACCACCACCTCCAACAACTTGCCGCAGCCCCTTCCCCACCCTCCAAACAGCCCTCCACCGCCTTCTTTCCTCCATCTCCTCTTCCACACCACCATCCTATCCATCCACTACCATCTATCCATCCGGCTAAGCCACCCCGATCCCATTTTCCCTTCCCTAGTACTCTCTGAACATCTCTGGTAACTTTCCTATTTTGGCACGTTAACGGGTTAATCGAATTTCGCTCTCTACTTGCCTACGCCTCATGGTGGAATAATTCTACCTCCATGTTGGCGTAAGTTTTTCTATCTCTTCTGCTGCCCTACGAGGGGTTCTGTGATCTGACACGTTAGATCTACTTCTGCTTCGTATTGCCCCGTTGCGGGTTCTTCTGAACGTGATACGTAATCATGGATTATCTTTGATTTGATTCGTCAGATCCACTCCTGCCCCGTCACATGTTTGTTTTTGACTGCAACTTTGACATATGTGTTCTGATCTACTGCTCCTGCATTGTTTGCCATGGCATCCACTGAGCCTCCCGGTTCTCTGTGTGTCACCACAGTGAAACTTGATGGCTCTAACTATCACCTCTGGTCGGCGTCCTTCATCTTGTATGCAAAAGCAAAAGGACGCTACTCTCATCTCACCACTGAACCTCCATCACCCCCTGATGTCGCGACATGTGAAAAATCCTAACAAACTTATGCTCAATGGAGCAAAGATGACTCGAGGGTTATGTCCTGGATAGTCAATAGCACCGAACCACAGATCAGGCAGTCTTTGCTCTGCCTTCATGATGCTAAGGTAATGTGGGATCAATTATCTCACGTCTACTCTCGTCAACAAAATCCCAAGGGGGTCTTTGAAATATTCAAGACTCTGGCCAAGAAGGAATTTTCCTCTGACACCTCTATTGAAGATTTCTATAATCAATGCTCTGCCCTCTGGAATGAGTATGAAATTTATCACCCTTTGAAACTGACATCAAAGAAGCCCAGAAACAACGCAATGAACTACAACTCGTCCAATTTTTGGCCGCCCTTCCATCCTCCTTTTCTGGGGTGGTTGACCAACTTTTATCTAGTGACCCACTGCCCACTCTTTGAGACGTCCTCAAACGTGTTCAACGTCTACCATCTGTGATCTCCACCCCTACAGTCGAACATCCCACTCTTGCTGTTCGCACTGCTGATTCTGGCCGTGGACGAGGTCGAGGCCGTGGTCGTGGAGCTCGTCTCCCTACTAATGACGGTCGCACATCTTCTACTACCGCCGGACCGCCGGTCGAGGCAACCTGTTGGTCCTTGCTTCTGCAACTTCTGTGCACAAGACAATCACAATGAAGACCGATGCTGGATCAAATACGGTAAGCCCGCTTGGGCAACCCGGGTCTCTGCTGATACCTCGGCTGATACTACCGCATCTGAGCAGCTACCCACTACACCCTCGCCTGCTTGGCTTCGCTCCGAGTTCACGAAATTTTTTCAGGAATGCATGTCTCAGCTTCCATCTACCTCAATTGCTGGATCTTCTGCTTTGCTTGCCACTCCATCTGCTGGTAACAATAAATTGTGTATTGACTCTGGTGCATTAGTTCATATGGCTGGTGATATCAACTTATTTTCTGCTCTTACTAAAACTACTCAGATTCCACTGGTTACCGTTGCTGATGGTTCTAAAACTTCTGTTCATGGCATTGGAACTGTTCCCTTGTCTCGTAATTTGAATATGAAATCTGCCTTATATATTCCAAAGTTTCCTGTTAACCTTCTTTCTGTCAGTAAGACTGCAAAAAACCTTCAATGCTCCATTAAATTTGATCCTTCTGGTTGTGTTTTGAAGGATCTTCGCATGAAGACGAGGATTGGTTTGGGCCATGAGGGGCCAGATGGACTCTACTACCTGGACGGACCACCATTGGCATATGCTCTTCTGTCAACGTCCGTGACGGGACTACAGTGGCACTACCACCTTGGTCACCCCTCTGCTGCAAAACTGAAGCACTTATTTCCTACTTTATCTGAAAAAATATTTACTTGTGAATCTTGTTCGTTGGATAAACAAACTCGTGCTGTGTTCCCTGTTAAGAAAGATATTGGATCAAAAAGCATTTTTGACATTGTTCATGCAGATATTGGGGGTCCTTGTTCTATTCCTAGCCATTCTGGAGTTAAATACTTTATGACCTTCATAGATGATTATTCTCGTGCTACTTGGTTGTTTTTACTGAAAGATCGCAACATTGTTTTGGATAACATTAGCATTTTTTTTCTCTGAAATACAAACACAATTCAGCAAACCCATTAAAGTTTTTCACATCAATAATACCCTTGAATTTATGCAAAAATCGGTGACCTCGTTGAAACATGAGCTTCTTGATCACTGTGAAGTGGCATCTGGAGCAGAAGTAAACAACAATATATTGGCATCATGGTTTTAATCTCAGTCGCTATCGTCATGAAGTAGACTAGAAAGTGTTGGAACACAGGAAGCAGTAGTCAATGTGCATACAAAGCATGGACAAGAAATGAGTCAACATGCGCAAGGCATAGACAAGCCAGATAGTGCTGGAACACAATAGTAGAAAGTAGACGACGTAGTTGGGTAGAAGATCGATGTGCAAAGTAGCAAGCAGACAGAGGACTCTAAGATCCAATGTTGATGAAACTCCATCATGTATATGTGAAATCACCGATAGAAATCTCCATCATCTTCTCTCATCATAAAATTTCCATCACAGTAGCATACATTACAGTCTAGAGAGTGCTGGATCACAGTAGTAGCAATGGTTGACGTGCAAGGGCACGAAAAAGAGTCAACGTGCAAACATAGCACAAATGGTAGATAGTGCAAAATCACAAATTAACAAACTAGTGCTAATCATAGCACAAGTAGCAAGAGTGACATCGCCAGCCAGAAAATCAATCAACATATAGCATAAGTGAAGTAGATAACTCCATAACATCAGTCGAGATGATGAGTTAATATTTCAAGCTCTTCATATGGTAAACAAATCAATAATAGCAGCAGAAAGATCCACATAGCAACAAAAGCAAATAGCATGAAGAACCTGCAGAGCAGTAGAACTAAAAACCTCTTCTTCTCTCCTCCATCTCACTCTACCATGTACTCATGATCCCCTATTATCCCCCTTATGCCGACCACAAAAAGAGTCAAGAGAGTGGTTGGGGTGGAGAGTCAAAAACAATGGTAGAGGTAGTATTTATGTAGGCAAATATGTGGAGCAGGTAACTGACAACCCAAGTCAATGTGCAATATGATCCAATTACATAGATCGGGGTAGAAAAATCGGTGGATCTTAGTGCGACCCGAATTGCGGGCTGAAGCCGCACAATATGGATTAAAGCAAAAATCAGATCCGATTAAGGACTAGATTAGTTAGTAGGCACAATATGTATATGTATGTAGGACTAGAAAGGGTGGGGGGAAGGGTTAAGGAACAAAACAAATATGAAATTGCAAAAAACAGAAGATAAGTGACAAGGGTAAAGATTGGGACTTGCCATGTATAGAAGCATCCATCATGTAATAGAATAGTTGTAGATGATGTAGCACACCAAGATGTAGCAGCAGTAGTAGGTGACACGCCGTGTCAGTGAACGGTCACGTCGAGTCGCACGTCAGTAGGTGCAACAACATATGTCATCGCCGACAAGAAGCAGGCGACACGCCGTGTGCGACATGCTGTGTTAGTTGATAGATCTCGGGGCAAAATCTTGACAGAAAGCAAGTGACACTGTGTCTTTTAGGCGACACTCCACATCGCTAGACAGATTTTTGCCAACCAAGTCACGAACAAAGTAGAACTCCGCATACACAGTGTCAAATAACGACACGCCGTGTTAGACAACAACTAGAAAACCTCGAGACAACAACAAAGAGTGGATAAATCCTTTTGGATCTTCACCATAGTAATTAGGGATTATATGTCCCCAATATCAACAAAAAAAGTAGATATTTATCCGAGATTTGAGATTAGATCTCAATAGAGGTGGTATGGATGATAAAGGCGGTGTAGATGATGGCCGTGTAGATCGACAACGGTGTAGATGACGACAGTGTAGGTTGGCGGAAATGTAGATCAACATAGATGTTGATGACGACGGTGTAGATGTGCAGAGATGTAGATGACGATGCCAAATAGGATAGCAATGGCGGCTCCATAAGCAAACAATATTTGATGGAAGATGGCAGGTCTGGTACGAACAACTTCAAAGTGGATGCTTTTTGTTGATTTGTTGGAGACGCTCCATGGAGACGGTTCCAAGAAGAACTAGGGGTAGGAAACCCCTGCGGGCAGCCAAGCAACGCCTAGGGGCGTTGGCCGCCTGCAAGGGGAGGCTTCTCTCCTTTGCGTTCTCTCTCTCTCAAGGTTGGGGTGGCACAAGAAAGCCTGCTCTAATACCACTTGAAAAACGATATTATGGGGAATTCCCCTTGTGTGTAGTTTTCTTATTGATAGAAGGGCAGCCCCCCTCTCCTATAAATAAGACACAGGGGAAGTGTACAAACTCAACACAAATCCTAATGGGCTAAGACACAATTGGACCCATATTACAAATAGACCCAACAACTTAATTGACTAATTCAATAGACTCTCTAATAATCATTAACAAGGCTGCTACTTTCGTTGTTCGTAAAAACGTCTTTCACGAGCGTACTAAGGACATTAAAATGGATCTATCTTTCATTTGGGCAGCTGTTATGAAGAAGGATATTTGTACCCCTGTAGATGACATTATGAAGACTAAATTGCTGAATTTTTCACTAAAGCATTTCCAAAGAAGAGACTTGTGAGTTGATTGACAAGCTGGGCATGAGAGACGTCTATGATCTAGCTTGAGGGGGAGTGTTAGGGTATTTACTTGTTTTACCTTTGTCTCTATTTTCTTTAGTCCCAAATTTTTCTTAGTTTTCCTTTCCTTTCTCTACCTCCATATCCTATAAAGAAATGAGTGCTGTATGTTAGATTCACTTAATGTAATTTATATTTCTTATTTGTGAACAATCACAATTATGCAAACATCAGATTAGATACAAATTGGTCAATGGAATAAACTTGAAACTTGAAAGCATTAGATTGATACTTGGTAATACAATTATACAATTGAATCATGCAATAAATGTGGCTAAAATTCTATCGACAAGAAATAATATTTGATTAGTTTTGATTATTTGCATGATGATAATTAGATTGGGGCAGCCACTTGCCTTTACAGCTGCTTTGACACTCAATTCTAGTCTTGAAGCCCTTTAAATAGCTCGAGGATTTAAATCCGATGTTAAGGCTGCTTCTAGCTGAAAGTAGTAGAAAACAAGCCTTTTCCTTCTCGACTGAGTTCCTTGATTATTTTAAACTCGACACCTGAGTACCAAATCTAATTCTTGTTCAAGTATGAACTCAAACACATACCACGTGACCTATTAAAGCCAATTAGAACTACCACAAACTGTTTCTGATGATTAGAATTTAAATTCTCAACCCATCTCGCCTATGTTTCTTGAGAAATGAGAAGTCAACTTGATTTCTCCTCACAATCACTTAAAATGCCCCTGATTAGATTTCCTAAAATTAGGATTAGAGCTAATGGAACTGTATTATGTTGTGTTTAACACCTTATGCTCTATTGGGGCATTTGGCTCAAAACTTAATTATGATCTCATTATTTGGATTCTCTTAAACAGAATTTCCTCCAGATAGAATATGGTATTTCAAAGACCGGGGGGGGATCAAATTTAGATGTAAGATTAATTCAGAACTGACCACTTACCTCAATTCAACCAATTTTGCAAAACGTTTTAAAATCACCGTTGGAGCTTAAGATTTAGTCACACTATTAGCTTAAACTTATGAATATGAGGTGTTGCTAGAGACTATATATGCATAGGGATTGAAAAGTCCCGACAACATGGCAGTTGTTGTTGCTGTCTCTGAAAAAAAGAAAAAAACCATGGGGTGGAATCATCTTGACGACCCTATCAAGAGAACTCATGGGGCGAGAACCCCTGACAGGCCAAAAAACTCAATGTTGGATCCATTTTTGTCACCACTTTAGGCAATGAACTAGATAACTTGATTGAAATTTTTGACACCAAAGTTTTCACAAGACTCCATTGATTCTACTCTTTTCAATTTTTGATAATTTGAGGCATCGTGTATCCTCAGAATCCTAATTAGAATTCAATGAATATAGGTTTTTGATCAAATTCCTAATCATTGGTCTACAATTCTTAGAAGGAACTATGTGCATACTTTTATACTTTATATAAGTTATATTACCACATTCATCGCTCTCTACATCTATCTTAATAAAGTTACCCACTCACACCCTATTTATGTCACTTTTATGCAAGTTTTTACTCCCATCTTTCATATCCATCCTAGTTTGGTTCTTTCATATCCATCCTAGTTTGGTTCAATATTCAAGATTTATAGTTTGTGGGATTATTAATTGTGACCTGAGTTGAATTATGGTCAAATTAGGGATTTCTCCATGCCCCCCCCCCATGGATTACCACAAAATATATTATTTTATATAGCTTCCATGATTTGGTATAGTAACTCCGAAATGGCTTAATTAGTTATATACTCACTCATTTATTCATGCTTATCGTCAAAGCACACTTTGAGGTAGTTACATAAATACTACATTGTAATCTGGTTTAGGAGTAGGATTTCACTTGTCCAATTAGCCGCTTTAGTTCGGGTTGATGACCATGACTTGTATAAAATGCGGCGTCCACTTTTAGTGAAAATATGTGATGATGACGATGTGAACGTTGTTTGGGTTTGAATATGCTATTATTTTCTTAGACAACTGTAAATTACAGCATATCACATATTTTATGTCTTCCATTTGATGTCAGTTATTAAACTTTATTCTAGCTTTAACTTTCCACGGTGTTTAAAGTTATTCGTAATTCTATAAAGTCGCGCTGGAGCTTGTGATCTGTATTATTTTGCAGTTCGATGATTACTGAGAAGTTCCATCCTGGTAGATTTATTATATAATTTTGATTATATGTTATGCAGGACATGGGATCATCATGATATTTTGTCTGTTCAGCCTGAGTATAATGGTACTGATGGATGCTCGACGAGTGCTCGTTTGACGTCTATCGCTCCTTATACTGGTAGAAAGGAGACAGCTGTATATGCATATGATATCACTAGCCAAACTGTATTACGATGCGAGGTTTTCATTGATAAGATTGCGAGGATTCAAATATTTCATCACTCTGTTAAGTTAGATTTAGATGGACTTTCTACGCTTCATGTTCGTGCATTTGATAATAAAGGTACCCTTTTCCATTTTTCTTCGATCTTCTTGAACACCAGGGAATGCATCAGATTCTAATTGAAGAACCATAAATTTCTTTATTTCATTTTTAAATTTTAGAAAGATATCCTTTCTGATCAAGAATATCAAGCCAAGTTCTAGTTTTTCACCTTGGGTTACTTTGTGGGTCTTAGTGCATGGTAGTGAGTTTTAACGATCTATTAGCTTGTCCTATTGTTCAAAAGATGTATTGTTGTCCTTGTTATGTACCAAATATCATTTACCTTTTGAATGACATTCTAATTTCACATTTATTGATTTTTCTTATTCCGCGCTTTGGTGCTTTCAATTCCAATTCAATTTTACGGGCTATGTTGGATAATCATCACTTTGCAAAAGACTTGTAGCTGTTTTGACTATAAATCTCTATTTATTTTTTTATTTTACATGTCTATTACATTGTTTAGAATTGTTCTCTCCTTGTTTTAGCAATAATTTCAATTAGGAGTCGCTAGAAATGTAATTGGTTATGTTCTCTTACCATGAAATATGTATATAAAGGATTAAAAATAAATGTATGCATATAGATACATATCTGGCAATGAAATATATGTATATGATGGGGAAATGTCTATAAAAATCATACAACATATGTATACATATGGGAAAATTGTAATGAAATTTACTTTTATAAATAGTCTTAGGCGACACCTAGGTTTGCCAAGGCTCAAGGTGCACAAACTTGCTGCCTAGCTTCCTTGCCTCAACATGTATGGTTATTGCAGGATAATATTTTGTCTGAGATTGCATGTAAAAGAGCTGATATCTTTTCAATTTCTTTATGATTTAGATCTTTTAATTTCTTGTTTATAAAAATCTTAATTATGTTGAAGCAATCTTAGCTAATTCAGTTTTGAGTTTCTTCTACATTCCTCCATTGTGAGTTACCAAAGGGATAAAAGTTACTACTATCCAAAACTATGTGAGCACTTGCATAAATGGTAAGGAAGATTATACGGTAACAACCAATAAAAAAAACCAACTATAAAAACTCAATGTTTCAACAGTGTTTGACCATCACCTCCAATCCATTTACGCGGATACTTGTTGGAGTTTTAAAAGAAAGATCTCAACTCTCTTATCACCGCAAGTGTACGGGGTCAAATATAGTCGAGTGTCGAACTCCAGGAGCTAGGTTAGTCAGGCGCAAAATCATTAACTTTCATTAATCTAGGTCGGTTTACAAAAGTCGGATTGATTACAAGTAACTAAAGGCAAGAAGCAAATAAGAGCTTGGTTTAGTTCAAATCAGGAATTGGAGAATCCTAGGCATGGAATTTCACTACCACACCATCACATCATGCATAACAACAAAATTAAAACATGCAATCAACTTAGCAAGGAGATTGTCATCATCATGCACTTCCCAGTGGCATGAGATGGTTCTCTTCATAGCATAACATTCCCATGTTTATGCTAGATTCGAACACAATCTGACACCCTCAACATACTCCAGCCATTCCCATGGTCAAGAACATGTTGCCATGAATCCTATTCCCTACTTCCTCATATATTCTCCCGAATAACACAAGAAAGCATAGAACATGTATAAAAGGTGGCCGACCAAACATAGAAATCACTATAGGAATTTATGGAGTAGCAAGTTGACTAACATAAGATATAAATTTCGTGTTCACATGAGTAATGGCATGGGAGCTACTCTCCCATACCCAAGAAAAGAGTTCTACTCGTCCATAATGGAGATGCACAAACATATTGCAGATATTTCAGAGTTTTGCATGATTAAGAGAAGAAAAAGCTAAAGGAACCAAAAGTGTAGCCAAAGGGAAGTAGAACCCCGGCTAGAGGGCGAGATTCCGCCCTTGGAGCTGCTCCAACTCGGACAATCCTCCACCCCGAGAAGTTTGCGTGAGGAAAAAAGCTTTGTTGCACCTTTGGAGAAGAAATGAAGTAGAACGGAGGTTCTTTTCCAAGAAAACCTCTTCTTCCACCCCAAAATTGCCTTACTCTGCTCTGGAACTTCTCTTGGACGGAAAGTGCTTGCAAATGATGAGTGATAACCACCCAAAAGGTTGCATTCTTCTTTTAAAACGAGGGGCGGTTGCTGTTAATTTTTTCAGAAACTGATAATGACACGGCGTGTCGTTGAGGAGACACGCCGTGTCTCTTCGTGTAACTTGGTGACTAACTCCTGCTGGCGAGAAGTACACTGCGTGTTCCGTGAGAGACATGACGTGTGGTTGTCGCTGGAGTCGATCAGAGCATAAGGTACACGACGCGTTCGATTAAATACACGCCTGTGTTACATTGGCAGAAAGTCTGAGTTGGCTCCTGGATCGTGAGGACACGATGTGTCTTAAATAAGACACGACGCGTAGCTGCTATGTACTTCGGTTGCTGAAATCTTACACGCCATGTCTTAAATAAGACACGTCGTGTTCTTTGTTTTGTGAGCTCTTCTGGAAAGTCACACATCATGTCTTATTTAAGACACGCCGTGTGCAATGCTGTTTCTTCAAGAATGAACTTCGAATCAGTTGCAAATCGAGGGGAGGTCCCATTAAGGTCGGATTTGAGTTGGGCTATCTCCAATTTGGCATTTTGAGCGTGTGTCTGCAATCAACATCATGCAACTAGTAAAATAACTAAAAGATGGCAAGTTTGGTATAATTAGAGGCTAAATGGAAGGCAAAATGAACTGAATTTGTGTGCAGATGTATGCAAAAAGTAGATATGAAATGCGCACATCAATACACAAGCTAACAATCTTTTGCAATTCTAGGAGAATGTTTTTAAAGGGAATCTTGGTTAATTTTTTAAGTGAAAAGAAACAAAGACAAATTAGACACTGTATAGTTCTAAACTAAGGTTGTGAGAACCTGTATTGGACCTCCAATATGGATCACATCACATGCATCCGTTCCTCACCCCTTTAGCGATGATCTCTCCATGGGGAATCTACCTCAACTCTCTGTTTCATCGCATATTTTTGTAGCAGTGTCTATTGTTGGCCTATAGAAATATGAAAAGATTGCAGCGTACCTCTTTATATTACCCAAATACACTAAAGTGGAAAACGAAGTGCACCTTTGTGAAATATCGGATTTGTATAGACGACAAACTCCTCTCATATATATAGGAGAGAAGGCAAGTACAAGGAAGCATACATAACCCTAATAGGCCATGACAATTAGGCCCATATTACAAATGAACCTATTAACTAATACTACCCCCCCTCAAGCTGGAGTACGGGTGAAACATATATCTAGCTTGGACATATAAGACTTAATGAAACGATACGACAAAAAAATGTGACTCCCCATATGAGAATTTTATTCCCCCTTAAAAAGGACTCTCTAACTAATAAAAGATTTGGATGACGCCTCCTTTGAAGTTGTGTTCAGTAGGTTAGAAGTACTCGAGCTTTGGAGAAGATCTTTAGAAGTACGTCTGAATGAAGAGCATGTAGTAGATGGAATCCAAGTGCCATATAAAGCTCACCACCATCAATCTAGAGCAGACGATCGAAGCACCACGACTATGCCATTTTCACTGGAAAAGAATGCGTGATTGGAAAAAGCGCAATCAGCACATGTAAAGATGTAGCAGTAGAGGTATCTTCAAATCGCTTGAGAAGTGTAGGCAACTAGATCAAAGTACAGAAAACCACAAACATGCATAACGTGGCATGAACACAGACATGATGAGCTGATGATGACTGTCGTGTTGGATCCATAAATTTGGAGCGCAAATCTTGGGGTCTTAAAAGAAATGAAAGATGCCATCAAGGAAGGCCCAAGTAGATCAATACAAGTGCCATCTCAACACTTGAGGAACAACAAACAAAACTTGGAGAAGATATGAATAAAGTAGATCAATGAAGATAAAAACTGGACGAACATGAACCTCGGGAATGTAGTATTTACAGGCTAGATATTGACTAGCTTTGAAAAGTCTGAAATACAACCATCCATCTCTTAAAAATGCCAAAATCGCCGCAACACTAACACAAAATGGAACAAGAGACTGGAAGAAGTGCAATAAAATCTATTTAGAAGTGTCACTGTTGCGGTTGAGATCCTTCAATGTCGCATATAGTGGTGGCCAACTGGAATAAACACAAAATACCACCCATGTGCATATCTTGGCACAAACATGAAGAGCGACAACATCGTCAGGAAAGATGTGTACCAATGATGTATTAGATAAGACGATGCTTAATGGGAATGAGATGCCACATTGACATCAAAAGAATGGATAACTTGCAGAATACGGAGCTTCATGAGGATCAAAATAGCCTGGAACGTATATCATTTCTCTCGTACTCTTTCTCCTCATACTCTCTCTTCATGCTCTCTCTCTTTCTCTCCTCATACTCTCCCCTCTATACCTCCCACACTCCAACTGCAAAGAGAATGAGTAGTTGGGGGTAAAACAGACAATACTGCTCCCTCACATTTGGAAAGGGATGCTCGCATGAGGGTGTGGAAGAAAATCTTTAAGTGAGAGGGGAGGCCTTACTGTTGGGGTGTGTGGCCTGTGCAGTGAGAGGGTCTCACTGCCCTCAGTGGGAGTCAAGGGAAGGCCTCTCAGGGACAAAACCCCCAAATAAAGGTCTATAATGATTTTTAGTGGGAGATCAAGCATGAAATTTGAAACAAGGTAGGAGTCGATGACGGAGTGTTGAACTTGGACGATTAACATGTTAGGCAACAAAAGGATCTACTACGCACGCTCGTAAAGGGCTCTGGGCATCCATGACGTTCGCCTGTAGAGATTATTTCTAGGCGGCTTTGGAGGAGCTTGTGAAATATGAATGCTGGCTCAGTTTATAACGTCGACTAAGGATGCGTTGGCATCCTTGGCAAAGTTAGACGCAAAGTTTGTAAGACAGCCGAGCACTAGGATTTGTGCCGCATGGAGAAGAACATTGGCTCCATGTGTATTGTTAATAGAGGAGCTCCAGGCGTCGATGGAGATGAGCTTTGGGTGTGGGCATTCGCATGAAGCTAGGCACGAGGTTCTGTAAGGAAAGGCCAAGATGCATGTTTTTTAATCTGGTGTAGTGGTCCATGTAGGGAAACTCTAGAAAGCAAGAGCTTTCATTTCAAACCACGACAGAAGTGCTACAGGAAGACCCAGCGGAAGGCTATGTCATTTTGGTCTTCCTAGAAAACTATAGGACGGGGATGCATGCTTGGACTATTGTAGAGAAGTGGGAGGTATTCCTAAGGGGAGGACGATGGAGATGGTAGTAGAAATTTTATGAAAAAGGAAGAAGAGAGGAGACAACCATGGAGGTCAGGATGATGCTTGGTGGGCAATCAAGCCAAGTAAATACGGCGCCCACCAACTAGTAGATGCTCTCTCCTTTTCACTCTAGGGTTAGAAATAGGATCAATGCTCTGATACCATGTGAAATATAAGATGTGTATTTTGTTGCTTATTGATAGACGACAAACCCTTCTCTTATATATAGGACAGAAGGCATATACAGGGAAACGAACGTAATCGTAATAGGCCAAGACAATTAGGCCCATATTTCAAATGGACCTATTAACTAATAATACTTTCTAAGATCTAACAACCTTCATTTCTTTTTTGCTAAGGTTGTAGCAAGTACCTTTTGAGCTAACTGTAGTAGATTTTCAAGAAGGAGGTCTAATATCCACAATTTTCCATGCGTCCTCCATGTTCATCACAATGTCTAAATGTATGCTTTGCATCCTCTTGCTGAATTGCACAATGTGTGCATAGTAACGCCTAAACCCACCGCCCATGGCTCTAGTAGAGTTTCGCGTATGATGATTGTCCCCATAGATAGCAACTACCTCGGCTGCACACTGTCCTCACTCTCGCATAGCTTGGTTCAACTTCCTGACAGGTCACCCATCCTAATACTACTATAGGATGAGCATGCTTCACTAAAGTGTACATATTATGGGCTACTTGAAAATTAGACTTATAAATGGATTGAATACGAAGCAGATGCTCATATGTCCGATATCTAAATCCAAAAAAAAGTTTGACCCGATATCATATGATAACTTCAGAATCCAATCTGAACGGATATATCTTAATTTGGATAAATATCAGACCCAAACCAAAAATCATACATTAAATGTTAACAAATATATTATTCATGTGAAATATTGATATTACTTTAAATATATATGACAGTCTCTATATTTTCACATTTCTATATATAAATAAAATGTATTTAATAATATATGTTTATATTTGTCGAATTCAGATTTTATCAGAGCAAATACAACAATATCCGATTTCTGATTCAAAATTCTTGAATTTTCGTTATTCGGGATCCAATCCGAATCTGTCGGATGTCAGATTTGTTTTCAAAATTTTGGACTCGAATGCAGATCGAATGTGCGGATTCGTATATCTATTTACATGCCGATTTCAATAAAGGTGCACCTTGGTGATATGGGCTGTCCAATTATTCCTTTTAGGATTGATTTAACTGAGGCCTCAAATCCCTGGATGTTACAATCTCTCTCACTTAGACTCTTGACATTCCTGTTAAGGCTCAACTATATCGCCTCATCTCTTCTCATTTTAGTGCATTTCCATAATGGGCCATAGACACTCAACTCCCATTCACAACTACCAACGCAAGGGTGGTTTTATCAATGTGGATAGCCAATTCCGACATGTCTAGACCGCATGGCTCAAGATTGGCATGCCCATGCCTATGTGGGCCCCACCACTGGAGGGGAATTAGCTCTGATTCCATTTGTAATGCTTAAACCCACCGCTCAAGGCTGTACTAGAGTTTCAGAGATGATGCCTTTCCCCACTAACCACCATTGGCCTCAACTTCATGCTTTGTCCTCAATCACACACTATTGGGTTCAACTTTTTGACAGATCACCCATCCTTGTATTACTCCGGACTGAGCATGCTTAACTACATAGTACCTATTGATGGGCTACTGAAAAGGTGTACCTTAGTGATATGGGTAGTCCAATCGTTCCTTTTAAGATTGTGTTAACCGAGGCCTCAGATCCGGGAAGTTACTTGCATGCTTTAATTTCTAATATCGTATATCTTGATGTCCACACTCCACAATAGCCAACTTGTTTTGGCAATATCCACAAAAGGCTAGAGGAATGCTAATGCTCCTCTGTTGTACATGGTTATGAGGTGACAAAGGTTGTGGATTTCCTTGGCTGAGCCCTTAGGGTGCCCAAACACATACCTTTATATAAACCTGGTTGCTTTGTTCCCATGCAATTGAGTCAACCATAGCAAGTCCAAACGTGCTCTACAAAGCAAGGATACAAGTGGCAAACTACGTTAGTCCTTGCCACATCAACTCAGTGCTCTCTATCCTCATCTTGAAAAACCTATCATGCAAACATGCATGTTGATAGATGCAGCAGAGTCATTTTCTTTGCCTTTGAGATACTAGGAGCCAATATACAAAAATTTCAACATTTGATCAACACATTAACAATGTAGATGGTCCGAAGAAAGTGCTTCCTTTTTGTGTTAGCCTAATACCCACACTTATATAATTAGTAGCATTATCTGTTATTCATTTTGGCCATGTTGTCTACCCAAACTAGTAATGACCTCATCCAAGTACACAAAATATGTACTCGTATGCATGCACTACAAATAAGCATAAAACAAAAATTTATGACACCTCAGGATTATTGGCTAGAAAATGAATTAAACTTCTTTGTATTTGTCATACCAACGATTTGACTTGAGGGGATAACTACGTGCGTCAAAAAATTGGTTTCGGATCGGACAACAACCGGGTTGATACAAAATAGCTAAACCCGGAACCGACCTGAAATCAAAATTTTTACAAGGTGATATGCCCAAAACCGGACCCAATTTCATGATGTGCAACTTGGAACTGAACCAATATCAGATATTTTTGTTTGTTACACATGAAATGTAGTAAATTTTACCTAATTAGAACTTGTATTTTTCAAATTTGTCAACTCGGATTCAATCCGGATTGAACAATACACCACCCAGAACCGACCCCGGTTTCAATTCAGACATCAATATGCAAACCCAGATTCAACCCAGATCGATAAAATCTAAAACCAGAACCTGATTTTTTCCGGGTAGGAAAAGACCAGGTTCACGGGTTCGGACAAAATCTGACTGCCCTAGGGATAACCATGTACTTCCCATGTTTCTGACGCTGTCACTCCAATTCCTTTGTTTGCATACTCTTTTCTCTAAAGCGGCAACCTAATACAGTGGTAAGAGGGGAGGGGCATTACCCTGTCATATCAACCGACATCTTCTCGCATAATCTCAAAATATTTATGTTTTAATAATTAATAGGTGTTAATATGTATAAGAATATGTGTATGTTGTTTATTGTACGTGAGGGTCGAAATGTAAATTTTCCATATATATTCTTTATATATAGAGAGAGAATACTGTTGATAGAAGTTAAGTCGACAACCTCATCGTTCTCTTCATGGTATCAGAGCCATAGTTTAAAATTTCGGTGAAATTGTCGAAATTTCCACAATTATTTTCATACCGATGACCATCAGACATCGAAATGCACTGTCGAAACACACTGTCCAACAATTTTTCTTTCTTTCTTTTTAATGTACTATGGACTACCTCTAGCAATTTTGTTGCATAGTTTTGTGTCTTTAAGTCTATATTGTGCTTGCAAACTATAATGACTTAATTCATTGATTTCACCATTGAAAGTTGAAATCAAAATTCTCCATCAAAATCCCTATCGAAACAGTTCAGGGTCCTTCACTCACACATGAGGAGACCCCAACCCCCACATATCCAGTATGAAATAATATTGCATATTTTAATGTCACCATGAACCATATAAAATATAGCTTCTAAACTTAAGAAAGTTTTACAAGGAGACGAATCCTATGGTGCTTCCCTAATTGATAAAATTCGCATGGAAGACTTTAAACTAGATAAAGATGTCTCGAACCGTTGAGTTTCTCCATAGACGGGTATCCATAGCACTGGGGAAGTTGAAGAGGTGAACATCATGTGAAGTGCCATCACTAAAGTGGTATGGATCTCCTACTTTAGAACTTGAACCAATCTACAACACACAAATATGGCTGTGGACTCGGATACAAATGTATAGATACAAGATATGTCAATTTTTTAAATTTAGTGTATGGGTAAGAATATATACGAAAAAATCATTTTAAAATTTAATATGTACCTAATTTTGTTCATTAAATGCAAAATAAGACCATCTAATTTCTTTCAAAGATAAATATAAATGAGAAGAGATCTTCTTGGGCATTGTTCGATCTCATGAACAACTTGTTGTGTTTCACTTAGGTTTTTATAGTGACTATTGGGCAAATATAGACCCCATTGCATGGAATCTTTAGCAAGCTCGCTTTTGCCTTAGTATGTGATTCCTTGTACACTTTGTTAGCATAGTTATAGCAACATTCACTATTGGAAACTTTTATGCTTCAGACATTATAATCACATATTTCTCAAGAGGTGCATGATCACCACACTCCTTTTGTGAGACATGTGTCTTTAGTAAGAGAGATAATGATTTGGAGTATATAGATAGAACAATTAGTGCATATTAATACTATCAGGCAGAAACAAATATATCACTCAGGGGGATTGAGTATATCACTCACATGAAAAATCCTCTAAGAAATAGGCGATTAAAAGATCCAGGAATTTGAACAAGAGTGAGAGTATAAGATATATTCTTACATATTACAAACATCGAATTAACATCGTAATGGTTCAAAATCCTAACAACAAGCACCCTAATGAATTGATATGATCAACTTAATATGGCCAGTGTAATACATTTGATCCATAGTCTAGAAGGGGTTTATTTTAATAACTAAATTTATCAAATGGTGCATCTAGATTAAGAATCTACCTTTCAACCTGATTTCGTTATAGTTTGAACTTCTAATTTTAATTTCTGAGCCAAAGAGTTCTAGAAAAATTTAGAACTAACGTCAGGTTACCTGAACAGTTTCAGGAATTTAGGACTAACGGTAAGTTACTAACAGTAGGGGACTGGCAAGAAGGAAAATTTATAGAACTAACAATAGTTTATTAGAATGTCAACTTGGTTTATAGAATAATGTTAATGTTGTCTAGATCCATAAGTACTACATGTTGATTTTCATGGTACTCTCAAACTCTCAAGATTTATTTGAGGGGCAAGAAAGAGAATTTGTAATAAATCTAGAACTAGCAGTAACAATAGGCACATATTGATGACTTATATCATATCTATGTATGTATCTCTATATGAATGGGCAGGGGCGTATCCACTAAGTATTCAAGATGTATCCACGAAGTATCCTCTTTTACAAAGTGAAAGAAAACATGGATACATCATGAGTAATATCCAATACGTAACCATGTGTATCCAAGGATTGCTCGTCTCTGGTACGGGAACGACAACTACTTTGGAGTATCCATGCTTCCTAGGAACCATTCATCTTCAAGTTTTGAAGATCTTGAAACACAAAGCCATGACCAACGAATGTTGTGTTACAGTTAAAACTATAACAAGTCTAGCTACATACATTAAATTGAAGGGAAAATGGGGGATATAATGCATAGACTGAAGTTTGAGTGAGGTGAAAGATTCACACTGCCACATTGACCTTTTTAATTGATCCATCAACAAGTGTGTCAAAGGAAGAGGGAATATTGCATGCAAGAGTTGAAGCAATGTTTACAATTTCAACGAAACAATCGGAATTTTGTCAAAAAATGTCTGTACCGATGGCAATGTTATACCGAAATGCACTACACCAAAACACATACCTATATGTAACACCGTTAGGGCTGGGTGCCTTGTGCCTTGGCTTGCCTAGGTGGCTTTAAGAAAATAATTTTCCTATAATTATGCCTATATGTATACATGTGTTATGATTCTTATAAAATGCCCCTCCATATATATGTTATATTTTACCTATCTATACATGTAATATGATTTTTATAACATTCATCTTCTTATATGTGTAGATAAATCCATACATTTAGGGTTAATCCACTGATATACATATGCATTATCGTAAGAGAACATAGCTAATTGCATCCCTAATAATATTGATTAGCATTGACAAAACAAGAAGAGTAATACTAAATAACGTAAGTGTTAGAAAATAGTTTCCTTATTTATGTATCTCTTTACTATTTCCTTTTCCTGTTGGGTCTATTATGTAAATGTTCTCACTCTATATTGTTAGAGAGTCCATTTATTTATGTTGTTAAGTGTTTTGTATTATGGGCCCAAGTACGTCTTGGCCCATTAGGGTTTGGTTAAGTCTGTATGCTTCCCTGTTCTCCTATTTATAGGAGCAGGGTTTCTCCTATCTAATACAACAATTTGCTTTCTTTTATTATCTGACATGGTATCAGAGCAGCCGTCCTAGGGACCAAAACCCTACGTGAGAGAGAGCAAGAACCAAAGGAGCACCCCTCCTTGCGGGCGGCCGCCGCCCTTGGCGGTGCTTGGCTGCCCGCAGGGAATTCCTTCCTAGTTCCCTGCCTTCTTCCTTGTTCCTTTACGCTCTTACTACCGGCCGCCGGATCTGCTGCCAATTGCCCAGCCGCAACCCTCCCTCTGTTTTTTTTTCCACTGCTACAGTAGTGCCGCTACATTACGCCGCTACAGTACTGCCGCGCCGCTACAGTACATCTGCTACAATCTCTGGACAGCCCCGACGTTTTTCCAGTTCTGGCATGTTGACAGCGTAAAAGGCTTCTCCTTCTCTGTCTGCCTGTGCCTCATGGTGGAGTGACTGATCCTCCTTGTTGGCATAGGTTTTTCTCTTCATCTGCTGCCCCTACGTGGGTTTTTCTGAGATCCATGCGTGTTGTCGGTTGCCTCCTCCACCTATTTGCCTATAGAAATTTTTTTGCCTCTACCATTGTTTTTTTTACTGTCCACGCCAACCACTCCTTTACTCTTTCCGTGCTTGGCGTGAGGGGGAGAATAGAGGAGAAAGAGTAGAGGGAAGAGATGAGATGGAGGAGAGTTATGTTATGCTACTTCATGCCACATTAACTGCTGATATCTGGATTTATGACATCTGCTACTGTGATGGATTCTTTATGAAGAGGGAAGATGATGAAGACATTTGTTACTGACTTTACATGGAGCTTTGTCTACTGGAGTTATGTATTTGCTTGCTACTCTGCGATACTGGTCTTCTATTTGCCTACGTCGTCGACTCTCTATTGCTGTGCGCCAGCACTCTCTGGCATGTCCGTGCCTTGTTTGCACGTCGACTCTCTACTACTGTGTACCAGCACTCTCTGGCTTGTCCGTGCTCTGTTTTGCACGTTGACCCGTCCGTACTTTATTTGTACGTTGACCTCTACTGCCTGTGATCCAGCACTCTCTGGACTTTGCTGCCTGTGACCCAACACTCTCTGGCTACTACGACGACGACGTTGATGAAGACCTTGGTGCCTATCAACTATTATATCTTTTGCTCCAGATGATTGTGTTGTTGCTTATTTCTGCTCCAGATGATCGAGAAGCTTCTGTGACCTGCTTGTCTGCTTGCTTGGAGTATCTACTTGAGGGGGAGTGTATGAGTATATGTGTGCTTTATTGTAATATTGAGGGGGAGCAATTTCTTGTATGGGCTTGGTTTATCCTTTTATTTCTGTCTATTTGTTTTCTAGTTTGACTCTCTATCTGCAAGCTGATTTGGGATTCTCCCAACTTCAGCTTGAGGGGGAGTGTTAGAGAGTCCATTTATTTATGTTGTTAAGTGTTTTGCATTATGGGCCCAAGTACGTCTTGGCCCATTAGGGTTTAGTTAAGTCTGTATGCTTCCCTGTTCTCCTATTTATAGGAGCAGGGTTTCTCCTATCTAATACAACGATTTGCTTTCTTTTATTATCTGACATATATAATAAAGGAGAACCCACTCTAACTGGGTATCACTTTGACCCAAATCCATTCACACGACATCAGAGCATATTCGGCTGCTGCAACCCTAGCTGCCGCCCGCTCTCCTCCTCCACTCTCTCTTCTCCCGCTCTGGTTGCATCTTCCATCACCACCGCTGTAGGACACCACCGACGGTATTCCTCACCGGGTAACCGGTCTTCCTCCGATCCTACAGGGCATGATGGCCACTTGATGGAAAGGAGAAGCTCTCGTTCTATCCGGAAGAGAGTACCTTTCTTCTCATCTTCTTTCCTCTCCACGTAGTCCCAGTGCGTGGATGAGTGCCTACATCTTTAGGGGCTGTTGATGTATCAGATTCGCATCATCAATTGACTAGTGACGAAGCTAGTTCCCGTCACCCCCCGACACGTCTTCCCGGGGTTATCCTCTCTCCGATGCGTCTTCTCGAAATTCTTTTTCACCCTTTGACGGAGCCGATTCCCGTCAAGGTTTGCCGTTGCACATGGTGTGTATCCCAAGCAACACAACGTGTTGCCGTCCAGGTGTCTCTGCTTTGACGTCATTGTTTGCAAACTACACGGCGTGTCACAACTGTTGAAGGTTACGCCTCCAAAATCGGACATGACATGTCTCTTTTCTACATGGCGTGTGCAAATCTGTCAAGGGTCATGCATCATTCATCGACACGGCATGTGTTGAATTTGACACAGCGTGTCACTATTAGTCAAGAGAGCCTGGTTTTTGTCTCTGGCAACTCACACGACGTGTCTAATATTTCACACGCCATGTAGTTCCCAGACACGATGTGTTACGTCCTCGATACGACGTGTTCTTTATTTTGTCTATTGCTGTTATCTTAATCTCTCAATATGGGAGATGCAAAGCCAGCTGCTTCTGCTTCTGTCGTCTACAACGACCAATCTCAGATAACTTCTGCGAAGCTTAACTCATAGACTTATCTTGTTAGGCTGAATGCTTTCTACATTGTGCTTGAATCTCGTGAGAAGGTGGAAATTATTGAGTTAGAACCCCCTCATGAAGGTAGCAAAGACTACCCAACTTGGCGGAAAAACAACGTGCTGGTAAAATCCTGACTTTAGAATAGCATGGAGCCCCACATTGCTTCCAGGTCTATGTTCTACTCCACAACTAAACAAACCTGGGAAGCTACAAAGTAACCTTTTTCTCACGAGAAGAATGCTCTCCATCTCTATACTGTTTATGACCGCCTATTTGCAGAAAAACAAAATAGTCGCTCTCCTTAGGATTATTTTGGCACTATCCAGTCTATTTCTCAAGAACTCAGTTTCTACCAACCACTAAAGATTGATGACCAGATGAAAGACCGAGACGATCTAGTAACAACAAGATCTCTATCCAACTTAAATCCTGTATATGCTTCAGCCAGGAGTGTTATTATGTCCACAGACAAACTACCAAGCCTTGAAGAAGCCTTTGTATGGATTCAATAATCATCATTTCTGTCTTTTTCTGCTACTCCAGGAGAACACCACACTGAGAATCATGTTTCTCTTGCTGCTACCGCCAAATGAATAGGACGGGGTGTTGGTCAACGACGAGGTGTTGAAATCGTCCAAAATGTACTTTCTATGGGAAACTTGGACATATAGAAGAAAATTTTTATTCTAAGCATCGTCGGCCCCCAATAGGTGCTGCACATTATATTGCCAATTCATCAGGAACATCTGCATCTGGAGCTTCTAAACAGGTGCAATCAGATGTTATGATCTCCAAGGAGGAGTGTGACCGTCTTTTATAGGCTACTCAACAAGCTTCCCTTGGCACTTCGGTCAATCTAGTTTCAGATGCAGGTAACCATGGGACTTCACTTATTGCCTCTCATCCATCCTCTACATGGGTGGTGGACTCTGGGGCCTCCCAGCATATGATGAGTATACAATCTATGCTTCTTTCTTCTGACTTGTATATCCCTCATTCTTCTGTGACACTTGCTGATGGTTCTGTCAGACGAGTCCAGGCGTGTGGCACCGTACACACATCATCCAATTTAACTTTATAGTCTGTACATTATGTACCAGACTTTCCATTTATCTTAATTGCTAAGATGGTTGATTCTTTGAAATGCTTGGTAATTTTTGGAGACTCTTTCTTTGTGTTACATGATCCCAGGAGATAGAAGATGATTGGTGGTGGATCTAGGAAAGGTGATCTCTACTTCTTTGAAGGTGGTTGCCCAGCTCGCCAGATTCCGTCCACCGCATCCATCGTGTTCAGCTGCCTCCCTTACAATGGCATTGTTGCTATAGACATCCATCCCTACAAAGTCTTTAGAAGCTTGTCCAGGGCTTAGCCTCAATAAAGTCGTTAGAGTGTCAATCATGTCAATTAGGCAAGCATCATCACATTTCTTTTTCGAGTTGCAGTGTGAAATGCTCTAAGCTTCCTTTTGATCTTATTCATAGTGATGTCTGGGGTCTTATTAAAGAACCAAGTTATAATGTCTTTCGATATTTTCTATCTTTCATTGATGATTTCTCCAGCATGACTTGGGTTTACTTAAGTCCTGCAATGAAGTCTTGTCTGTTATTCAATCTTTTCATCAGTTAATAACAATTCAGTTTGATGCTCATATTAAGATTCTTCATTCTAATAATGCCATAGAATATGTTCAAAAGGTTGTTTCTACGTTTTGTAATTCTGTTGGCATGATTCACCAGACGACTTGTCCTCATACACCCCAATAAAATGGGGTTGCTGAACGCAAAAACCGCCACTTGATGTAGCACGCACGCTACAGTTTCAAATGTCTGTGCCCAAGAAATATTGGTCTAATGCTCTTCTCACTGTATGTTTTTTGATTAACCATCAGTCATCTTCTGTCTTACAAGGGGCTACCCCCTTCTCTATTTTACGACCTGACGGGCAACCTTTCCCTGTTCCTCTTCGTGTGTTTGGATGCACTGCGTTTGTTTACGTGTTTGATCCACAAGTTGACAAGCTGTCCCCTCGCGCAGTTCACACCGTCTTTTTGGGATACTCTCTCACACAGACGGGATACATGTGTGATTGTCCTTGTCTTCATCGTCTTTTTGTGTCGGCTGACGTTACATTTCACGAGTCTACCCTGTTCTTTAGTGACTCTGTTCAGAGTGAGGGGGAGCACAATCCTGAGAGTGACTACATCTTTGAGCGTGAGAGAGAGCCACCACTTCCTTTGCCGTGTGATAAGAGTGTTATAGATACCACCCCACCACCACCACCACCACCACCACTACTACCGTTGCCCGAACCTTTTCTACTGGTTTACACCAGGCTAGCAGGGTGTCACCAAGATGTAGCGTCACCAAGAGGATGTAGCGTCACCAGTTAGTAGAATGCCTCCTCATCATCCGACACTCCTGAGGTACCTATTTCTACTGAGAGTTCTCTTGATGCTTCAGTTTCAGATTTACACCTTTTAGTTGCAGCTTGGAAAGGTGTCCGACCCTGCACTATACATCATCCATTGACGAATATTTGTTGCTTGTCTCATCTGTCACCCGCATCCCGCACGTTTTCTCTTCACCTTGACTCTATGACTGTTCCTCGTTCTTATACAGAAGCAACCCAACATGATGGTTGGACTCAAGCTATGGACAATGAGATGGCAACACATCATGATAACTCTACCTGAGACTTGGTGGATCTTCGTTTTGGCAAGTCTGTTGTAGGCTGTCGCTGGGTTTATAATGTGAAACAAAAACTTGATGGGTTTATTGATCGCTTGAAGGCTCGACTGGTGGCAAAGGGGTACACTCAGACACATGGCATCAACTTCTTTGAGACCTTTTCTCCAGTGGCTCAACTCATTTCTGTGTGGATTCTTATTTCTATTGCTATCACTTTCACTAGCCTCTTCTTCAGTACATCAAGAATGCTTTTCTTCATGGTGATCTACTTGAGGAGGTGTACATGGAGCAACCTCCTGGGCATGTTGCTCAGGGGGAGCGTCAGAAGGTGTGCAAGTTAAAGAAATCCTTGTATGGTCTGAAGCAGTCACCTCGGGCATGGTTTGATAAATTCAATGCCGCACTTATACAGTTTGGGTTCACCCGGTCTTCTACTGATCACTCACTATTTGTATATAGGTTTTCAAGTGACACTATTATTCTAGCTGTTTATGTAGATGATATTGTCATCACCGGTGATGACTCTACTAACATTCTACAACTCAAGAAATGGCTGCAAACACAATTTCAGACAAAAGATCTGGGTAATCTTCACTATTTCCCAGGCATAGAAGTTCTATGCTCCAAGAAGGGCACAAACTTCTCTCAACGGAAGTATATCCTTGACCTCCTTACAGAGATAGGCATGGCACAGTGGGAACTCGTCTCCACGCCTATGGATTGTCATACCAAGACTTCTATTTCCGATGAAAATAATTTTTCTGATCCAACAAAGTATAGAAGGATTGTAGGGAAACTAATTTACTTGAGAGTTACTCGTCCTGATATTTTTTATGCTGTGGGAGTTGTTAGCCAATTCATGAGTGCGCCTAAGATGTCACACTGGATGGCAGTCACCCAGATTCTTCGTTATATTAAAGGATCGCCAGGGAAGGGCCTTACTTTACAAGCAGAATCTCACACATACATCCTTGAAACTCATTGGGTTCACTGATGCTGATTGGGCAAGTGATGTTGGAGATAGACGCTCTACCTCTCGCTATTGTGTGTTTCTTGGGTCACATTTGGTGACTTGGAGGAGCAAGAAATGGAATGTGGTAGCACGATCCAACATAAAAGCCGAATATCGAGCCATGTCACATGCTTGTTGTGAGCTACAGTGGGTTGTGTCTGTTTTCTCAGAAATGGGAGTGTCTATTGAGACACCTATTTCTCTCATGTGTGATAACCAGGCAGTCATTCATATTGCTAGCAATCCGGTGTTTCATGAGAGGACCAAGCATATTGAAGTGGATTGCCACTTCGTTCGTGATTTAGTGCTCTCCAAGAAAATTCAAACTCCTCATGTTCAGACTGGTCAACAAGTGGCAGATATCTTCACCAAGCCACTTCCATCTTCAACCTTTAAGCATATGACTTCCAAGCTGAACATGCATGATGTGTATGCTCCAGTTTGAGGGGGAGTGTTAGAAACTACTTTCCTTATTTATGTATCTCTTTACTATTTTCTTTTCCTTTTGGGTCTATTATGTAAATGTTCTCACTCTACATAATAAAGGAGAACCCGCTGTAACCGGGTATCGCTTTGACCCAAATCTGTTCACAGTCTGATATAGAGGAAAAGAGATATTCATCTATAGGGACTATCCCAAATATAGGCGTTGGATCAGAAATTGAATTGAAGGTGGCAAGGCACAAACATAGTTATCATGGCGGCCTAGGCTCTGGGCCAGGTCCCTCAAATTGGGTGTCTAGTCCCTAAGATAACTCAACTCGCCGCCTAAGGCCTTTTACGCCCAAATTAAGCCACTTAAAGGCTCACTTAGCATAGGTTAGGTTAGGATTTTGTCAAATTAGATCAATTTGAGTCATTTTATTGTTGAAAATGGTCTGATTTAGGCCAAATCAGGTGAAATTTGTGTAAATTAGGTCTGATTTTAGGAAAACAGGTCTGATTTTGGGAGATTAGGCTTGATTTGGCTATACTAGGTCTCATTTAGGTCAATATATAGGTCAAATTAGGGGTAGCTAGGTTTGATTAAGTCATGTTATGCAATCTTAGGTTTCATTTAGGCCAAATCATCTCAAATATGGGCAAATTAGGTCTGATTTGTGGAAAACAAGTCTGATTTGGGGGAAATAGGTCTAATTTGGGAGATAAGGTTTGATTTGGCCAAATTAGGTATGATTCAGGTCAAGATTGCAAAAACTGGGGAAGTTAGGTCTGATTAAGTAATGTTGTGCAAAATTAGGTATGATTTAGACTAAATTATGTCAAATTTGGGCAGGTTTGGTCTAATTTGGGGAAAATATATCTGATTTCGGGGGAAATAGGTCTAGTTTGGGGAGATTATGTTTGATTTAGCCAAATAGTCTATTTAGTTCATTATAGGGAAAATTTGGGGAACTTAGGTCTTATTAGGTCATGTTAAATGAAAATTTGGGGGAATATGAATATGATATTTGGTACATAAGATAGACAACAATATATGTTTTGAACATTAGGACAAGAAAACAGAATATTAGAAGTTATTAATATGCTATAGGATCAACAAATATTATATAAGGCGACTAGTTAGGCATGGGTCACCCCCTGGGGCGCCTTGCCACCTAGGCGCACGACAAGTTATTTGAAACTATTGTTTTTTTTTATTATACTTTTTACTAATTAACACGTTAAGTCTAGTTAGGGTATCGTTTCGCTTTTAGTGGCCAAGATTGGCTTTTTTCATGGCAGAATTGATTGCCAAACTGGAGTTATATTCCTCTGGGAAATGTATTCCTTCCTTTTCTTCTGTATAATATGTCAGCTTTCAAATGGGATTGAAGCAACTCTGGTCCATATCTTTAACTGGTAAATATCTTCTCTCATGTTAATGCTTCTATATAAATTCCTCATCCAAGAACACTCACAAATTGACTCTTGGAGATCCTTTTGCAAACTTAAACTTGATGCTTTCCCTTGTACGAACAGCCTGAGGATCCTTTTATAAAATAAAGTCCATGGAATTATTGGGATAGACAAACATATTATCAGATTATGACTTTATTTGTATTAGTCTCATCATTTTTTCCGTGCATGCATATATTTCTAGATTCATAAACTTGTATCTAATCAGAGCATTCAATTAATTGATATTTGAAATTGCTTGCATTGTGTTATTTTTTGGAGTTACTGAAGATGAATGTTGCAGATAACGTTTTTTCTTCACTGGTGGGGTTGCGTTTCAAATGGAATTTATTACCAAAGTCCTCTGTTGGAGATCATGCACTTCATCATCTTGTTCATGTCCCACTCAAGGAGACACCACTAAGCGACTGTGGGGGTTTCTGTGGAGACTTAGATACACAAATTAAGTTGGAAGATAGTGTATGTCTGTCTCATTTTTAAAATTGTTCTATCTTTACTCTTTTTGTTTGCTCCTATGTTGCCTCATATGTAATATTCTGGTTTGTATATTATTTTTCTCTATAGGGTGCTGGTTCTGACTTGTATGTTGTGAAGGGAATAGAAATTGGTCAAGAGATTATAACTGCTCAACTGCTTGAGCCAGAAGTTGAAAATGTTATGGATGAGATTGTTTTGACAGTTGCTGAGATTATGTCATTAGAGCCTCCATCACCAATTGTTGTGATCATCGGTGCTTCTTTCCAATACAAACTCAGAGTTATTCGTCAAAATACTCCTAGAGGTTAGTGATCTGAAATGATATGTTCTTCTGAAACTTTTTTTTAGTTCAATTGCCTTCTTTACTTCATTATCGAGGCTCAACTATAATTCTAATATAATGTTCACACCGAGATTACGAAGACATCAGCTTTTGCTTGTATTTATGAACTGGTACACCTATTTATATAGACTTGGGTGGCGACCAACAACCCAATTACACAATATTTGATTAAACCCACATATATAGAAAATAGAGAATAAAAAAAAGAAATAAGTAATAAATACTTATCCACTTACATATATGCTAACCGTCCTCAAGTGGGTGCATATATATCATAAGCACCAAGCTTGTTAGATGTATGTTTGAGTTGACACCTATAGGTGACTTAACAAAACAGTCAGCCATTTGGTTTCTGATCAAACTAGGATACGCTTGACACGACTTTAAAAAAAAAAGGATAAGCTTGACATCTTGATCTTGGATCTTTTCACGGATGAAGTGGCAATCAGCCTTGATATGTTTTGTTTGTTCTTAGAGTCTGGATATGAAGCAAATGGAGAACCACTTGTTTGTCCAAGTTCCTTCAAAGTATTCTTGACCCACATGAGATCACTTGTTTGGGCCATTGCTCGATATTATGACTCAACATTGGAACTGGTCACCATAATTTGCTTTATGCTTTTGCAGGACACAATCGCCTCTCGCAAATGCACACTATCTTGAAATAGACCACCGATCTGTAGCACAAGTCACCCAATCAGATTCAGAGTAACCATGAACTTTGAGATGTTCATGATTATAGTAAAATATTCCTTTGTCTGCACCCCTCTTTAGATGTCGAAGAATCTGAATGACAACCTTCATACATGGTTTGTCTATGAATTACGTTCGTAGCAAAAGGTATATCTGAGTGAGTCACTGTGAGATAATTGAGTGTTTTCCACCACCCGTCCACTCCAAGGCTTTTAGGCCTGACCTGGAGGTCGACTCGACAAAGCTTCTGGGTCATGGGTCTCTAGTTCAACCGTCGGGTCGACCCACTGATGTTAGCTTGACACCATATATATAAATTACTATATAAATATGGATATGCATGTATATATGCATGTGCATATAATATGTATATGTGCATATATACAAATATTATGGGTGTATGTATATATGTATCTACTGAAAGAAAGCATGGTTATGAATTATGAAACATCAAACACACAAAACAAAGCAGCTATTCCTAGAGAAGCAAACAAATCATTTTGCAATGTTTAAAACAAGTTGTTAGTTATTTAGTAAGTGAATGTATCAATGTTTGGAATCATGGGGGTTGTTAAAGGACATTAAAAGTGGTCAGATGAACATTTAGGGAAGGAAAACATATATGTATCTACTGAAAGAAAGCATGGTGATGAATAATGAAACATCAAACACACAAAACCAAGAAACTATTCCTAGAGAAGCAAACAAATGATTTTGCAATGTTCAAAACAAGTTATAAGTTATTTAAAAAGTGAATGTATCAATGTTTGGAGTCGTTGGGGGTATTTAAAGGACATTAAAAGTAGTCAGATGAACATTTAGGGAAGGCAAACAAAATCAACTAAACGTGGTCAGGCATTTGACCCGAGGACTGCGTCGCCGGGCCGACAACTGAACTGGTTGGGATATCGACTAAACTCCATGTCTTGGCCAAAAATGGGTTTCAGCCCTACCCTGCCCGCTAGATCTGTTGTGTGGTAGTTCAACTGGTTTCAAAACAATGTTCTATACCTATACTGGCCTTCAAGTGGACCCCCCTGATCCTTATGAAGCTTGACTTTTGGATTCATTGGAGCATTTGTAGGTTTTGCCCCTAGTATGCCTGTTTATTCAAGAAGATCAAGAGTGTACTTCATCTATGAGATGATGATTCCATCTGGAGATCTAGCCACCTCAATACCAAGAAAGTATTATAGATGTCCAAAATCTTTGTCTGGAATTTGCTTTGAAGAAAATGCTTGAGTTGTAGAACACTCCGTCGATTATCACTAATGATGACAATATCATCGACATAGACAATAAGGAAGACGACTCTTGAGGGTCCTTGTTGATGTAAGACTGAATGATCAAGAGCTGATCGTAGAAGACCAAATTCTAGAAGTGCATGATTGAACTTCCCAAACCAAGCCCTCAAAGATTGTGCCCTTAGCATGCATATCTTCAAGAAGATCAAGAGTAGCTTTCGCTATGAGATGATAATTTAAATTGGAGATTTAACCACCTCAATACTAAGAAATCATATACGTGTTCATAATCCTTAGTCTAGAATTTGCTTTGAAGAAATTGCTTGAATTGCAGAATACCCTACTAATTCTTTCCATTGATGACAATATCATCTACATTGACAATAAGGACGATGACTCATGATGGCTCTTATTGACAGAAGTATGGATAATCAAGAGTCTATCTTAGAACACCAAACTCCAGAAGTGAATGACTGAACTTCCCAAACCAAGCTCTTCGAGTTTCTTTAAGACCATAAAATGACTTGTGGAGCCTGCAAGCAAGATGAGATTCCCCTGAGCAACGGATATGGGAGGTTGCTTTATGTAAATTTGTTTAGTCAAATCACCATGGAGGAAAGCATTTTTGATATCTAGTTGATATAGAAGCCATGTAAAGTGGGCAACTAAAGAGAAAAATATCCAAATAGAAGGCATCTTTCCCACTAGGGAAATGGTCTTTAGATGATCATCCCCTATAACTTAGTGTATTCCTTAGGTACCAAACATGCCTTCAATCAATAATTAGATCCACTAAGCCCGACTTTTACTAGAAAAGTTCCATAGACATATGACTACGACTTTGTCAATAGTAGGAAGAAGACTCCATGCATGATTTTGGCGAAGAGCTATCATCCATCTCCCATAGCCTATCGCCATAATGGATGACTCATAACAAAATATACACAATTAGGTAATGGCAATATTGGATAGGGATGAGATAAATGCTTTATATGATAAAGATAAACGATCATATGAGACAAATGTTAGAAACAAGATGAGAGGAGACATACAAAACCATTTTACCTTTCAAAGTGTAACATGTATATCAAGAGAACTGCCCATGCTCTAAGGACCTCCAGAATGAGTGGTGATTGTAGAAAGGTTGATATTTATAGCGTTGCTACTTGACATGTTCCACAGTCATTGCCTTGTCACAACTCACAACGTGTGTAGACATGCGTCATGAGAGATTTATCTAACATGAAAAGGTCAGAGGACATGGATGTGTGGGTACCTCGTAGGAAGAGAGCACCTCTTGACCACAACTTGAAACTTCAATGACCATAGGAGCTAGGAGAGATTCCTCAATCTCTAGAGCAAAACCTAAAGAATGGAGTTTTCTTCATAGACGACATTAACACAAAAAATTTGAGATCACTGCGGCTATTGAATCTATACCCTTTTTGGGTTTCAGAGTAACCAAGGAAAACATAATTGCTAACCTTTTAACGAGTTTATTGTGACCATGGTCAACATATGGAGTTATGGACAAAACAAACTCACCCAACTACTTTAGGGCGTACAATATACATTGGATGGTTTGGGTAGAGGACCTGAAGATGAATCCGGTTACTTAAGATAGAGGATGGTATGCGATTAGTGAGGTAAGTGGCAATTAGGACAACATCCCAAGAAAACCTTCGGAACTTTCTTATGGAAAAAGGTTTTTGCAGTTTTGACAATGTTCCAATTCTTTCTTTCGCCTACTCCATCTTGTAGACGTATATGCAGACATGAAGATTGTTGGATTACACCTTTGGTGCATAGACCATAAGTGAGAGCATGACTAAAATACTCTTTGGGATTATCTGTTTGAAGAATTTATATACGTCGAGAACGTGGAGTTTGAATTACATGAAAAATATTTTGTTCAGATAAATTTTAGAACAATATTTCATCATATACACCATGTTAGCTGAGAAAAACAATCAATTAAGAAGACATAAAATTTATGCCCTAGTTTAGGTGGAACCAAAGGAAACAAACTAGAGTGAATAACACTAGGTATATATAAAATATTTACAAAATCACTTAGACACAAGTATAGTCTAAAATAGGAAATCAAAATTGACTCCCCGACAATGACGATAAGTCTCTGTGATTGTAATTTTTACTTGTAGACAGAGACAACCCATAATCAGGTGGGTTGATTATGTAGTATAGTTGGAAGGTCATCTCCCAAGGAAGTCAATGCTAAGATAGACTTAGTTATGCCAAATACACAAGTCAGGTATATAATCGAGGTTAGTTTGATGATATTGTGCTAGTTGGATTGAATCCATTAACTTCTAATGTAACAAGCCAAGAGACAACGAAGGAGCAGAGAGTTTTGAGAGCAATAAGAGGTAACCAAGCACTAAAAGGTCACATGAAAACATGAATTCATGTTAAATCATTCAAAATTAATGATTTGATGATTATTATCTAGAAGATTTCACAAGGTAGTTCTTAATCTCTCGTGACCAAAGGACCTAAAAATTGCAAAGACGAGATGTTTCTCATCTATATTTACTTAGTTAACCTTTTATTGTAAATTCAGATTCTAATTTCTATCGTCTCATGTTAAGAAGAAAACTAGTCCAGGGTCATAAATCTAAGAAATTTAATGATCTCATAAACAAGAAACCTCCCTATAACACTCCGGGGTCTATAAAATTTTGAGAACAAGCTAACCTTCAATTAATAGAGCATAACCACTAAGCTACAAAAATATCAAAGATTAGAACAAACATTCTAGTTTCTGGGTGACCGGTACTAAGTTACATCTGTTTAAGGTCATGCATGAATTGTGGAGGAGATCTTATTTTCCCCACAAAACTACATTAAACCAGGTTAAGGTAAAGTAAAGAATTATAGGGAGAAAAGTTCATAAGAAGGAAGAAATCTGCATTCGGTTCGTCACTTCATGGAGATTCCAGCTCGTTGCACGTGGGTTCACCTTCTTTTCCTCCTACTGTTGCTCTCCGTCGAACCAAGAATTTGCCAAATATACTTGAATGCACCTTCTTCTCTTTCCTTCTGTTGCTCTCTAAACTCCTCTCCTTTTCCCTCTCAGGCCAAGGGGTCGACCACCTCTCTCTAGCTAGGAATGAGGTATCCGATACCGATGTCGTTTCGACAACCTCAAAATGGGTATTTAGTTGTATATCGACAAAGCAATCCTGGTCGTTTTGACGCCTAAATGAATGAATTAAGTCATGAAATTTTACATGTGATCTCTACACCCAAATGCATCATTTTATGCAAAAAAATTATAATGGGTATGTGGGGGGGGGTGGGGTGTCATCATGTGGGAAGTAGAGAACCTGTTCTGATTGTGGGGATTTCAATGACAAAATGTAGGAATTAAGATTTGGAATTTTGCAAGCACAATCCATAAACCTAAACACACACACTTATGCAATAATATCCAATTTACACAATAATAGCATAGTAACTTGCTAATTCATATCAGTTGTATGTCGAGCCACGCATTGATTTTCCATAAAGTATTGAGTTGATATGGTTGACTATTGCTCCCATGACATATACATTATGTAAGGCTGGTTGTATGAAGTTATGTGTTGCTCATACACATCATCTGCATTTCTTTGTGTATAATACTCATTTGTATTATACAATAAAACATGATATATTTTAGAATTTATCCAGAAAACAATAAATAGGTGTTATTTAATGATTAAAAACACTTTTGAAAGCTTATGAAATGATAACTTTGACTTATACAAGATTACTACACACAAATATATAGAAAATAAATAACTCATCAATTGTATTGCTTCTCAATATATATATATATATATATATATATATATATAGTTAGGCTAGAATACACTCGAGTGTACTCAAGTAGTTTTCCATGATGCAATATTTTTTTCAAAAATCTAATCCATTGATCTTCTTAAACATCTTGTGAATAACTCATACGCAAAATTTGAGCACATTTGGACATTTATAGGTCATGTTATAAAGACCGCAAAAATTATGCATTTCAAATTAGTTTCACGCGTCGATTTGTTGCCCTTGGATGAGTGACTTACACTCATCCAAATGGGCTCAAAATTTGTATGTAGCCTAGTTATAGTATGACAGTGAAGATCAATGGTTTACATTTTGCAAAAAATAGTCTTATATGAGTCAGGCTAGAATACACTCGAGTGTATTCGGAGCAGAATACACTCGAGTGTATTCGGAGCAGAATACACTCAAGTAGCTTTTCATCATGCAATATTTTTTTCAAAAATCTAATCCATTGATCTTCTTAAACATCTTGTGAATAGCTCATACGCAAAATTTGATGGATTTTTGCATGATTGCATCCATTATTAAATATGTAAATTCATGATTAATATATATATATATATATACTTATACATATAATAATTAATAAATAAAAAAAATCCAAAACTGCATATACTCGACATATACTCCCGCATACTGCATATACTCTACAAGGTGACCTCTCCGAACGAAGAACGCATACCACTTTTTAAAACCCTATTTGATGTTGAAAGTTGGGCAATGAAGTAACAAGGCATCAACAAGTTGATTGTGACATAAATTAAGATAGATGTATGGGAAGACAAGGAAAAATCGCTCGAGAAATAACTGTATAAAGGAAAAAAGTAGGGAAACGAGCATTGAGGGTAAGCTACACGAGGGTTGCTTTTGGATGGTATGTGTTGATATACTGAAGACTGCATATCTCGGTACTACCGACCTGTATGCCGGTGGTAACGACACATCAACAATATCGAAGATTGCATACGACATGTCGGCAGACGGCTGTCTTTAAGATTCATTTTTCTCTTGTTTTATTATTCTACATGTATTTGTTCTTTCTATAAATATATGCTAGGGCACACACTATACCCTAAGCACTAGTAACACAACCTTTTCATGGTATCAGAGCGTGTTCGCTCCTAGGGAACCCTAGGCCAGCCGCTGCCCCCTATCTTCTTCTTCTTCTTCGGCGCCCCTCCCCTCTCCTACCCTTTCTCTCTAGCTGTAGTAGTCACCGCTCCCGCCGTCAGCCTATTTCCTAATTCCTAATTACATCTCCTCCACGTGTGATTAAGAAATCTCAGTTGGGGGCTGTGGATGCGTCAGTTACACATCTAATCCTTTGACGTGACGTGTATCTATCCGTCACTTCTTCATTTACTGTGACGTGTATCATCCCGTCACCCTATCCTTTGCTTGAAACATGGAGGACACCAAGGCATCCGTAGTCTACAATGAGATGTCACCTATCCCCTCCATCAAGCTAAACGGGAAAAATGATCTCTTATGGATGAATGCTGTCCATACAGTATTGGAGTCCAAAGACAAAGCAAAACATGATTATGATCCTCCTGCTTCTACTGCCGAAGGTTATGCTCAATGGAAGTGTCATGACAGTCTGGTGAAGACATGGCTGTGGGAGAGCATGGAACCTGGGATCGCTGCTAGGTTCATGTTCTACACTACCGCCAAAGAAATATGGAATGCAGTAAAGAAATGCTATTCTCAAGAAAAGAATGCTCTTCATCAGTTTATGATCTATGACCGCTTGTTTGCAGAACGACAGGGAGATAAGCCTTTGGAAGAATATTATGGAGTGATCCAAGCTATTGCTCAAGAGTTGAGTTTTGTATCATCCGGTGACTGTCAAAGAACAAATCAAGGACCGAGACGACTTGATTACAACAAAGTTCTTATCAGGTCTGAGTTCTTCATGCAGTTCAGCCTGCAATATCATCCTAGCCTCTGACAAACTTCCTATCTTGGAAGAAGCCTTCTCAAGGACTATGCAATCCAACTTTGAACCGGTTGATTCTACAGCCGTCTCTCTTGGAGATTCTCATGCCGCTGTTGCTGCTGCAGTAAGAGGAGGACGTCTAGGTACAGGTCGAGGACGTGGCACGAGTTCTAAGTGCACTTTCTGTGATAAACCTTGACATTGTTGAAAAATGCTGGAAGAAGCATAGCAGGCCTGCTGCACCCCCTGTGGGGGCAACAAACTATGCTGGTATTACTGCATCTTCTGAGTCTCCTGTGCCGAGTTCTGGACCTTCTGTCATCACACTCACCAAGGAGGAGTATCATAGATTTATTCTGGCTACTCAACATCTAAGTATGAGATCATCATAATCCTTTTCTTCTTCAGCACATTTAGCCTCTACTACTGGTAATCAGACTACCTTGTTACTGGCTTCTGATTTAAATTCTTCGTGGGTGGTTGACTCTGGAGCTTCACAACATATGACTGGTATGAAGAGACTGCTTCATTCTATTGACTCACATATTCCTCACCAATCTGTGACTGTAGCAGATGGTTCAGTGAGGAGAGTGTTAGCCAGTGGATCTATTTGTCTGACTTCTAGTATTGATCTTAAATCTGTGCATTATGTGCCTGCATTTCCATTCAATCTTCTTTCTGTTGCAAAATTGATTGAATTGATACTCTGAAATGCACGGTAACATTTGGACCTTCTTGTTTTGTCGTACAAGATCTCAAGAGTATGAGGACGATTGGTAGGGGGCCTAGGAAAGGTGATCTTTACCTCTTCCATGGTGAAAGTCTGCCTCGCCAAGTATCTGCTCCTGCTCCGGCTATCCTTTTGAGCGGTTCTCCCTTACTGTGGCACTACAAATATGGACATCCTTCTCTGGAGAGCTTGAGGAAGTTAGAACCTGAGTTATCACAGGTGTCTTCTTTAGAGTGTTAGTCCTGTCAATTGGGGAAACATCATAGAATGTCTTATCCCAGTCGAGTCAATAAACGGGCTTCTTGTCCCTTTGAGTTAGTCCATAGTGATGTTTGGGGTCCTGTAAAAGACAACAACTATAATGGCTTTTGCTATTTTATTTCCTTTGTGGATGATTTTTCTCGCATGACATGGATTTATTTGTTGAAAAGTCAAGAGTTTGTGTTATCCATTATCAAGCATTTTCACCAAGAAATAAAAGTCCAATTTGATTGCAATATTAAAATTCTTCAATCTGATAATGTCTTGGAATATGTCCAAAGTTCTATGGCTGAATTTTGTAGTTCTGTTCTGATGATACATCATACGTCTTGTCCTCACACCCCTCAACAAAATGGGTAGTTGAGAGGAAAAATCGTCATCTTCTTGATATTGCCAAGACAATCATGTTTCAATCCAATGTTCCTAAAAGATTTTGGTCTGATGCTTTACTTACTGCTTGCTTTCTTATTAACAAGTAGCCCTCATCAGTGCTTCAGGGGTGTACTCCTTTTTCTGTCCTACGTCCTAATGATCAACCATTTCCTGTCCCCTTTAGGGTGTTTGGCTGTACCTCCTTTGTCCATAGTTTTGATCCTAAGGCTGATAAATTATCTCCTAGGTCAATTATGACTCTTTTTCTAGGATACTTCAATACCAGCAAGGGGTACAAATGTTACTGTCCCAGTCTCTGTCGTATGTTTGTGTCTAGGGATGTAACTTTTCATGAGTCTACTCCATATTTCTCTAGTGTTCCCAGTAAGGGGGAGTAATTGTGTGAGAGTGAGAGAGTGCCACCACCACATCAGAGTGAGAGAGTGGCACTTATCATCCCTGACTATACTGTAATTCAGGAAGAGCAGTCAGTAGATGATACTACGATTCAACAATTTCCACATGTTTACAGCAGACGAGGCATACAAGATCCAGAGGAGGTAGCGCCTCCAGTCTTTGAGCCTTCCCCATCTTCCTCTACTCAAGAGAATCCTGAAGAACCATCTGATCTTGACGTTCCCATTGCTGTCCGCAAAGGTACTCGTTCTTGTGTTGTTCGACATCCTATTGCAGGTGTGTGTTGTTTGTCAAGATTGTCTAAGCAGGCACGTTCCTTTGCTCTTGGCATTGACTCTGTGGTCATTCCAAGAAATCATCTTGATGCTATGAAGGATAATGGTTGGAGGCAGGCAATGCAAATAGAAATCTGTGCTCTTTACAAAACAACACCTGGGAACTCGTTGACTTACCTTCAGATAAAAATGTTGTAGGATGCAGATGGGTGTTTACAGTAAAACATAATCCATATGGCTCAATTGAGAGATTAAAGGCTCAACTGGTAGCAAAGGGCTATACTCAGACATATGGGATTAATTTCTTTGAGACCTTTTCTCCTGTGGCTCGTCTGAATTCCGTGTGGATTATTATCTCTCTGACTACTACTTTTGATTGGCCTCTGTTTCATCTTGATGTCAAGAATGCCTTCATGGTGATCTACAAGAAGAGGTGTATGTGGAGCAACCTCCTGGTTTTGTTGCTCAGGGGAGTGTCAAAAGGTGTGTAGATTGAAGAAACTATCTATGGGTTGAAACAATCTCCTAGAGCTTGGTTTGACAAATTTAGTGAGGTTGTATTATAACTGGGCTTTTCTTGTTCTGTGACTGACCACTCCTTATTCTATTCTAGTTCTTCTGCGGGATCTGTTATTATTGCAATATATGTTGATGATATAATTATCACTGGGAGTGAAGCTGCTGGCATATCTCGTGTGAAAGAAGGCTTGCAGAGACAATTTCACACAAAGGATCTGGGCAAGCTGGGGTATTTTCTGGGTATTGAAGTACTTAGATCTCATACAAGTACTAATTTATATCAGAGGAGATATGTGCTGGATTTACTTCATGAACATGTATGAGTGAGTCCAAGCCAGTGTGGTCTACTCCTATGGATTATCATGTGAAGGAGATGACTGATGATACTGATTATCCAGATCTAGGTACTATAGGAAAATTGTTGGTAAACTGAAATATCTAACATTTACTCGTCCTGATATTTCTTTTGTTGTAGGAGTGGCGAGTCAGCATATGAGCTCACCACGACAATCACATTGGACAGCAGTTTGCTGTATTCTCAGATTTCTGGAAGGTGCCCCTGGGAAAGGAATAACCTATTACATACCTAGGATTCCTGTTTCTACTCTGACCCTTACTGGCTATGCAGATGCAGATTGAGTTGGTAATCTGAATGACATGAGGTCTACTTCTGGATATTGTACCTTTCTAGGAAATCATCTTATTACCTGGAAAAGCAAAAAACAAAATGTTGTGGCAAGATCTAGCACTGAGGCACAATACAGGGCAATGGCTCATGCTTGTTGTGAGTTGCAGTGGGTTCAATCTGTACTTTCTGAATTAAAGATTCCTGTGTTGTCTCCCATAGAGCTCAGATGTGATAATCAAGCTGCAATTTATATTGCCGAGAATCCAATCTTTCATGAACACACCAAGCATGTAGAAGTTGATTGTCACTTCATCAGTGATCAGATCAAGGATGAGAAGATTATGACTCACGTCAAATCTGGAGATCAGCTCGTTGATGTTCTCACAAAACCATTGCATCCGACTATCTTCCAAAATTTTTGCAACAAGTTGGGCATACACGATGTGTATGCTCCAGCTTGAGGGGCAGTGTTGATATATTGAAGTCTGCATATCTCGGTACTACCGACCTGTATGTCGGTGGTACCGACACATCAAAAGTATCGAAGATTGCATATGTCGGTACTACCGACCTGTCTGTTGGTAGTACCGAGATGTCGGCAGACGACTGTCCTGAAGATTCGTTTTTCTCTTGTTTTATTATTCTACATGTATTTGTTCTTTCTATAAATATATGCTAGGGCTCACATTGTACCCTAAGCACTAGTAACACAACCTTTTCAGTGTGGACATGTGCAATGCAAATCAACAAATGCACGAATTTGAAGTAGTGCGTTTGAGTCGAGTAAAACCAGTGTTTTAAAAATCGCACTGAGCGGCCGCTTAAGCTAGCTATGATAGGTCTATTGTTTACTGTTTAGCTATGTAAACGTGTGGTACAAAATTGTTGTTGCATCTTGTATATACACTTATTATTTATGTGTAGGGTGCTTTATCTATGACAAGTATATTGTTTACTATATTATATAGATACAATCATTGTTGTATAGTTGTGTTATAAACTATTTGGGTGTTTTATATTGTCTTGGACAATGCTTAGATATGTATAAAAATATCAAAAATATAATATTCATATACATTTGTATGTAATTTTGCATAAAAGTTTATAGGAATTGGAAATCCGCTTTTCTGAAAAGTGTCCACTTAATCGCCCGCCTGGCGATTGATCGGCTACAAGGTCCCGTCCGCACGCTTCCTGCTTTTTAAAACCTTGAGTAAAACTAAAAGAGGTCGAGGTAGGTCTTTTGATGAATTTGGGAAGAGCTTATAAGGAGAGATTTAGAATCTTTACATCTTAATGAGAATGTGAACTGTGATAGAGCTGAACAAAAAAAAAAGGATCCATGTAGCCGATCCCACATGGTTGGGAATGAGGCTTCGATAATCACGATGAACGTTATTTCTTATCCTAGCTATTTTTCTCTTTTTTGACAGGTCTAGGGCAGGTTTTTTCTGCAGCCAAGGAACGACTTACGTGTCTTTTTGAAAATGGTTGAAAATATACTCTAAAGACTGAAATCGAGCCACCATATGCCAGAGTACTGGAACTAGAATGGTAAAAAACTAAATTGAGAAAAAACAAAGTACATACTCTTGTGTTTGGGTGGTCATGAAAGGGAAAATGGTTGAAAATATACTCTAATGACTGAAATCGAACCACCATATGCCAGAGTACTGGAACTAGAATGGTAAAAAACTAAATTGAGAAAAAATAAAGCACATACTCTTGTGTTGAGTGGTCATGAAAGGGCGTGCAAAACTTTCTAATAAGACCAGTGTAGATACAGTTCAAGTTCTTTTTCAACTTCTTATCAAGCTTTTGTGAGGAGGTCAATCGAGCCATGTTTGCTCAAGTCTTCTGTAACCCCACTCTTTGGAACATGTTTGGTGCTTGATCTTCTGCTAGTTGAACACTGATCTTTACCCAAGTAAATCGATCTCTGTCTGTGATCCTTTCACAGAAGGTAGGGTAGTGATGTTGCTGCTGTTTGCTGTGTTACTACTTTCCGGAATAGCCTGTTGGCGCTGAATTTTAAATCCTGGCAAGTGTAGCTTTTGTTTGTGAGATAAGGTTGGAGGAGCTGAAATCTCAACTCTTTTCTTGTTTTATTGGGTAAACTCCTTTTATGATGATGCCTCAAACAATACAATTAGAATTGTAATATCAAGTTCCTAGTTCATTAATTCCCTCTATATCGGGCTAAATTCATTTTTTAGTTTATTTGTAGATGTCTCCAGCTATTATGAGTGTCTACAACTTCTGAAAATTGTGACTGTGCAAAAAATTTCAAACTAGCGTGATCTTACATTAGCTGTTTGTATTTTATCAGATATGTTTATTGGTAATACACTTCCCAAAGGTTAATCATGTCTTTAATGTGCACATTCCTTACAGCAATATCTTTACCGTCCTCGCATCATCGCTGGTCCAGCTCAAATACTTCTGTGGCCACCATCGAATCATTGATTGGAAATGTTAGTGCTTTTGACTTAGGAGTTACAAATGTGGTTGTAGAAGACATGAGAGTTTCTGGGCATAAACAAATATCTGCCTTATATGTTGTTGTTCCAGATAAGTTATCCCTACACATAGTACCAGTGAAAACTACTGTTGATCCCTTGGAAGGACTGTTTGAGTATTCCTTCAGAGACACGTGGTATGTTATTGTTGGCCAGCTGTATGTTGTGCACATGAAAGCTTACTCTAAACTTATTGCCAAAGAAATATATTTAACCGAGGTAAGAGACTACTATCATAAAGACTGGACTTTTAGTTCATATCTTATTTATTTCATATCGCTCTTTACATGTAAGAATTCTTAAGTTTTCTTAAGTTTTCTTAATATCTTTCTTAACCTTGTTAGGCAAAACTCTTTAAAAATGTATATTGGTATGGACAATAAGAGAACGGAGATAAAACAATTTGTCTCTATTTTGGTTGTGCACCCCATGTATAAGTACGGTGCAAGGAAGTTACAAGGTGGTTGTACTAAAACATTGGCTAAGAACATTGATGATCATTGACGCATAACCAAAACAGCTTTGCCTCAAAAGAAATCCTAATCGGGTAATAACTAGTATAGAAGGTAATCCAGAATTTTTCTTCAACACTGGCTGTCAATTTGAGAGTGTGTCGTACATTCATAATAGATAGCTGCCGATGCAAGAAATCCTTTTGTTAAGCATTTTTGAGTAATGACCTGTGAGAGTGACGTTGGGTCCTCTTCACTTCCTAGTGTGGGTCAAATTTATTTTCCTCGCTATGATTGTAGCTGTCTACATATAATGCGAGATTGTCTCCATGACATGGAGGGTCACTTGCCTCTTCTAATGGCATCCAAGACTGGTAATGATCTTTAAATTTTTGATTCGGCTATGTCAGCTGTTCGTAGATGACATTCATTACTCCTCAGAAAAGAGAGTATTTGAATATGTAGGAGTAAAGTTTTCTATGATGCTCGAAATGAATGCATGTTTCATTATCCAAATCATGAACCACTAATTAAGTTCTAAATGGTTGTGTTAGCCATTTGGAGCAATTGAAGGAATCACCCCAACCACTACCACCAAAATCAAACCATGCTATCCCGACTAACACATAGAGAAGAATGTTGTTCTGCATATGAAATTTTATAGCCACCTATAGCACAATGATAAGAGTACATAGAAAACGTCCATGCCATATAATAGAATAGTTACACATGAAAATAAATGGTAATAGGTATGATAACAAAAGCCTAGCAAACACATAAGAGGTCATACCTGTATGTTAGGAAAAGCAATAACAATTTTTTCAACTGTATGATAGATCATGCTAGTAATGGTTCAATTCTTATGCTAATATTGACGACTTTATAAATCATAAAAGCACTCAATAGTTTTTTCAAACTATATGATGGATCATACTAGTAATGTTTCAATCCTTACGCTAATTTTGAAAACTTCATAAATTATTACTCCATACTCCTTGGTGGACTAGGTATTAATTCTGATCTAAAAGGATCTCCCTTTTAATATAAAAACTGAGGCCGTATCAGGTATATAAAACTTTTCCAAAATAAGCTACATGGTACAGAAATATACTAGCTTAGATCATGACCAAGGCATTATCTATGTTAACATCATCATCATCATATTTTGAAGTTGGTTCATCTGTTTAAGTTATAAACATTCTGAAGACTGGAAGAAGCTACTCGTGTTCTGTTGCTGAATTGATGTTCAATGTTGGGAGTTTGTAGGTCCATATACAGTCTGATCTAAAAGGATCTCCCTTTTAATATAAAAACTGAGGCCGTATCAGGTATATAAAACTTTTCCAAAATAAGCTACATGGTACAGAAATATACTAGCTTAGATCATGACCAAGGCATTATCTATGTTAACATCATCATCATCATATTTTGAAGTTGGTTCATCTGTTTAAGTTATAAACATTCTGAAGACTGGAAGAAGCTACTCGTGTTCTGTTGCTGAATTGATGTTCAATGTTGGGAGTTTGTAGGTCCATATACTGTCTAGTCAAGTCTAGTTAGGTCTAGAAGTCTCTAGAGTCACGTCCACCTTCTCTATGTAAAGGAGAGCGGGGCATCTTCAATAACGTTGTGAATATATTGTCTATTCATTATTCCCAACATGGTATCATAGCCTTCTTTCCAGGGACTCTAATCCTAGAGAGAAAGCAACGAGTTTCTGACTGGCGGGCGACCGTCGCAGTCATGGCTGGCTGCTCGCAGGGCTATCTCGATCACCCTCTTCGTAAAGTCATTTCTGTTGTCCTCCCTTTTTGAAGGATCATCATCATCTCATATGGAGTCATCCAGATCTGACAAGTATCGTCTTCATCGTCATCTGACATCCTCATGTATTCATCTTCTCCAAACACAAAGTTCAGTCGCTCCCTCCATCAAGACAGTCTAGATTCAAGCCGTCACCCTTCTTGCATCACCAAGATCAGCAATCCCATGGTGGTCTTTTCCATGGTGGAAATCGTCTCGACCATCCATGCTGTCTTCTTCTCCAAGGTGGAAGTCATGTCCACTACCCAGATTGTCATCTCCATCGCCAAATTGTCATCTATGGTGGAAGTAATCTCCACCCGGATCGTCGTCTCCTTCAACCGGATCGTCATCTATGGTGGAAGTCATCTCCATCCAGATCGTTTTCATCATCCGGATCATCGACTTCATCATCTAAATCGTCATCTCTCTTACTCCTTTGGATTCACATCTAGCATACTTATTTCTAGAAGAGGAGTCATCTATGAAATTAGGGTGAAACGTTTCTAACATTTTCACGTGAAAATCTGTCCCCACGATGGTATTTGGACTTGCTACATCTAGGTTTGACCCTGGCATGACTAGCGGTGGTGTTCGCTGTAGAGCCCCTGCTGACTGCTTGAGATCATGCATTGCTTCCTACGTAAGCTGTAGAAGGTGGCTGGACTCCACACATCTGCCACTGTAGGTGGCTGAATGCTTAGTGCCCAGGTTTTTAGGGGATTTTAGAACTGCTGAATCCTTGCGGCTATTGGATAGTGGGTTGGAGATGATGGCTTGGGCGATTGATGACAGCAAGCCTTAAACATATTGTGGCTAGCAGAGGAGCTGTTTCAACATTCACTGTGTTCCTTAGGGCTGTTAGCTCTGGCAGTAGTGTCTGAAGGTGGAAACCTTAGCAACATTTGCATGGAAAGGGTTCCTTGTTAGGGGCTGGGACAGGGTAGGCAGGCAGCCACAACCGGCCCTAGTGATAGAAGTTGAAGGAGAGAGGAATGGGGATGATTGGGTGATGGCTAGGACTCATGCAGATGCATCATGTTTAACGAAAGCACACTATTTATGTTGATGGAAAACATCCAAATCCTGATTATATGTTGTGGGACAAAAAGAAGAGATGATTACATATGTAATGTCATAAGATGTAAATACAAGAAAAGATTATCAGACCAGTAGTGTTTGAAAAAGCGGGCCAGACGCCCGCCTGAGCGCGCGCTTGAGCGGCCCACATGCTCAACCACCTGGTTATGGTTTTGAGCGGAATGGCAGGCGGCAGGCCATTAAGCGGCCGCCTAAGACCTGCTTGGCCCGCCCATGCGTTCGACTGAAACCCTGCTTTGGGGCCCCGCTTATGGCCGCCTATTTTTTGGGCGCTAGATTTAGCCCATCTGTTGTAACATAATACAATAATATAACTCTGTAGTAGTATAATACGTTAGTATAATATGTAATATTACTGTATAATACATTCTGCACTATAATACATTAATACATACACTATGTATCTAGTTATCTATTGCATATTATATTTCTGTAACTTTCTACCTTATATAAAATAATACATTAGTACATGATATATTCTACTGTTTATATTAATACGTTTTATATATTCTATAATTTACTGCATAATGTAAATCAGTGAAATGAAAAACGGCCTGAGCGGCCGATTAATCAGCCCAGCACCCAGGCCGTTTAAAAATGGCCAAAATCGCCGGTTAACCGGTTTGTAATTTTCCCCCTTTTTTGCCCTTTTTTCCGTCTTTTTGCCCTTTTTTTCCTGCTTTTTGGCCGATTTTTGTCCCTTTTTTTATAATACTGTTGTACACCTGTAACATTAAGTAAACTATATGGTCCCAAGTATTATTGACTATAATATATTAACTTATATACATTGAATATCCTATGATAAGCCTGGGTATGACTAATTGATGTACTGCTGTAATGTATGACTATTATCTAATTTAGAATCCATACTTTATTTAAATGTACTGCTGTAATGTATGACTAATTGATGATATGCACATATAACAATTATGTTAGTAAGGTATCCAATAATTAGTCTGTTGTTTACTGCTTAGCTATGTAAACATGTGATGAAAATTTTCTTTTGTATCATGTATGTAGGGTGTTTTATCCATGTCAAGTATATTGTTTACTATATTATGGCTATAGTTATTGTCTTATAGCTATCTTATAAACTATTTGGGTGTTTTGTATTGTTGGGTAGAGTGTTTAGATATATATAAAAGTTCCAAAGTATAGTATTTATATACATATATGTGTAATTTTGTATAAAATTATACAGGAAACTAAAGTCCGTTTTTTCAAAAATCACCCGTTTAATCGGCCGCTTACCGCTTAACCAGTTACAAGGTGTTGTCCGCACACTTACCGCTTAACATTTTTTAAAACTGTTGTAAACTAATACATTATATATCTTCTACTGTTTGGTGCCTTATAAATAATAATACATTATATAGTACATGATGTATTCTACTGTTTACTGAATATTAATACATTCTATATATTGTATTGTTTACTGAATACTATGAATTAATACATTATATATCCTCCAGCGTTTGCAGCATATTAGTATATAAAGTTGTAATTCTATGAATTTATTACTGTAAGAGTAAGAGAAAGAGACTAAAAAGTGTATTTCTTATGTGTTAAACTTGTCTAATTGAACTGTATTTGCTTATTCATTGTTTTATAGTTGTGTTATTAACTATATAGGTGTTTCATTTTTTCGTGTAGGGTGTTTAGATCATAGTAACAAGTTCGGGATTCGGCAACTTTTCGGCTGGCTGGAAAAAATCGGAATTCGGAAAAAATCGAGAAAAGTCGTGAAAAGATCGATAAATTTCGGTCAAAGTTCGGTCAACTATTCGGAAATAATCGAGAATAAGTCGGCAATATAAGTATATACATATATATATGTATGCATATATATGCATGTATACATGTGTATATATATAGATAAATGTATGTATGTACATACGTATATGATGCATGTAACTGTTACGGCCACAAGACATACAATCTTAGTGAGTAAAAATGTAGGAAAAGAAGTAGAAAATAGTTGAGAAATAACATGAACTGTCCAGAGGAGTGGGGGCTTTGAGGTTTAGTGTGTATTAGGAATTTTGTGTACATGATTTGGTAAAAAAAGAGCAAGCGACTTAAAAGAGAAAAATCGTGAAAAATCGTGAAAAGTCATGAAGAATCGTAAAGAATCGTATAAATCGCGAAAAAGCGGGATTAATCGTGAAAAGTCGTGAAAAATCGGCGATTGGCGTATTAATCGTGATGAATATTCGGGAGCCTATAACATCGTGAAAAATCGCCGATTTTTCGTAAAATTCGGAGACTTTTGTTACTATGGTTTAGATAAGTACATATATATTTTAAAATGTGTTTACTATATACTAATATGTATAATTTTTTACAAAATTATCTAAAAATTTCAAGGCCCGCTTTTTCAAAAAGCGCCCGCCCGGCGCTCACGCGGCCACAAGGTGCTGTTCGCGCGCCTCCCGCTTCCTAAAACATTGCAAACCAGAAACAATGTTATGAAAAGTGGTAATCGTTGTATGGCAAACAAGGTACCGAATAAAGTATATACGCTATGCGGGAGTATAAGCGGGAGAATAATTGGTTTGAAACGGTTTTGATTTTTTTTAAAACATTAATTATAAATATATATATATATATTTTGTATTGACCGTATACAAGTTTTGTATTAGTCATATATTAAACACTATACAACTAAAATTTGAGTATAATCTTATTGTAATATGAGATTAATCTTGTCCTATAAGTAGGGAGTTAAACTTCATTTGGATTGCAACTCAACATAGATACAGACAAAGTCAACTATATATAAGTAATCAATATAAAGAATATGCATCTAAATCAATATTCAACATGGAGCAGCTAACAATAACAATTAGTCCTAGACTAATATTGCAGTAAATAAGTAATTAGAAACATTGATAATATTGGAGAAGGCAACATCAACTATAAGAAAAAATTCAGTAAGAATCAATTCAATTAACATTAAAATATATGCTCCTGGACAAACCATGGAGAGAAGACCATATATGTGAAGAAGGGGAAGTGAGTGTAATTGTAATGACCAATATTAGGTTTAGAAAAAATTATTGTAAAAAAAAACTACTACAACCATTGGATTTTAAAAATTTGCCGATTATACCCCTGAGCGGCCGATTAATCGGCCCTAGAACGATTATAGGTCCTATTATGCATATGCGGAGCAGTAGACTTGCCGAATCGATTATTAGGCCGATTAGGCCGAGTTTCTGAACACTGACCAGAAATATGTCCTAGTACTTGGAAAAGTTTGTTGATTCACTGCCTTGTGGACGTTCCACATTTTATCACTACATATTTTTTTTAATGCTGAGTCGATGCCGATGTACCTCTGATCTGCCTAGGGCAGGGGGTGTAGGTACACTGATGATAAAATCCAGTACTAGAGTTTGAATTTTGTATAGATGGCACACTACATTTTTACCATGTCCCTTAATGTTTTACTTTTCTAATGTCTGCAAATTGCTGCATCATCAAGTTTTTTTTCTCTCCTTTCTTCTAGCTTCTCGTGTAGTTTGTTAAATGCTACTTTTTTGTCTTCTTTTGAGTTACCTCATTCAGTTTGTTTCTAAAAAATATGTGTGAGAAGAGGTGAGGGGGTGAGGAGACAAAACACCGAGAGATTTGTCGGCTGCAAGGAGCAACTTTCTTGAGAGGGCAATAGCTGTCTCACTTCTTTTTATATATTAGGGTAAGATACATTGTGGTACAAAGGAGAAAATGATAGAAAAACAATAAAACAAATAATATAATGAAGATAGAACCAAGAGGCAGATTGCTGATTTCCGCCGCTGTGACAATTTCGATATCATCGACCTCCTGTCGATAGTATCGACGGAGATGCAGGTTGTTTCACACTCCCCCTTAAGCTGGAGAGTACACATCGTGTATGCCCAGCTTGCCACATAATCTCTGAAAAGTTGCTGGACCCAAAGGCTTTGTCATGATATCCGCCAGTTGATCTTCAGACTTGACGTATGGTTTCACAATAGTGCCATCTTTGATTTGATCACGAATAAATAGCAATCAACTTCTATGTGCTTTGTACGCTCATGAAAGATAGGGTTCCTGGCAATGTGTATAGCAGACTGATTGTCACACCTGAGCTCCATAGAAGACATGATAGTGATTTTTAACTCAGAAAGAACAGATTTGACCCATTGTAGTTCACAACATGGATGGGCCATAACACGATATTCAACCTCAGTACTGGATCTAGCTACCACATGCTGTTTTTTGCTTTTCCAAGTAACCAAATGATCACCTAGGAAAGTACAATAGGCTGATGTAGACCTTCTATCAGTATGATCACCTAGGAAAGTACAATAGCTTGATGTAGACCTTCTATCAGTATGATCACCAGCCCAATCTGCATCTGAATACCCTGTGAGAGTCAAAATAGATGGAGTCACCTTGGGTTTAGATTATGTGAGCCCCTTACCTGGAGCACTCTTCAGATATCTTAGAATCCGACAAACTGCTGTCCAGTGTGACTGTCGTGGTGAGTGCATATGCTGACTCACAACGCCTACAACAAAAGAAATGTCAGGTCGTGTAACAGTCAGATATATTAGTTTGCCAACTATTCTCCTGTAATATCCTGGATCTGAGTACTCAACATCATCAACCGTCTCCTTGATGTGATAATCCATAGGAGTAGATACCGGTTTAGATTCAGTCATGCCTGTCTCCTGTAGTAAGTCAAGCACATATTTCCTCTGAGATAGGTGGACACCTGCATGAGATCTAAGCACCTCAATGCCATCGTACAAAATTTCGATCAAAATTGCGAAATTTCGATCGAAATTTCCGATTTTTTTCCAATCGGACATCGAAACGCATGTACGCAGAGAATGGGACGTCATTTCGCAGAAATTTCGCACTTAGGTGCGAAATTTTGCAAAACAGTGCAAATTTCGCCCAGTTTGGGCCATAATTTCGCAAAATGGCACAAAATTTTGATAGAAATTTCGAAATATTTGTTCCTAAGACTGCTGCCACTACATGTTAGGTATTTTGGCGATTCTCTTTGTATCTTTTGCTTATAGAGGCTATTTTCTTTGATTCTAAGGTACGTTTCCCCTATCCCTAGCCCATGTATACCTCTTTCTATGTTTACACTCTTCTAAAAGATGTGAAGAGATACTATGAAAAATAACAAAGTTCTAAGTGCTGCTACTACCTACTACATGTTAGGTATTTTGGCTATTCTCTTTCGAAAATCACATGAACTACAAACAAACTTGTGGATCTATGAAATAATAGTATTAAGTCTGCAATTCTACAATAAATTTGTTATTATTACACATATGTATACATAAAATGACTTTAAAATAATGCATTTTCTTTGATCTATGTATACATGACCCATGTAACCTAACTAAATTTGAACACTAGACTTATATAAGTTGTAACATGTAAGTTTGTAACTTGCAACTGTAAGTTTTAAGGTCTAAGTGGTAAATTGTGGGTTTCTAAGTTGTTTACAGTCTAACAGACTTGACAATTCTGTTCATTTGTGCACTCACTCATTAAGACATGGATCCCACCCTAACCTCTAAACATATAACTTTAATATATAATCTAGTGTATCTTTGTCAAAACATTGTGTATGCAAAATTTCATAATCTAATTCCTTCATTTTGTCATCGAAATTGCCACCGAAATTCTGTCGAAATTGTTCAGCTTCCTTCACTTACAAATGTGGGAGACCCCCCACCCCACATATCCAATATGAAATATTATTGCATATTTGAGTAGATCTTGGTGTTTAGATCGTCCTGGTAAATTTTCATAATTTAATTCACTTATTTGGTCGTCGAAATAGTTAGGGCCATAAATATCGAAATTTCGTGCGAAATTTTGAAAAATTTCTGTTTCTGGGCCATCGGACACGACATCGAAATCGGATATTTAATTCTATGCTCAATGCCCAGAAAATATCTCAATTTACCCAGATCCTTCGTTTGGAAGTGTTTCTGTAACCCTTCCTTCACACGAGATATGCCTGGAGAATCACTGCCAATAATCACTATGTCATCAACATATACATCAATAATGATAGAGCCACAAGAAGAGCTAGAGTAGAATAAAGAATGATCAGTCATGGAGCGAGAGAAACCCATCTGGAGTACAACCTCACTGAACTTGTCGAACCAAGCTCGAGGAGACTGTTTCAGCCCATATATGGCTTTCTTCAATTTACACACTTTCTGACACTCCCCCTGAGCAACAAACCCAGGAGGTTGCTCCATATATACCTCTTCCTGTATATCACCATGTAGAAAGGCATTCTTAACATCAAGCTGAAATAGGGGCCAATCAAAGGTAGTAGTCAGAGAAATAATAATCCGGACAGAGTTTAGACGAGCTACTGGAGAAAATGTCTCAAAGAAATCAACTCCATAGGTCTGTGTGTAGCCTTTTGCTACCAATCTGGCCTTCAACCTCTCAACAGATCCATCCGGATTATGTTTGATGGTGAAAACCCATCTGCAACCCACTGCTTTCTTCCCTGCAGGTAAGTCAACAAGATCCCATGTGCCATTATGCAAAAGGGCTGACATCTCAAGCTGCATTGCCTGTTTCCAGCCACTCTCCTTCATAGCATCATATTGATCCCTTGGTATATCAACATAATCAATCCCAATAGCAAATGCGTGGGCCTGCTTAGATAAGTGTGACAGACAATACACATTTGTAATAGGATGTCTAATAGTACAAGAACGAACACCTTTCCGAACAGCAATAGGAAGATCAAGATCTGATGCTTCTGCAGGAATCTCGTGAGTAGAAGACGATGAGGAAGGCTCAGGGACTGGTGTCGCTACCTCTTCTGGATCTTGTCTGCCTCGCCTACTATAAACATATGGGTACTGCTGAATAACAGGCCTGTCAGCTGCCTTCTCGTCCTGAATAAAAGTATAATCAGGAATAATGGGTGGCGCTCCCTCACTCTGCACAGATGGTGCCACTCTCTCACTCTGAAAATCTGGTGGCACTCCCTCTCTCAACTGCCCCCCCCCCCCCCCCCCCCCCCTTACTCATAGCATCGGAGAAATATGGAGTGGTCTCATGGAAGGTAACATCCCTAGACACAAACATGCGACGAAGACTAGGACAGTAACACTTGTATCCTTTGCTAGTACTAGAATAACCAAGGAACAAGGTTTTAATAGACCTAGGATAAAGTTTGTCAGCCTTAGGGTCAAAATTATGGACAAAAGAAGTACAACCAAACACTCTGAGGGGAACAGAGAAGGGCTGATCTGTGGGCCGTAACACAGAGAAAGGAGTTTGTCCTTTGAGAACGGAGGATGGTTGTCTATTGATTAAGAAGCAAGCAGTTAACAGAGCTTCAGACCAGAATTTCTTAGGCACATTGGATTGAAACATGATCGAACGAGCAATATCAAGAAGATGACGATTTTTCCTCTCAGCCACCCCATTTTGCTGAGGGGTGTGAGGACAAGACGTGCGATGGATCATGCCCACAGAACTACAAAAATCAGACATAGCCTTTTGAACATACTCTAAAGCATTATCAGATTGGAGAGTTTTTATATTGCAATCAAACTGAACCTTTATTTCTTTATGAAAATGTTTCAAAATAGATAGCACCGACTCTCGGCTTTTGAGAAGGTAGACCCATGTCATGCGGGAAAAATCATCCACAAAGGAAATAAAATAACGAAAACCATTATAACTCTGGTCTTTAACAAGACCCCATACATCACTGTGGACTAACTCAAAAGGACTAGATGCCCGCTTATTGACACGACTGGGATAAGACAACCTATGATGTTTTCCCAGCTAACATGACTGACACTCTAAAGATGACACTTGGGACAATCATGTTCCAACTTCCGCAGGCTTTCTAACGACGGATGTCCATATCTGCAATGCCATAGTAAGGGGGAACCACTCAACAGGATGGATGGAGCTGGAGCAGATACTGGGCGAGGCAGACTGTCACCGTGGAAAAGGTGGAGATCACCTTTCCTAGGTCTCCCACCAATCGTCCTCATACTCTTGAGATCCTGTAAAACAAAACAAGAAGGCCCAAATGTTACTGTACATTTTACAATATCACCAATTTTGCAACAGAAAGAAGATTAAAAGGAAACTCAGGCACAAAGTGTACAGATTTCAAATCAATCTTGGGTGTTAGAGAGACAGATCCACTAGCTAGCACTCTCCTCACTGAACCATCTGCCAATGTGACAGATTGGTGAGGAATATATGAGTCAATAGATTGGAGCAAGGAATAAGGTTTCGCCGAAACTGGCTAAATTTCGCCCCAAAATACCGATTTCGGTGGCATCTGGTACGAAACCATGCAACCATACCGCTATGTCGAAATCGTCGAATTTTTTTGCACAAAATTCGAAATTTTCTCAGGGAGTAGGAAAATCTGCTTTCCTCCCACATGAAGGACCCCCCACCTATCCCCATATCAAATTTTATTGCATAAATCAATGCATTTAGGTGTAAAGATCATGCCTGTAAAATTTCATGGCTTAATTCATTGATTTTGGCGTCGAAACAGGCACTGTTGCATTTATCGAAATTTTTGTCGAAATTTCAGTAAATTTCGGTTTCCATGTTGTCGAAATGGCATCGAAATCGGATACCTTATTCCTTGGATTGGAGCAATCTCTTCTTACCAGTCATGTGTTGTGACGCGCCAGAGTCAACTACCCAAGATGTAGTAGAGCCAGAAGTTATGAGAGATGTAGTCTGATTACCCGCAGTAGATGCTAGGTTTGCTGATGATGAAGATGAAGATCCCACACTCATGTGCTGTGTAGCCTGAATGAACCGATCATACTCCTCCTGAGTAAGAGTGATGCCGGTCCCAGAATTGGTGCCCACAGCTGAAGACGGAAAGGAATCTGTAGAAGTGGCACAATGTGCTGTCCCCACAGGAGGTGCAGCAGGTCTCCCATGTTTCTTCCAACACTTCTCCACTGTATGTTCTGGTTTGTCACAGAAGGTACACTTCGGACGTGTCCCACGTCCTCTGCCCGTACCAGGTCGTCCTCCTTTCACCGCAGCAGCTACGGATGCATGAGACTCCCCGGAGGATATAGTAGAGACAGGATTAACAGAGTCAAAAATAGACTGTTGAGTTCTCGAATAGGCTTCTACAAAACTTGGCAATTTATCAGAAGCCAGAATGACGCTCCGGGCTGAACTGCAAATGGAATTAAGCCCGAATAGAAATTTAACAGTGATCAAGTCGTCTCTATCTTTGATCTGTGCAGCTGCTGTCACAGGATGATAATAGCTCAGCTCCTGAGCAAGTGCCTGAATAGCTCCAAAGTATTCCTCAAGGGACCTATCACCCTACCTCTCAGCAAATAGACGATCATATATCATGAATAGCCGAAGAGCATTCTTCTCCTGGGAATAGTGCTGCTTCACTGCGTCCCATATCTCTTTAGCTGTAGTATAGAACATAAATCTAGCCGCAATTGCAGGCTCCATACTATTCCATAACCAAGTCTTCACAAGACTGTCATGACGCTTCCATTCAGCGTATCCTTTATCAGTAGTGTCCAGGGGGCCCGAGTCAACATGTCTCGCCTTATCGCGAGATTCCAAGACAGTGTGAATAACGTTCATCCATAGTAGATAGTTTTTCCCGTTGAGTTTGATGGAGGGGATAGGAGACGCCTCACCGTAGGGAATCTTGGTGTCCTCCATTGTAGACGGGAACACAATGACAGATTGATACACGTCACAGAGAAAGCTGAGGTGACGGAGAGATACACGTCACAGAGATAGATGGGGTGACGGAGAGATACACGTCACAACCAAAAAGGAATAGATAATGCATTACTGACGCATTCACAACCTCCAATCGATTTTCCTAGTCACACATGGAGGAGATGTGCCTAGGAGTCCAACCGTCGGGTGACGAGTCCTCCGATTTAGATTTTAGACGGCTGTCGAATCACCCGAAGACCCCAAACAACTTGTGGTGGAGTCTACGGCAGCGTTGGAGATCTACCGAAGACCCAACGTAGAAGGAGATAACCCTGCAAGCCCGGTGCCTCACTCCAGATCGGCGGATGGGCTGCAGCCGGACGCTGCCGCCGCTGCCTCTCGGCGGCGCCGCCGGCACGGAGAGAAAGAAAGAGGAGCGTTGTCGGCAAAGAAAAAGGAGAAAGGGAGAAGCGGTGGCGGAAGGAGAGAGATGCCCTAGATCGAGCAATGCTCTGATACCATGTGAGAAGAGGTGAGGGGGAGAGGAGACAAAACACCGAGAGATTTGTCGGCTGCAAGGAGCAGCTTTCTTGAGAGGGCAATAGCCGTCTCACTTCTTTTTATATATTAAGGTAAGATACATTGTGGTACAAAGGAGAAAATGATAGAAAAACAATAAAATAAATAATATAATGAAGATAGAACCAGGAGGCAGATTGCTGATTTCCGCCGCTCTGACAATCTCGATACCATCGACTGGACTGTCGATGGTATCGACATAATGCTGTTTGTTGCTGTGACAATTTCGATACCATCGACCTCCTATCGATAGTATCGACGGAGATGCAGGTTGTTTCAAAATATGTTTAGCCACGATGCAATGATATTTTTTTTGGAGTCACTACTATAAGAACCATAGAATCCATGTTTATTTATTTGTGTGCTCATCCCCATATATATTACTTGAGTTTGGCCTGTGGGATGAAGGCAAAATAACATACAAGTGACGGTGGCAGAAGAAAATACCAGATGGAAGAACTAGACTGTTTGGAGAAATTTTCTTCCATTGACAGTCCTCGCTACTGATCTTTTTTCGCATGATTGTCCTCTAAAAAGTAGTAATGGATACCGATCTTCGACTAATATTGTTATCATGGAGTATCTATTCAATGAAAATCTTTTGACCTTTTCGACTTGGAAAACTATGCTCTTCTCTGCTATAATCTCTTTTCAAAGATTTTGGATTAATTTTTTGGTTATGGCATTCCATGTAGCCTCAGTCTATCAGTTATTAAGTCTTTTCTGGAAAACGAAAACATCAAGTTTATACAGAATAAGGATGAGCGAAGGGAAAATATGTCAAAACGAATTCATGGTACTCTGCATAAAGCATAATTCACACTGTTAGACATCTTGTAGATGTTCAGCCCGTAAATAAAATAATCTGATGCCCTTAAAGAACCATCTATGGAATATTAATAACATTTTAATTAGCTTTCACAGTCATATTTATACTGTAAAATTTGCTTGATAGAAGTTATTTTATGTTTGGCTGTTTCTGCTTCTTTTTGGACTAGTCTCTGAAAGATGTTCTACGTTTGTATTGCTGACTTAGGATGTGTCTGCAGAATAGTAGATACATGTTGGAAGCCACTAGTCTTTCACACTGGGACTTGTCCTTTATTTCTGATGATGTTGCAAGAAAATATGGTTGGAGAAACTATAGACTCTTGTTACCAATTTCTGAGGGACAGGGAACTCTTACAGCTTCATTGACATACAGTCAGGGTCATTCTGACATGGATGAGGTAAGATTCTTTATTTCGAATTACCCCTTACTAGGAATGTACTGGAATGGCATGATCTGGCTAGGACAGGTAGAAAAAGTACTTGTAATTGGGTAAAATTTGCCTCTTATACTCTAATATCTCAAATTCTATAATATCTATGTAGCTCCTCAAGATTGAGCAAACAGTATATGTCTGCAATAGAGTTACTGTCTATGCTGAGAAGAATTATTCTTCGGGAGTTATTCAGCTTCCTTGGCTTCCTGGAGTACATCAGGAGTTGAAGTTATTGGCAAGAGGAGGTCAATTTTTACTTAGTATTTACATGCTGGAGGAAATCAATTCTTACTTAAAAAATGCATGCTGTACTATCATAACCCTTAAAAATATTACTATATTTCATCATAGGTTGTGCCATGACAACAAATGAATATGAATGGGTCTCTTCGAATCCTGCTACTTTATCTGTTTCTTCATCTGGCACTGTTACTGCAAAACATCCTGGTCGTGCTGTTGTTACAGTGACATCCGTCTTTGATAAATTGAATTATGCAGAGGTATAGTTTATCATGAAACTTTTCTTACAATTTTTAGATGTCTTTACTGGAGCAAGTCATGATATACGATAACGATAGAACTGATGCACAAATTTCTATGACATGTCACCAAGTGGGGAATCAGAGATTTAGAGAATATTTCTGTTCTTTGCATTGGGATTTGAGGAATTCTTATTTTGATGGAATGGTAGAATCACTGATATTGTGTGCTGTAGAGTGGAGAATTGTTGTTTATTGAATGAATAAAACAGTGTACATAGTAGTCTCTTATATAACAAACAGAAAAAGAGACTAGTTAAGATGCAACCCATATGGGACTAAACAACATAAGAAATAGAATAAGTGGAGCACATGCTAAGCACATGACGCTCAAGAAAACACATATCTCTATACTCCCCCTCAAGCTGGAGCGTAGATGTCGAAGAGGCCCAGCTTGTCAATCAGCGTCTGAAAGCGATTTTTGGGTAGCACCTTGGTGAAGATATCTGCAAGTTGTTTCTCCGTGCTGATATATGGAGTGCGGATCTGTCCAGACATAACCTTTTTTCGTACAAAGTGGCCGTCGACTTCAATATGTTTGGTTCTTTCATGAAAAGTAGGGTTGCTCGCAATAAAAATAGATGCCTTATTGTCACAGAACATAGGGATGGGGCTAGACGGAGAGATGTCAAATTCCTTCAGAAGACTGCGGACCCATAGAAGCTCACATGTAGTATGAGCCATCGCTCTATATTCTGCTTCAGCACTAGATCGTGCAACAACCGTTTGCTTTTTACTGCGCCATGTAACTAGATTGCCCCCCACAAAAGTACAATATCCAGATGTGGATTTTCTATCAGATCTACTTCCTGCATAATTAGAGTCAGAAAAATCAGATAGATCACAATGGCCATGTTTCTTGTATAATAGACCTTTCCCAGGAGCACTTTTGAGATATCGAAGAATGTGACAGATAGCATCCCAGTGACATTGTCGTGGTTTATCAAGATACCGACTAACAAACCCAACAGCAGCAGCTAAATCAGCTCGAGTGACAGTCAGGTAGATAAGTTTGCCTACTAGTCTCCTGAACTGGTGTCGGTCAGCATATGGGGGAGAAGATTCACTGTCCCAATCCATATTGGGATCCAGAGGTGTGTTGGCTGGCTTGCAGCCTAACATGCCTGTCTCTTGCAACAAATCCAGAACATATTTCCGCTGTGATAGGCACAATCCTGCAGAAGATCTAGCAACCTCAATACCCAGAAAGTATCGTAATTTACCAAGGTCCTTAGTGATAAAATGTTGTGCTAGATAGTTTTTGGTTGCTTGAATCCCTGCATTATTGCTGCCAGATAAGATAATGTCATCAACGTACACAATGAGAATAACAAGCCCTGCTGTAGTTTTTCGTATGAAAACAGAGTGATCAGCCTGCGACCGTCGAAAGCCGAAAGAAAGTAAGATTTTACTGAGTTTGTCAAACCATGCTCGTGGGCTTTGTTTTAAGCCATAAATCGCCTTGCGAAGTTTACAGATTTTTGAAGCAGACTCCCCCTGAGCAACAAATCCGGGGGGTTGCTCCATGTAGACATCCTCCTGTAGATCGCCATATAAAAAGGCATTTTTCACATCAAGTTGGAAAAGAGGCCAGTCTTTATTGACTGCAACAGATATCAGAATGCGAACAGAATTGAGACGAGCTACTGGAGAAAAGGTTTCAAAATAATCAACTCCGTAGGTATGGTTATATCCTTTTGCCACGAGACGAGCTTTCAGACGTTCAATGGTACCATCTGGCTGATATTTAATGGTGAATATCCAGCGACAACCCACAGAATGGCATGAAGATGGTCGGTCAACCAGATCCCAGGTATGTTGGTCGTTCAGAGCTTGCATTTCCTGTTCCATAGCATGTTTCCAGGCAGGATGACAAAGCGCCTCCTTGGCGGTTTTAGGAATAGTCACAACAGATAAAGCAGATGTAAAATAGGCAAAGCTATCACTGAGATTGGCAGATGAGCAGAAGCGACTAATAGGATGCTGAGTACAAGAACGAACACCCTTCCGTAAACTAATAGGAATATCCAAGTCAGAAAGTACCTCAGCCGGTGGTGGATCATCCGCAGACGGAAGAGTTGGTTCGGTCGGGGCAGTGACGGGCTTCGGTCTTCGCTTGTAGACTTGTAGAGGGCGTTCTTGAGGCACAATAGTCAAGTGTTCCCCGGTAGCAGAGTAATAGGGCATATGTTCAAAGAATATCACATCCGCACTAACATACCAATGTTTCGTAACTGGATCAAAACAACGGTAGCCTTTCTGAGTGCGAGAGTACCCTAAAAACACACACTTCACAAAACGAGCATCTAACTTGGTGAGACCGGGGCGAAGATTTTTCACAAAACAGGTACACCCAAAGATACGAGGCGGCACAGAGAACAAAGGTTTATCAGGAAATAAAAGGGCGTACGGAACCTGATTTTTCAAAACAGAAGATGGCATGCGATTGATAAGATAGCATGCGGTGGACACAACATCAGGCCAAAAACAATGAGGTACTTTATAATGAATGAGGAGGGTGCGAGCAACCTCAAGAAGGTGTCGGTTCTTCCGTTCCGCTACGCCATTTTGTTGTGGGGTATATGGGCAAGTAGTATGGTGGATAGTTCCTTGGGACACACAAAAAGAAGTAACAGCTTGTTGCATAAATTCAAGGGCATTGTCTGTGCGAAGGGTTTTAAAGATTGACCAAATTGTGTTTTAATTTCAGCAAAGAAAGTGCAAATGCAATCTAACACAGTGTTTCGACCTTTGAGCAGAAATAGCCAAGTGGTACGAGAATAGTCATCAATGAAAGTCAGAAAGTATTTCACACCAGAATGACTGGGCACAGAACATGGTCCCCAAATATCCGCATGTACTAATTCAAAAAGATCTTTAGAAGAAATAACTTTTTTAGCAGGAAAAACAGATCTAGAATATTTGCCCATAACACAGGTTTCACAGGAAAAACTATCGCCTGATAAGTGCGGAAAAAGATGCTTCAATTTTGCCGCAGATGGATGTCCAAGCCGAACATGCAACTGTAGACCTGTCACAGAGGTAGAGATCATCGCCTTCGGAGCAGGTGGTCCATCCAGGTAGTACAGCCCATCAGGTCCTTCACGGCCCGGACCAATCCTCGTCTTCGTGCGGATATCCTTCACAATACAACCAGAGGGATCAAATTTAACAGAGTAGTTTAGTTGTTTAATCATTTTGCTGACGGAAAGCAAATTAACAGGAAATTTCGGAATGTATGAAATTGAATTGAGATGCAGCTTTCGTGAAAGAGGAACTGTGCCGGTGCCGTGAACAGCTGTTTTAGATCCATTTGCAACAATGACATATGATATCAGAGTTGTTGTACTAAGTTTTGAAAATAAATGAAGAGCACCAGTCATATGAGTGGAAGCACCTGAGTCGATGCACCACTGTTTGTTACCAGAAGATGATGAGGTGAGCATAGCAGATGAGCCTGATGTAGAGGGTAGCTGTGCAAGGCGCTCTTGAAACATTTTCTCGAATTCTGAGCGTAGCCAATCAGTGTTGGTTGGTGCAGGTGATATTTCAGTGGGAGAGTCAGCAATGGCAACATCATCATCGGTTTGGTTAGCCCAAGCAGGTTTACCGTGCTTGATCCAACATCGGTCCTCAGTGTGATTGTCGCGTCCACACCAGTTGCAGTGACGTGGGCCTTGGGAAGTACCCCGACCTGGTGTAGAAGATCCTCGACCGCCAGAAGGAGGAGGTCGTCCACCGCGACCGCGACCACGGCCACGACCACAGCCACGACTAGAGTCAGTAGAGCGCGCAACTAGTGCAGGATGCTCAGGAGCAGGTGTGGGAGTCAGAGAAGGCAGTCTCTGAACTCTTTTGAGGACATCGCGAACAGTGGGTGGTGGATCGCTTGACAGAATTTGATCAACAACCCCCGAGAAGGAGGCAGGAAGGGCAGCCAGAAAATGCACAAGTTGAAGTTCGTTTCTTTGTTTCTGGGCAATCTTGATATCAGCAGTCAGAGGGTGATACAATTCATATTCATTCCACAAAGCAGGACATTGATTATAGAAATCGTCAATAGACGTGTCAGTGGAGAACTCCTTCTTGGCAAGCTGTTTGAAGATTTCGAAGACCCGCTTGGGATTCTCCTGATGTGAGTACACATGTGCCAAATGATCCCACATCGCCTTGGCATCATGATGGCAGAGAAGAGATTGACTGATCCGGGGCTCAGAGCTGTTGAGGATCCAAGACATGACGCCCGAATCATCCTTGGACCACTGGATGTAGCTTTGTGTAGTCTTGTCATCAGAATCCACAGTAGGAGCATCAGGAGGATTGGTCGTAAGATGGTGATATCGACCCTGTGCTTTGACATAGAGAACAAACGACGTTGACCATAGATGGTAGTTGGACCCGCCGTCGAGTTTCACCGTAGTGACACACAGAGATCTGGGGGGCTCAGAGTAGGCCATAGCAGCAGTAGACGTCGACGCCGTAGAAGTAGTAGAGACCCGTAATGGGCAGAGCAGAAGAACCCGAAACGGGCAGAGGTAGCAGGGATCTGACGCAGCAGATCAGAAGAACCCGAAAACGGGCAGAATATGCATAGAAACCTACGCCTGCATGAGAAGAAACTCAACGTTCCCCCATGAGGCGCAGGCAGAAATACCCACGGACAAAGAGGACTCTCAACTTAGATGGCCAGCGGACACCCGAGCAAGAACTGACGGAAGCCCGGTCGTAGACGTAAAAAATTAGAAAGTGTTCAGGCCTTACGTAGGAGTGTAGAAATTGTTTTTGGTGGAGAATATGGTGGAAGAAGATATGGATGGGTAGATAGGATAGAGGAAGAGAGGAGAGGGCACGGGGTGGTGGTGGAGGCTGCTAGTGGTGGCGGTTTGGTGGTGGCTGCTGCTGTGAAGCAGCGGCGGTAGGGGTGGAGAGGGGCGGCGGGCGGCTGCTGTGGTGGTGGTGGGGGAGGGGGGGGGGCGGCGGCTGGGGGGGGGGGGGCTGTTAGGTCATGGGTGGGAAATTAGGGTGGGAGAAAATGGAGGCCTGCTCTTGATACCATGTAGAGTGGAGAATTGTTGTTTATTGAATGAATAAAACAGTGTACATAGTAGTCTCTTATATAGCAAACAGAAAAAGAGACTAGTTAAGATGCAACCCATATGGGACTAAACAACATAAGAAATAGAATAAGTGGAGCACATGCTAAGCACATGACGCTCAAGAAAATACATATCTCTATATGTGCTATTGGTGGAACTCGTGAAATTTGACATTAGACATTACTGGAACATAATAGACATTAATGCACGTTTAACTGACAATATGACATATATAAACATGACTTATTGCAAACAGGTTATCTAAATTCGAAATATATGCTGTTGTTTATCCAAGTTACTAATTATTGTATATAAATGAAAAATTACAAGCATGGTCATTTGGAAGTAAATTCTTAATGGCACAAACAGAATTTTAAGATTGCGGAAAGTACGGATTTAATTCGAACTGTAGGAATTACGTGTTCTTGAGCGTGTGACATTTACCTAGTTGTCTTTTTTTCCCGAGGTTAATCTGCTGTGTTTTATATCTTGGCCTACCAATCAGGCCTTAGAGAACAACCTCTTTCCTTGTAAGTCACAGGATGCATGAATGTCTTATGAAAATTATCATTATAATTGCTTATATCTTTAATACCATTTTTTTTGCCAAACTTGCATGATCAATGCATTTTTCACATAAAAAATTGCTTACAATATTTGCCAATTTGTTTGAAATGTTGTTCCATGACTTGTAGCACTTTGGGTGAAATTTATTAGAATAGTGGAAGCTATCATTTTCACCTGAAATTTCCCATGTCGGCGACTGACTTTAAATTTGGCAGTTTATTAGTCTTTGTTCTATGATTTCTTATACAGCACTTTTAAGATTCTTGTTTCTTAAGAAAGGGGATTAGTTCTAGTCAAACGTACAGTGAAACTTCATGGAATTCTGAAATTGAGTATTGTCTCAGTAACAAATTCTTTCACTGTTACATATTCAAAACTAGTTAGTTGTTACAGACATTCTTATCACTATTAAGACTTATGAGGATTGCAGATCATTGTATGTATGTCAAGATCTCCCTCTTGTGTTTGTGTTTTGTTTCTGTTATGTACAATGGTTGGAAATATGATATAACAATCTTAATCTGTCAGGTAATAAATTAGAATTTACTGCTGAATAAACGATAGATGCTATTACAGAGAATTTTTTCTGAGATCTTATTACAGATTCTTCATTGCATTTCAAGCTGTTTCAGTTATGCAGGCGATGATTCTTAAGTGAAAATCATTGTGTTGTTCCCTTTATTATTGATAATAATTGCATATAATATATATGTATTGTAAGCTTTTGATGCTACATCTTAGGTCTTGAAATTTGACTTAACTAGGTTGTGTTTGAAGTTTCTACTCCTTCATCCTTGGTCATGGTGCAAGATTTTCCAGTAGAAGCCCGTGTTGGAAGCACCCTTCAAGCAGCTGTAACAATGAATGGATCAAATGGTTGGTAAATAGGTTTCATTGTTATGTTGAAGCCTTTTGTGATATTAAAAAGTATATACTTTTTGCTACATGCCAGTAAACAGAGCTTGTTTGTAATTTTTTTTTACACAAAATATTCTTTTGATGCATGCAGATAAAAGAGATCATATTTTGTTCTTTCTTTATGTCATGCGAAAAATATGTTTTGCTTTGAAAGGAATTATTTGCTGCTATGCACAGTAGTAGTCATAATTCTGATAACAAGTTCTAGATATATTTTATTGTAAACAAATTAAGCTTTAAATGAAAATTTTGACATTTAATAGAACTTTTAAACTATCCACTCTGTTATCAAAGGTCAATATCCTCGTCTCCCCATCACTGAAGAAGACTTAACATTCTTTTATCATCTTTTTTTATATTGCATGCTCTACTATATAAGCTTTTAATGAAACTTGAAAATGGTGGTAGGGTGGGTTGGAATACTTGTGATGCGAGTTGGAGGAAGGTGTCGGCACAAAGAACTGTGGGGTGGGGGAGTGTACTTGCAGTGGCTATGGCCTTGGCCTGGAGGATTGCTGCAGAAGACAACTCTCTATAAGAACAACTGTCCTCCCCTCATCGAGTACCTTTGTTACTGTCTTCTCCCCTCCCCCTGCAATAGTGAGAAATTCGAGATTCATCATTGACTTTGGATGATTTGTGAAGTTGGAATTTGTGAGAATTAAAAAAATGTTAGAAATGTGTTAAAATTTGCTTAACTATTTCACAATAAAATTTAGAACAAGTCACCCCAATGTCATCTAAACATTTTTGTAAACATTGGTAATAAGAGAGAATATTTTATTGATTAACCATGCTGATTAAAAGAGAGTTTTATAGATCAAGTCAAAAAGATCTAAAGGAGAAATATCACAAGTGTTCGTCATGGTTATATTGTATCACCTCCCTCCTCTCTCACTCGTCCTGCCTCCTCGCCCTCCAGCCTCCCCTACACCCCCACGACCTACCCTTGCCGCTCCCCGTCGCAAATCTAGCCGCCGCTACCCTTACCGCCAACACAACCTGCCACCCCAGCCTCCCCTTTCCCACGTCCCTCCATGTTCTACTAGCCCCCCCCCCCCGCAAGACAATATGTTTGCTTCTTTATGAATAGATACTTGGTTTTGTATGTTTGATGTTTCATATTTAATCATCTCATGGTTTCATACAGTAGATTGTGTACATATATATTTATACACACTTATATAGTAATTATGTATGGACATACATATTATTGTAATATACATGCACATACATGCATGTATATAGTAATGTGTAGATGGTGTCATGCTGACGTCATCGGGTCAACTTGATGGTTGAACCAGAAACCCGTGACCCAAGAGCTTTGTCGGGTCGACCTCTAGGTCGGGTCTAAAACCTTGGAAATAGAAAAGGGTTGAAACGCTGAGGAAAAAAGTTAAGGATAAGCGCAACACATATGAGAAGGATGGGGTCACGAGGGCTATGACAATCAACAATCTACAAACTAGATTCCCAAATGTCTTCCAAGCCATCAAGGAAGAGAAGTGGTAAAGCCTTTAGACTAAGACCAGAAACATAGAGCCGATCGGAGAAGATAAGAGGAGAATAAGCAAGAAGACTGTGGTGGCGGGAGGTAGAAGAAGCCTGGAAAATATAGGAGGGAGGATTAGGTGGGCGTCAGATATGAGATTGCCTGGGAGGAGAGAGAAACCACGTCAACGGCATACTTCTCGAACGTTTACATCGGCTGTGTAAGACATTTTTTTAGAGTGGCTTGATCTAAAGATCCAACGGTTAAAAAGTTGTGTATTGGGGCTGGAATACACTTGAGTGTATTCTAGCCTCTCTCTCTATATATATGTGTGCGTGTGTCTGTCTGTTCCAACAATATTTAGTAGATGCAACAATAGTGCGAATTATTAAGCTCCTAGTTGGGCTTTGATGTAAATAGGAGGGAGTACATATTTTGATTTTCTCACGACTGAGCCTCCTCTAGCAGAGACTTATTCCAGAGTCTCACATGCCTTCTTGTAGTAGTATACCATTTTCGTCACTCAGTCACAAAGTAACAAGTGAACCTAGGTCGCTCAGTCTATTTGAGACATTGCACCACAAATTTATAGTCTTTGAAGAAGTCTTATCGAAGGTGACAATTTTTACAGTGCCCGGTGAATAGCACACCAATGTCTAGGATGTGTCTACTATTGCAACAAAGGACACACTAAGGAAATCTGCTATGAGTTACATGGCTTCTCTACGAAGTCCGATAATATGTCGGCTACTGCGGTTAAATAAGAGGAGGCTACACATCATGTATCATCATCTGCAGAAGAATATGCTGAGTTGATCCGTCTTCATGCTTCATAATAGGCCACATCTTCAGTCGTCTCAATTGCACAAAGGACTGGTCTGTTAGCATCCATCTCTCGTGCTTCCATGGCATTGTTGTTAGATTGAGTTCTTGATTTAGGTGCAACCATGGTAATAAAAAACCCACCTTGAGGCTCTCGAGGCTTACGCCTCTTGGCGAAGCTATCCCAAATGCGCCTCGAAGCTTACGCCTTGGTGTCCTGGACTGAGGCTTACGCCTCACAATGTTTGAGGCCGACCTCAAAGCACTGAGGTTCTGAGGCTTAGCTGAGGCGCACACCTCAATTCTGAATGATGATGTCTTCTGTTAACCACCAAATTGTCTACTTTTAAGATTATTACAAAGACTTTCTTAAAAAAAATCAAAGTTCTTGTAGTTGATTGTTATTTTTCATTAATAAACATGTAATCATCATTTTCTGAGTAACATCTTTCAATCTTCATTGTTAAATTTGTTTTTGTTTGCTACCTTCTTATTCACTATGTCGGTGAATTTCATATCATTGTTAACTAATTTTGGTTCCTTGCTCCTACTAATTTGAAATTCTATCTCCTTTAGTTTATACGTTGACATCTTTTTTTCTAGTAGTATAAAGAATTGATATCTCGCTATTTTTTAGATATTTTTTGGGTATTTTGGTGGGTCTTTAGTATCTATAATCATTACTAAGTTTAAAAAAATACTATTTCATATTGTTGTGCTTGTATATACCTATTTTTGTTATATACACGTTCATACACATAACATATAAATATATATATATATATATATGTAGATACATGAATAAATTTATTTTCTATGACCGCCTCATACATATTTTGAGACTTAGGCCTCAAATGCCTTGGGGCTTACGCCTCGCCTCACTGAGATAAAAACACCTCTTTACGCCTCACGCATTTTTCAACCTTGGGTGCAACTAATCACATTGCATATGTATGAGATGTTCACGAGCTATACTTGTGAACTCAACCTACCAGATTGCTCATTATCCAGTTTTCCATGAAAGAACTAAGTCGATTGATGTTTATTGCCAATTTGCCATTTTGTTAGAGAGAAAATCTCGGAGCTGATTCAACATTCACCTATCAGATTTGAAGATTAATTAGTTGATCTATTCACAAAGCCCCTTAATGGTGTTCGGGTTCACTTTCTATGTACAAAGATAGGTACATATGATGTATATGCTCCAACTTGAGGGAGAAGGTTAATGTAAATGGACTATAATGTAAATGTAGCGGCCTATTCGCATATGCTAGGGACCTACTCGTAAATCACATGTATATGCTTTAAGTATATATCAAACACGAATGGCACAATGAATGCCCTGTCCTCTAATCTGAATCGCAAACATATATTTAGGCTTGTATTTGATCTAGTTGTATAATATGATGATGTGAGATTTATGTATGCATAATTTTTGGATGTTACACACACATCATGGGTTTGGTTTGTTAAAGTTACTCCCATAAACCAAAGCACTATAGATGGGCTTGAAAATATAGGACACAAAACCACATCATAAACCCCCAAAACAAACTGAATTGGTCAGCTTGATTTGGTTATTGGTTAACAAATTGGTTTGGTTTATCAAACATGGTGTCAGATGCTTGACATGGATGCATTATTGTTAATTAGGGCCATAAAAATAACATTAGTATCCATTACTTAGCCCAAGTACCTAAAAAGGACTCCAACAACAAATTTGTCAAGGAACACACCAAAGAACACTCCTCAGTCATTACGGCAAAGACCCGATCGAGTTTTGTAGGTTTCATTTTTCCTTCCCTAAATGACCATTTAACTGATTTTAATGTTCTTTCATGCAACCCTAACTATTCCATACATTGATATATTCACTTAATTATATTCTGTCACTTGTTTTAAGTATTGCAAGACAATATGTTTGCTTCTTTATGAATAGATACTTGGTTTTGTATGTTTGATGTTTCATATTTAATCATCTCATGGTTTCATACAGTAGATTGTGTACATATATATACACACACCTATATAGTAATTATGTATGGACATACATATTATTGTAATATACATGCACGTACATGCATGTATGTAATAATGTGTAGATGGTGTCATGCTGACGTCATCGGGTCAACTCGATGGTTGAACCAGAAACCCGTGACCCAAGAGCTTTGTCGGGTCGACCTCTAGGTCGGGTCTAAAAACCTTAGAAATAGAAAAGGGTTGAAACGTTGAGGAAAAAAGTTAAGGATAAGCGCAACACGTATAAGAAGGATGGGGTCACGAGGGCTATGGCAATCAACAATCTGCAAACTAGATTCCCAAATGTCTTCCAAGCCATCAAGGAAGAGAAGTGGTAAAGCCATTAGACTAAGACCAGAAACATAGAGCCGATCGGAGAAGATAAGAGGAGAATAAGCAAGAAGACTGTGGTGGCGGGAGCTAGAAGAAGCCTGGAAAATATAGGAGGGAGGGTTAGGTGGGTATCAGATATGAGATTGCCCGTGAGGAGAGAGAAACCACGTCAACGACAGACTTCTCGAATGTTTACATTGGCTGTGTGTAAGACATTTTTTTAGAGTGGCTTGATCTAAGATCCAACGGTGAAAAAGTTGTGTATTGGGGCTGGAATACACTTGAGTGTATTCTAGCCTCTCTCTCTATATATATATGTGTGTGTCTGTTCCAGCAATATTTAGTAGATGCAACAATAGTGCGAATTATTAATCTCCTAGTTGGACTTTGATGTAAATATGAGGGAGTACATATTTTGATTTTCTCACGACTGAGCCTCCTTCTCTGGTAGAGACTTAGTCCAGAGTCTCACACGCCTTCTTGTAATAGTATACCATTTTCGTCACTCAGTCACAAAGTGACAAGTGAGCCTAGGTCGCTCAGTCTATTTGAGACATTGCACCGCGAATTTATAGTCTTTGAAGAAGTCTTATCGAAGGTGACAATTTTTACAGTGCCCGGTGAATGGCACACCAATGTCCAGGATGTGTCTACTATGGCAACAAAGGACTCACTAAGGAAACCTGCTATGAGTTACATGGCTTCTCTACGAAGTCCGATAGTATGTCGGCTACTGCGGTTAAATAAGAGGAGGCTACACATCATGTATCATCATCTACAAAAGAATATGCTGAGTTGATCCGTCTTCGAGCTTCAGAATAGGCCACATCTTCAGTCATCTCAATTGCACAAAGGACTGGTCTGTTAGCATCCATCTCTCGTGCTTCCATGGCATTGTTGTCAGATTGAGTTCTTGATTTAGGTGCAACCATGGTAATAAAAAACCCGCCTTGAGGCTCTCGAGGCTTACGCCTATTAGCGAGGCTATCCCAATTGCGCCTCGAAGCTTACGCCTTGGTGTCTTGGACTGAGGTTTACGCCTCACAATGTCTGAGGCCCACCTCAAAGCACTGAGGTTCTGAGGCTTAGCTGAGGCGCACGCCTTAATTCTGAATGACGATGTCTTCTGTTAACCACCAAATTGTCTACTTTTAAGATTATTACAAAGACTTTCTTAAAAAAAATCAAAGTTCTTGTAGTTGATTGTTATTTTTCATTAATAAACATGTAATCATCATTTTCTGAGTAACATCTTTCAATCTTCATTGTTAAATTTGTCTTTGTTTGCTACCTTCTTATTCACTATGTCGGTGAATTTCATATCATTGTTAACTAATTTTGGTTCCTTGCTCCTACTAATTTGAAATTCTATCTCCTTTAGTTTATTCGTTGACATCTTTTATTCTAGTTGTATAAAGAATTGATATCTCGTTATTTTTTTAGATATTTTTTTGGGTATTTTGGTGGGTCTTTAGTATCTATAATCATTACTAAGTTAAAAAAAGTACTATTTCAGATTGTTGTGCTTGTATATACCTATTTTTGTTATATGCACGTTCTTACACAACATATAAATATATATATATATATATATATGTAAATACATGAATAAATTTATTTACTATGACCGCCTCATACATATTTTGAGACTTAGGCCTCAAACGCCTTGAGGCTTACGCCTCGCCTCACTGAGATAAAAACACCTCTTTACGCCTCACGCATTTTTCAACCTTGGGTGCAACTAATCACATTGCATACGTATGAGATGTTCACGAGCTATACTTGCGAACTCAACCTACCAGATTGCTCATTATCCAGTTTTCCATGAAAGAACCAAGTCGATTGATGTTTATTGCCATTTTGTTAGAGAGAAAATCTCGGAGCTGATTCAACATTCACCTATCAGATTTGAAGATTAATTAGTTGATCTATTCACAAAGCCCCTTAATGGTGTTCAAGTTCACTTCCTATGTACCAAGATAGGTACATATGATGTATATGCTCCAACTTGAGGGAGAAGGTTAATGTAAATGGACTATAATGTAAATGTAGGGACCTATTCACATATGCTAGGGACCTACTCGTAAATCACATGTATATGCTTTAAGTATATATCAAACACGGATGGCACAATGAATGCCCTGTCCTCTAATTTGAATCACAAACATATATTTAGACTTGTATTTGGTCTAGTTGTATAATATGATGATGTGAGATTTATGTATGCATAATTTTTGGATGTTACACACACATCATGGGTTTGGTTTGTTAAAGTTACTCCCATAAACCAAAGCACTATAGATGGGCTTGAAAATATAGGACACAAAACCACATCATAAACCTCCAAAACAAACTGAATTGGTCAGCTTGATTTGGTTATTGGTTAACAAATTGGTTTGGTTTATCAATCATGATGTCAGATGCTTGACATGGATGCATTATTGTTAATTAGGGCCATAAAAATAACATTAGTATCCATTACTAGCCCAAGTACCTAAAAAGGACTCCAACAACAAATTTGTCAAGGAACACACCAAAGAACACTCCTCAGTCATTACGGCAAAGACCCGATCGGGTTTTGTAGGTTTCATTTTTCCTCCCCTAAATGACCATTTAATTGATTTTAATGTTCTTTCATGCAACCCTAACTATTCCATACATTGATATATTCACTTAATTATATTCTGTCACTTGTTTTAAGTATTGCAAGACAATATGTTTGTTTCTTTATGAATAGATACTTGGTTTTGTATGTTTGATGTTTCATATTTAATCATCTCATGGTTTCATACAGTAGATTGTGTACATATATATACACATTTATATAGTAATTATGTATGGACATACATATTATTGTAATATACATGCATGTATATAATAATGTGTAGATGGTGACATGCTGACGTCATCAGGTCAACTCGATGGTTGAACCAGAAACCCGTGACCCAAGAGCTTTGTCGGGTCGACCTCTAGGTCGGGTCTAAAAACCTTGGAAATAGAAAAGGGTTGAAACATTGAGGAAAAAAGTTAAGGATAAGCGCAACACGTATGAGAAGGATGGGGTCACGAGGGCTATGACAATCAACAATCTACAAACTAGATTCCCAAATGTCTTCCAAGCCATCAAGGAAGAGAAGTGGTAAAGCCTTTAGACTAAGACCAGAAACATAGAGCCAATCAGAGAAGATAAGAGGAGAATAAGCAAGAAGACTGTGGTGGCGGGAGGTAGAAGAAGCCTGAAAAATATAGGAGGGAGGATTATGTGGACGTCAGATATGAGATTGCCCGTGAGGAGAGAGAAACCACGTCAACGACAGACTTCTCGAACGTTTACATTGGCTGTGTGTAAGACATTTTTTTAGAGTGGCTTGATCTAAGATCCAACGGTTAAAAAGTTGTGTATTGGGGCTGGAATACACTTGAGTGTATTCTACCCTCTCTCTCTATATACATGTGTGTGTCTGTGCGTGTGTATGTATGTACCCACACATTATATATATATACATACACACACACAACACACACATGGTCAGGCTAGAATACACTCGAGTGTACAGATCGCACGAATACACTCAAGTGTGTTTGCATATCAAGACAATTTTTTGTAAAAGTAAACCATTGATCTTCACCGTCATACTATAACTAGGCTACATACAAATTTTGAGCCCATTTGGATGAGTGTAAGTCACTCATCCAATGGCAACAAAATCGACGCGCAAAACTAATTTTAAATGCATAATTTTTGCGGTCTTCATAACATGACCTATAAATGTCCAAATGGGCTCAAATTTTGCGTATGAGCTATTCACAAGATGTTTAAGAGGATCAACGGATTATATTTTTGGAAAAAATATTGAATCATGAAAAACTACTTGAGTGTATTCTGCTCCGGATACACTCGAGTGTATTCTAGCAGGCTAGAATACACTCGAGTGTATCCGGAGCAGAATACACTTAAGTAGTTTTTCATGATGCAATATTTTTTTCAAAAATATAACCCGTTGATAGCTCATACGCAAAATTTGAGCCCATTTGGACATTTATAGGTCATGTTATGAAGACAACAAAAATTATGCATTTCAAATTAGTTTCACGCGTTGATTTTGTTGCCCTTGGATGAGTGACTTACACTCATCCAAATGGGCGCAAAATTTGTATGTAGCCTAGTTATAGTATGACAATGAAGATCAATGGTTTACATTCTGCAAAAAATAGTCTTGATATGCAAACACACTTGAGTGTATTCGTGCGATCTGTACACTCGAGTGTATTCTAGCCTGACTCTCTCTATATATATACTGTGACAGAGACAATGATTTTGAGAAGCGTAGGGTTGCACAATGTGTGTACCCTCATATATATAAAACTGAAACATTTACAGAGAGGTCCACATATAATATGGAAATAACAAAATAAATAATAGAATACATAAAACAAGAATATATGTTAACACTCCCCCTCAAGTTGGAGCATAGATATCAATCATGCCCAACTTGTCCATCAGTGTGCAGAATTGCTTCTTCGCCAGCAGCTTGGTGAAGATATCAACAACTTGGTCTTCAGAACGCGTGAAAGGAGTGCAGATCTTGCCAGTAAGAATGGATTCCCCGAATAAAATGGCAATCGACTTCAATGTGTTTGGTGCACTCATGATAGGCAGGATTATTAGCAATGAAGATAGCAGCTTTATTGTCACAATGCATGGGTATAGCAGAAGAAGAGTCAATCCCAAACTCTTTTAACAGAGAGCGCACCCACAATAATTCACAGGCAGTATGGGCCATGGCCCTGTATTCAGCTTCAACACTGGACCTGGCCACAACATTTTGTTTTTTACTCCTCCAGGTAACAAGATTGCCTCCAACATAAGTACAATACCCAGAAGTAGATTTTTTGTCAGCTTTGCTTCCTGCATAATCAGAATCAGAGTACCCTTCAAGAGAACAGTGTCCATTCTTTCTGTAGTAAAGTCCCTTGCCAGGAGACTTCTTCAAATATCTCAGAATATGACATAGCGCATCCCAGTGACACTGTCTGGGTTTATCAAGGAACATGCTAAGAAGGGCCACTACAATAGAAATATCAACTCTAGTAATAGTCAAGTAAATGAGATTACCAATCAGCCTCCTGTACTTTTTATTATCAGCAAAAAATGGAGAAGAATCATCATCCCAATTCACATTGGGATCTAGAGGAGTATTAGCAGGTCTCGCTCCAAGCATACCAATCTCTTGCAGTATATCTAAGACATATTTTCTCTGAGACAACACAAGAGCATTAGAGTTTCTAGAGACGTCTATGCCCAGAAAATACCGAAGCTTGCCCAAATCTTTGGTAGAAAAGTGCTTGCCTAGATGAGCTTTAGTAGCCTGAATACCAAGAGAATCACTGCCAGATATAATAATGTCATCAACATAGACAATCAGAATAATAATACCAGTTGAAGTCTTCTTGGTGAAAACAGGATGAACCACCTGAGATCTCAGAAACCCAAATTCAATCATAATTTTGCTCAATTTGTCAAACCAGGCACGGGGACTCTGCTTGAGTCCATAAATAGACTTTTTTAACCTGCAAACTTTGTGAGACTCCCCCTGAGCAACAAACCCAGGGGGTTGCTCCATATAGACCTCTTCTTGTAAATCACCATACAAGAAGGCATTTTTCACATCTAGTTGCAGCAATGGCCAGAGTTAAGACGAGCAACAGGAGAGAAGGTCTCGAAGTAGTCAATACCATAGGTTTGTGTGTAGCCTTTAGCAACTAACCGTGCCTTCAGCCTTTCAACAGCGCCATCAGGTTGGTATTTCACAACATATACCCATCTGCAGCCTATAGGCTTACACTGAGGGGGTGGATCCACCAACTCCCAAGTATCTCTTTCAGCTAGAGCCAACATTTCCTCTTTCATAGCAGACGTCCAAGCAGTACTCTTTAAGGCATCCTGAACATTCTTTGGAACAACCACAACAGATAAGGCATATACAAAATTGTTAGAATGGACATTCAGATGATCAGTGGGAACAAACTGAGCAATACTATGAGATGTGCAGGAATGAGTACCCTTTCTAAGAGCGATGGGTATGTCAAGGTCAGAAGTTACCTCAGGTGTAGCAGAACCTTCTGGAGGTGAAGATTGGTTTTCCTAGGGGGGTTCTTGTGTAGGAGATGCTCTATTCCTGCGTTGATAAACAATAATAGGAGTAGTATTCTCAGTAGTCACAGTATCAGTAATATCAGACACACAATCAGTAGTAACTGGCAGAGGAGAGGCAATAAGGTCAGGCTGTAAACTTTCTCCTTGAGTAGAATAGTAAGGTGTATCCTCAAAAAATACAACATCACTGCTAGTAAACCATTTTCTCGCAGTGGGGCTGTAACATCTGTATCCCTTTTGGGTGCGAGAATACCCCAGAAAAATACACTTCTCAGCATGAGGAGAAAGTTTATCAAAAGTTGGTCCAAGCAACCGTACAAAGCAAGTACATCCAAAAATCTGAGGAGGCACAGTAAATAACTGAATATCTGGTTGAAGAACTTGAATAGGTATTTTGTTTCCAATCACAGATGATGGCATTCTATTTATCAGAAAACAAGCAGTCAAGATAGCCTCAGGCCAAAACGAGCGAGGAACATGAGTATGCATCATAATAGTCCTGGCAACTTCTAACACATGTCTATTTTTACGCTCAGCCACACCATTTTGTTGAGGTGTATAAGCACATGAAGTCTGATGTAACGTACCAACAGATTTGCAAAAAACATCCACATCTTTTTTAACAAACTCAAGCACATTGTCAGTACGAATTTTTTTTACAGGCACACCATATTGTGTTTTCACCTCAGCAAAAAAGAATTTGATAGTAGACATAACTTCGGATCTACTTTTCATCATAAACAACCAAGTAGCCCTAGAAAAATTATCAATAAACAGAATAAAGTACTTGTGACCAGATAAACTCGACACATGACAAGGGCCCCATACATCAGAATGCACTAAATCAAAAATGTTTTTACCGCTAATATGACTGCGTCTAGGATAAACAACTCTAGTATGCTTTCCTAGCTGACACGACTCACACTGAAAGCTACAAGTGCTAATATCAGAAACTAAATGACGAAGCTTTTCAGATGATGGATGTCCCAGCCGGTAGTGCCACTGTAATGCAGAAACAGATGTAGATAGTGCAGAGGCCACAACCGCTTTCTCTGCTTTCGGCAAATGATCAAGGTAGTATAGTCCATCAGCACCTTCATACCCCCCACCAATCTTCATCCTCATGCGAAGGTCCTGAAAAACACATGAACCAGGAATAAATGTTAGGTTACACTGTAGACTTCTCAATATCTTGCTGACAGATAATAGATTCAGAGGAAATCGAGGTACATATAAGGCAGATTTCAGCAGAAACTCAGAACTAATATCCCCTACTCCAGATACCGCAGACTTGGAACCATCAACAAACATAACAGAAGAAGGACGAGCAGGTTTAGATAAAGTTTTAAAGAAAGATCGATTTCCCAAAATATGCGAAGAAGCACCGGAGTCTATGACCCATTTAGTATTACCAGGAGTAGAGGAAGAGGTACTCAGGAAGGCAGTGTCATAACCAGAATAAGTGGCAGCATGAGCTCCACTAGTCGAAGCAGTAGACGACGAGCCAGCACGCTTAAGTAGTAAGCGCTCCACCTCAGCACAGATGTAGTCCGCAGTCGCACCCGAGGAGACAGAGTCAGTAGGCTGAGTCGTACCTTCCAATGCAGAAGGAGTACAGTCAGCAGCTGCATTGGCCCACACCGACTTACCATATTTCTCCCAACATTTTTCTTCAATATGGTTGGACCGGCCACAGAAGGTATAGACACGCTGTCCTGGCTGAGGACGCGCAGTAGCAGTAGGGGTAGCAGAAGGGGCCCCACGACCAGAAGCAGCAAGACCTCGTCCTGCACCTAGGAGAGGGCGGCTGTCAGTAGAGCGACCACGGCCACGACCACGACCACGGCCGGACGTGGCTGCAAGTGCAGTAGATTCCCCAACATCAGTAGCCAGTGACGGTGAAGACGAAGGCAGACGCTGAAGACGCTTGTAGGCACTCTGCAGTGACGGTAGAGGGTCACTGGCTAAGATCTGGTCCACAACACCAGCATAGGACTCAGGCAGTCCACAAAGGAACTGGACTAACTGCAGCTCCTAGCGCTGACGCTGCATGGTAGCCAGGTCCGTGGATGGGGGTGATAGGACTCCAGTTCCCCCCACAATCCAGTAAAGTCAGAGAAGTAATCCGCAATGTCCGTCCCCGTGAATTGTAGACGTCCCAACTGCTTGGTGATGTCAAACACCTTCTTGGGGTTCTGGCTATGCGAGTATGTGCCGGCAAGCTGATCCCACATCTGCTTCGCCGTAGGCAAGTGAAGGAGTGTGACGCTAATCTTCTCAACGCTGCTGTTGAGAATCCATGTCATCACGGTTGAGTCGTTACGAACCCAGTCGTCATACGTCGTCACATGTTTAGAGTCAGCGTCCTCTACAGGTTGTGTCAGACCGACACGGGTCAGATGCGAGTACTTTCCCTGGGATTTTGCATAAAACACCATGGAGCATACCCAATGCTGGTAGTTGCGCTTGTCAAGTTTCACAGTCGTAACTTGACGGCGAAAGTCATCGCCCGAGGACGCCATGAGAGCAGTAGGCACAGTAGTAGGCAGGCACGAACAAGCAGGCACAGGCAGGCACGAACAGGTTGGAGACGGACTACGCCGTCAGGCAGACAGAAACATGCACAAAACTAGCACGGAGGACCCCTCACATACAGACTACGTCGAGGCGTAGCAGGAAACCCGACGGTGCAAAGGCCTACACGGGCAGGCAGGCAAAAACTGAAAAAAGGAATCGGTTTATGTCACGTCTGAATCAAACCACCAGACAGATTCAGGCGAAGAATTCCCTCACGAAGCCAGACCGTCCGGCGGATACGGAGAAGGGGGCCGCGAACCCCTCCCTAGCGGCCTGGCGGCGGCGGCTACCGCGCAGCAGCTATCAGGCGGTAGTGTTGGCGGCGGCACTACCTGCCAGCTCGCAGCGCCGCGGGCAGCGGGGAGGAGAAGAGGCGGCGGCGGGAGGCTGGCGGCGGGCGGGCTGCTGTGCGGGCTGGGGGGGAACGGCGACGCCGGGGGGAGAGAGAGAAGGGAGGGAGAGGTGGGTAGATGACGGCTAGGTTTCAGATCCCTGCTCTGATACCATGTGACAGAGACAATGATTCTGGGAAGCGTAGGGTTGCACAATGTGTGCACCCTCATATATATAAAACTGAAACATTTACAGAGAGGTCCACATATAATATGGAAATAACAAATAAATAACAGAATACATAAAACAGGAATATATGTTAACATATACCTATATATACATATATGTATATATATATATAGGGCAACGATCCAGTGAGAAACATATCTTGTGAGAGAATGAGAGGCATTTTGATAACTCTCCACATAGATCAATTTTTCACAATCCAAACGTATAGATTACAAGTATATATTAATATTACCTTCCTACAAAATTTTATCACCATCCAATTTGTAGATCATTCACAACTACAAAACACTTTTCGACGCTCTATATTGAATTTCAGGCTAACCGTTGGATGTAAAAAGTGTATATGGTACATATGGCCATGTAAATAATGTCTGATTGCAATGATTTTTTGTGAGAAGGTAAATGAAATGATGCTTTTTCCATCTATACGGTTGGATTTTAAAAAACAGCTCCCAATTTGTAGTTATTCAAATGCCTCTCATGCTCTCACCGTAGGATGTTTTCTCACTGGATCGCTACCCGTATATATATATATATATATAATATAAATTATATATATATAATCTATATAAAAATAATATATATATATATATATATATATATATATATATATATATATATATATATATATATATATATATATATATATATATATATATATATATATATATATAAAGGGTGTTCATTCAATACCCGTGCGGGAATCTACCCGCTCTTAATTTGGTTAATTTTTTTTGGGGTTTCTTATTTTACACATGTAGAGGGTTGCTTTACCTTGCAAACTGTTGCTTTTCATGCATAGATAGTTACATTTGTAACAGTTATAACAAATATACAATTAATATATTTATTCCAGAATTTTTGCTGTGTATTTTACACGGTTTTACTTTTTTGAGTCGAATAGTTACTTTTTGGTTAATACAATTACTTTTTTGTCGAGTGAGTTACTTTTTTGACCGAATAGTTACTTTTTTGGAGGCATGGGTAGTGAATTCCAGGCTACCTGAGCGGGTATTAAAGATGGACCCATATATATATATATATATATATATATGTAAAGGTTCGATACAATTATGCTTTCACAAGATAAACGACATGTAGGCACTTCAGCTTTCTTGTTAGTAGATATTAGAGGGTCACAAGTAGTTTCATATGCGCATGACTTAATTGCATGATTACTTATTAATTTTCAGGTGAATACTATGACAAATGTGATAAATTTAGTTCTTTAATCAAGTGGGACGTTATCAGTGGGAATGAATGTTTCAAGATCTTGAACGCAACCAGGGTAGAAAATGGAAAACTAGCAGCTCGCCAGTTGTGTTCTGAATCACTGTTAGACTCTGCATGTGCATCAGTAGAAATATACATATCTTGTACTGGGCATGCAACCCTTAGGGCAATGATTCCACGTGAATTGTTGTCCAATGACCGCCTTTGGGATCGAAAGATAATCTTACAAGCTTCAAAGATGATTGGGGCTTACACTCCACTCTCTGTTAAGCAGGCAGGAAATGGAAACCAATTTGGTGGTTACTGGTTTGATCCGGTCAGGTCACTATCAGTGAATTCTGATTACAGTTCTGGAACCTTAACAGAGGTTTATCTTGTTCCTGGAACTACAATGGATATAATGCTTCTTGGTGGGCCAGAAAAATGGGGAAAAGATGTGGAATTCTTAGATAACATAACCGTTAGCATTGAAGACAGCATCTCTTTTGCTGATAAAGTTGTCTTGAACCAAGAACCTGCTGGTGATGGGAGGTTATATACACTTTCATGTCCTGCAATTGGCCATTTTGTAAGAATTTACTTTTTTTCTTTCTATTTTCTTTTTCTCATCTGTGATTGGGTTTGTGGGACAAATGACTGCCGTAGGATATGGTCTAATTGTTTTATTTTTCTATATCCTTTTTTTTACTCTCGTGTATACAGCGACTTCTATTTTCTCGTGGAAATCTTGCTGGTAGTGGGCATTTGATGCAAGCTGTCGAAAGTTTAAATGTTTCCATCATATGCAGCTTCCCAAACATGATAACAGTTATCGCTAATGAACCTGGTATGCCGTAAAGCTATATATATCATTCATGTTCTATGACTGCTGGATAAACCATTGTTGCCGTTCCCCTTTCAGCAAACACACATGATGTGATCAGGTCTTCTGTTCAAGAGCCACGCGATCCACATAATGTGCACTTATCTCCTATTTCTGTAGCCAATGCTCAAAGGATTAGATTAGCTGCTGTTGGTATTCATGTTTCTGGAAGTGCATTTGCAAATTCTTCATCTTTGTGTTTGAAGTGGAATCTGGATGGATGTGAAAAACTTGCTGTTTGGGATGACGATGCCAATTTAGGGACATCCCTGAACAGTTGGGAAAGATTTTTGCTTCTGCACAATGAATCTGGTGAGGTATGTAGTGACAGTAATATGCTTTCTAGTTGACGCTCCCAAACAGTTTGCATGTATCATTTACTATGATCCGTATATTGTTTCGCTTATTTACTTTTGTCATTGATAAGCATATTTTTAAACATTTATGTTCATATGTATGAATAGAATAGGATTGTATTATTGAGATAACTAATACAAGCATAACCGCCCTCCTTATATAGGATGGGAGGAGTCACTCAATATAGAGTTCACCAGTATGGCATAAAAGACAAGACTCTAAAAAGAGCATAAAATAACTAAATAAAATAAACATATTAGAACCCCCTTAAGCTAGAGCATGGATATTTTGCATGTCCAGTTTGTCCACCATAGTTTGAAATCTTGTCTGTGTCAGTGATTTTGTAAAGATGTCTTGAGCTGATCCTCAACCTCGATGTAAGGAGTGGCTATACGCCTGGATAAAATGAACTCTTTGACAAAGTGACAGTCTACCTCAATATGTTTGGTACACTCATGGATGTGGGATTACTTGTATGAAAATGAGCCGTCTTTCTGTATCTTGGAAAAGAGAAAACTCACTCCTATAAATAGGAGGAGGTTGTACATCGAAGCAAATAGAAAACCCTAATGGGCTTCTTTATATTAAGGCCCATGTTACCGGATAAGTAAACAATAAGAGAGACTTAAGCAGTAAATAAAGGGCCAATAACATATCTCAATACTCCCCTTCATGTTGGAGCATAGATGTCAATCATGTCTAACTTGCAACGCAATTCCTCAACTCTCTTGCCAGAGAGAGGTATGTAAATATATCTACAGTTTGCTCACGTGATGGCAGAAAAGGAGTAGCAATCTTCTTATTCATTACTGCATCTCGGAGAAAATGGAAATCAACTTCAATATGCTTGGTCCTCTCATGGAAAATAGGGTTACTATCACTTGCAAGAAAGGGGCTAGGTCATCCTCCACCATCCTGTGTTCCTCATTGTAAAAAGTAGCAAAATGTGATGCTGCCGCATTTGCCATGTCCATTGGCTCTTCTGTGACCATGCCACCAAGTAAAGCGATTTTGGCTAGTAGCAGTGAAGGTAGCAACACGATTATCACAATACATTAGGATAGCATAAGTGATAGAAATCCAATGTCTGCAAGAATAGATTTAATCAATAATAGCTCACAAGTAGCATGTGCCATTGCACGATACTCAAGACTCTACACTAGATCTAGCAACAACATTTTGTTTCTTACTTCTCCAAGTAACTAGATTACCTCCTATGAAGGTACAATAACCATAATTGGATCTCCTGTGAGACCTACACCCTGCATAATCAACATCAGAATATCCAGTTACATCAAGGTGTCCATTTCTTTTATGAAATAGTCTAGTAACAGTGAGATGCGAACCAGTCGTTTGTAGCAATACTTATCTTCTAAGGGTTGAGTGGACTCAACCCATAAATCTTGTGCTTGATCCATAGGTGAGATTGTAGGGCGACAACCCATCATTCCAGTTTCAATCAGTATGTCAAGAGTATACTTCCTCTGTGATAGAGATACTCCGATTTTGTTGTGTGCTACCTCAATGTCAAGAAGATATCCAAGACTCCCAAGGTTTTTGGTTACAAGTGTTTCATAAGATAGTTCTTTGTATCAAGAATCCCTGTGTCATCACTACTAAACAAAATGATATCATTAATATAAACAATGAGAATACTAATTCCAAAAGTAGTGGTCTTGATAAAAACAAAATGATCACACTGAGACCGTTTGACATCAAATTTGTGGAGTATAAGGGATAATTTGTCAAACCATGCTCGAGGGCTCTGCTTGAGACCATAAGTAGCCTTCTTAAGAAGACAAACTTTCCCAGAATGCTCTCCCTTAGCTGCATAACCTGAAGGTTGGGACATATAGACAGTCTCCTGCAAATCATCATACATAAAGGCATTCTTGACATTTAGCTGATGCAAATGCCATCCTTGATTTGCGGCAACAGAAATAAGAATACATACGAAATTAAGACGAGTAACTGGAGAAAAGGTTTCAAAGTAATCAACCCCAGATTCCTGTGTGTATCCTTTAGCAACCAGTCTGGCCTTCAGACGTTCAACCGTACCATTTGACAAATATTTAACGACATACACCTAACGACAACCAACACGATTGTTACCCGTAGGTAGGTCAACAAGTTCCCATGTCAGGATCGAAGGACATCCATTTCCTCATCCATAGCCTGTGTCCATCCATGATGTCGAAGTGCGTCCTCAACATTCTTTGGAATAGAAATAGTAGATAAAACAACAGTAAATTCAGCAATTGAAGCATTGAGATGGTCTATAGAAACATGTTGAGAAATACAATATTTGACACCAGACCGCTGTCCTTTCTGTAATGAAATAGGAATGTCCAAATCAGAAACTGGAATAGAGGCAGTAGAATTGCCATCATCTTGTGGTGGATCATCAGTTGCAAAAGAGGTCATAGCAGGGATATTGCAGGTAAAGGTCTTTTGGTTCGTCGCTCACACACTTTAAGAACAGGGTTGAAGATTCGTCCAAGGAAGGTACAATGGGAAGTGGCACATTAGGAAGTGACACAATAGGAAGAGACACATGTTTACTAGATTCATTGAAGTGCGATGTATCTTCAAAGAAGGTGACATCCGCACTGACATACAATCAATGTACAACGGGATCGAAACATTTATACCCCTTGTGTATGAGAACAGTTAAGGAAACAACAACCAAAAGCTCGTAAAGACAATTTATCAATTTTGAGCAAAGCATAGACAACCAAAAACCTTTGGTGGTAGGAAAAAGATTGGTTCATGAGGGTAGAGGAGTTGGTAGGGTTTTTTTTTTTAAGATAGAGGAAGGCATCCAATTGATGAGGTAGTTTGCTAAAAGAATGACATTAACCCAATAAAACTTAGGAACATTCATTTTAATTAGAAGAGTACAGCTACATCACGATGTTTGTTTTTCCTTTCAGTTACACCATTTTGCTGTGGACTGTATGGGCAAGAGGTTTAATGAATAATTCCTTTGGAGATGCAAAACTTTTGAAAACCATGTTGTACATATTCAGAAGTATTACCAGTGCAAACAAACTTAGTAGTAGTAGAAAATTGAGTCTTTATTTCATTCACGAATTTAGACAAACCATCCAAAATTTTAGAACAATCGTTTAAAAGATAATGCCAAGTGGCACGAGATCAATCATTAATAAAGGTTGCAAAATATCGCACACCAGTAAAATTACCAGTTCGACATGGTCCCAAGACATGAGAGTGAATGAAATAAAATAAGCTTGGACTCCTATTGTCATGACGAGGAGAAAACACAAATCAATGGTGTTTTCCAAGTTGACAAGACCGACATGTAAAGTTTTCAGACGATAAACTAAGAGATAAAGACTTCAACTTAACAGCGGAAGAATGACCAAGCCTCAATTGCCATTGATAAAGGGAGGTAGATTGGGCCACAAGAGTAGTAGCAGGCAAAGTTGACGAGGTCTGTAGATAGTACAAACCATCTCCACCTTCATATCCCCCACCAATCGTCTTCTTCGTCCTGAGATCCTGCATGGAGACAATATAAGGAAAGAAGGCTACACTACAGTTTAAGGACACTGTAATTTTACTGACAAACATCAAATTTAAAGGAAATTTGGGCACAAGCAGATCAAATTTAAGAAGGGCGTTATTAGCATCCCCTATTCCAGTGACCGGAGGAGTAGATCCGTCAGACGCATAGGAGAATGATATGTGGATTTCTTTATGTAAGTGAAGAGATTTTTATTACCGGTCATATGAGCCGTAGCACTCGAATCAACAATCCAATCTTCTTTTGTCGAAGAAACGGACACATTGCATGCACATTTGGCAGAGGTGTCAGGATGTAAATACACATCGTGTCTATAAGGTGACACATTGTGTGAAATAAATAACAATAGTAGCAGATAGTTCGTCGAGGTAGGGACACAACGTGTGCAGAAAGAGACGACGTGTCTGGCAGCAGTAGCGGGTAGTACGCTACAACGTGTGCAGGGAGAGATGGCATGTCTGGCAGTAGCAACATGTAGTTTGCCGAGGAGACACGACGTGTAAAGACAGATACACGGCGTGTCCACGTTGTGCATGGCGGCGGCGAACCAATAGAAAGGTCAGAAAAGGACCCATAATAGATGGCAAACACTATGGTTCACCAAGAACAAGAACGATATGTTGAATAGATCCAATCATATCAATAATAAGATAGATAGAGCCCTATAATAGGTGGTCATGGATGACCATAAAGATTTTCCGAACGGTTTTTCAAATGGTAGTCTTCAGGGCATAAGACCATTGGAAAGACCGTCAACCATGTCCCTAGATCCTCTTGTTGGAGAAGAGGATAGTGTTAGAGAGGGTGTAGATCCCCTTTGGCATGATCAACAACGTCAATGAAGAAAGATGAAACTAGCGAAAAAGGTGAAGGGAAGGAGGGAGAAAGAGCAACGACGGTTGGTGGAGTACCCGAATTAGATTAGGTATCCTACTCTGATACCATATGAAATTGAGCCGTCTTTCTATATCTTGGAAAAGAGAAAAATCACTCCTATAAATAGGGGGAGGCTGTACAGGGAAGCAAACAGAAAGCCCTAATGGGCCTCTTTATATAAAGGCCCGTGTTACAAGATAAGTAAACAATAAGAAAGACTTAAACAGGTAAATAAAAGGCCAACAATATATCTCAATAACTTGCAACATAGTTTTAAAAAGCAGTATGCGTTGTATGTTTAAGGAGGTCATTGAATAGAGTTATGCAGTATGCGGGAGTATATGTAGTTTTGGATTTTTTTATTTTAAATTATTATATCTATATCAATATACAATAATCACACAGTTACATATTCAATTTGTAGAATTACATATTATAGATGCAATCATGAAAATATGCAATAAAAAACAACCTCAATATATACAAATATGCAATAATGAGCTAAATGTAAAACAATCATAGATGAATGTAATGTAAAAAAAGAATAAATGGCAGCAGAAGGTAGGCTGAATGTAGGTGGAGGTTTTAGTTACATGAAAAATACGGGGTGACGTTAGAAAATAGCCATCATAGCAGTTTGACCACTCAAAAATCTGGGACTAGTCGGCCTTATATGCGGTTGTGTGGCCTTATATGCGGCCATGGTCTATTTTAGGCACAAAACCATTCAAAAATCGGAGACTAATCGACCTTATATGTGGCTGAACAACCTTATATGCGGCCATGGTTTGTTTTAGGCGCCAACTTCCCATATGTGGTTTGATGAAGGATCCAAACCGCATATGCGACCGCATGTTTCGCTTTTCGAAACATTGACTTGCAATGAAGATAGCGACCTTATTATCATAGTACATAGGAATGGGCAGAGTCACGAGCTCCAAATTCCTTTAATAGTCTTTGAACCCACATCAACTCACAAGTGGTATGTGCCATGGCGCGATACTCAACTTTAACACTGGATCTAGCTACAACAACCTGCTTTTTGCTTCTCTAAGTGACAAGTTTACTGCTTGTGGGGAAATGATACGATGGGGATGCCCCTATGTGTAAGTTTTTTCTAGTAATATAAGAATGACCCCCTCTCCTATAGATAGGATAGGGCAAGGCGTACAGATTAAAGACAAACCGTAATGGGCCAAGACCCAGTTGGGCCCATATATAAATAGACACAACAACTTAATTAACTAAATAAATAGACTCTCTAATACTCTCCCTCAAGCTGAAGCTTGAGAGTACCCCAAGTCAGCTTGCAAATAGACAAACAAACAGACTAAAGATAAAGAAGTAGAATAAAAAGATAAACTAAGCCCATACAAGAAAAATTTCTCCCCTCAATGTTATAATAAAACACCCAAACACTCAAATACTCCCGTTCAAGCAGATAATTTCAAAGTGGGTACGCAAGTAGGTAGAAGGAGCTTCTTGACCAACGTGAAGTGGCATCTGGAGTAGAAGTAAACATCAACATTTAGGCATCATGGTCTTCGTCTTAGTCGCTATCGTCATGAATAAGACCAGAGAGTGCTTGTACACAAGAAGCACTAGTCAATGTGCATACAAAGCACGGACAAGAGAAGAGTCAACGTGCGCAAGGCACAGACAAGCTAGAGAATCTTGACACACAACAACAAGAAGTAGATGACGTAGCCGGATAGAAGACCAGTGCGTGAAGTAGCAAGCGAATAAAGGACTCTAAGATCCAATGTACATGAATCTCTACTAACATAAATCTTCATCATCTTCTCTCATCATATAATTTCCATTAGACATCACACTCCAAAGAGTACTGGGTCATAGTAGTAGCAGTGGTCGACGTGTGCAGGTTACGGACAAGCACACATAGCAATAATAAAAGTAGCATGAAGATCCATACAATAGCAAATCTAAAATCCTCTTCTCTCCCCCATCTCATCCCATCCCTCTACTCATCATTCTCTATTCTCCCCCTCATGCCAAATATGAAAAGAGTGAAGAGAGTGGTTAGGGTGGAAAGTAAAAAATAATGGTAGAGGCAAAGGCTCTGTTGGCAAGTATGCGGAAGAGGTAACTGACAACCTGAGTCAACGTGTAACATGACCCAATTACATACATCTAGATAGATATATATGTGGATCTTTGTGGAACCCAAAAAGGTATGGATTAGAGCAAAGACCAGATCCGGTTAAGGATCCGATTAGTCAGTAGGCTATAACGCCCCTCCAGGCACATATATATCAGCGGAAGCAAACCCCATGTTGTCTATAACATGGGCCACTTGGCTTGGAGGAACGTCACAAAACATGATATGCATAGCAATAAGATAAATGAAACACCATGCATTACTGGAAAATATAAATTCATATATTATTCTTGAAAGGGAAAATATAAACTGTCTCATCTTGATCCCAAACATAATACATGTAGGCTAAGCGAATATAAAGCATGAAATAAAAACTATACTAGATGATCTATTGAGTGGTAGATGACACCCCACCAAGCTAAAGTCTCCTTTGATGTCAGCTACTCTGAAGGGCTCGCTTCAGTTCTCCTTTGCTCCTTGATCTAGGAACATCTCGTTCCACGACCATGCAAAAACAAAGACATATATCAGTAAGCGACACTATACATTTTATAAGAACTGAAAAGTAAGCATATATACTTGACTTGAGAGAAAATCTTGACATGTATTTAACTTCAGCATTCTTGATTACATGAATCTTATAACATGAAGAATTGAGCAGTGAATATATGCATCTCTCTATGACGCCCACTTCAGAGCACATGATTGCTAGGAAAGCCCATAATTGGCACAAATGCCCATGATTTGGCTATAAAAGCCCATAACGACCCCTTAAGGTCCATGATTGGCTATGACTTGGGCTTTCATATATTTAGTTTCGGCTCTGTCGCGATCGTCGGCTTTCATATATTTAGTTTCGGCTTTCATATCGTGCTCACCACCAAAGGGGTCGCGATCGTCGACACTGTCGCAACGGTGACCAGGTGGCCCATCAATGAGATATCTCGTGGAGGTCAGGGGTGTCGTTGTCGGTGTTGGTTCGGCTACTCAGAACCAAGGTTCATCAAATGATTGGTTGCAGAGACAAAGAGGGAGCTTTTAGGGATCGAACTAGTTTCTGGGTTGTCCCTCAATATTTTTGGTGGCTAAGATATATATACCCAGGCGTGAAGGGGCTAGAACTCCATGGGAGGTTGCAAGAAATCCATTGTGAATAAAACTTCTTCAAAAACGGAGAGAAGGTCAAAGGGAGAAAAATCCTCCACTTTTGTAGAGTCCTAGAGGGACATGGATGCGGGTAGGGGAGACTTCTGCAAGGCGTGCAATCAGTCCCATTAGGAAGCACATGACATTTGTTATTATCCTTCACTTAAATTTTAATGTAAAAGGGGAAACATATAAACATAGCTCTAAATCATTATCTTTCCTCAATTAATTAGTAGTTCTAGAAACATCTAATTGAGACTAAAATTTACAGGTTACCTATTTAGACTATGAGAAATCTAAATAACAATTTAGTTTTCAGTTATGAGAGTCACCACCACTTACGATTTTCCTTCTAAGATACACGTCTTTATTTATTTCAAATCATTTAAAAAGAATTAGTGGTTCATACTTTGAGAAAAACCAATTATTATTGTAATAAACTCGTATGAATTTATTAGACCATTATTTTCTTATTGAATGGGTCAATTTCATTCTCCACCCCATATGCATCACAATTTGACTAATTAGGCTTATATTGAATTACAACCGATTTATAATGTGAAATCATCTATGAATTTAGTGGAAAACAGACTTTGAACATTTTAGTTATATATCTTCATCATAGTAGGATTTAGTTAAACCTAAACTTTCAAAATTTCAAATTTGGGTTTGTTTACATTGAAATTGAAGTCCAATATTTGTTTGAGTTTAATTACTAGAGAAATTTCATTTAAAACCCTAAATTTACTTTCAGGAAAAAAATTTGGGATGTTACATAGGCATAATATGTATAAGAAGGGGTAATACAAGCATTGAGGAGGTATGTAATATGTATGTAGGGTTGGAAAGGGTGGGGGGTTAAAGAACAAAAGAAATATAAAATTACAAGAAAAGAAAGATAGGTGTTGCTGATAAGAATAAAGATGGGGACTCGCCATGCATAGAAACATCCGCCATGTTATAGAAAAATTATAGATGATGTAGCACGCTAAGATGTAGCAGGAGTAGCAGGTGAAACGTGTCAGTGAAGGGACACGCCGTATTGCATATCGGTAGATGCAAAAGGAGGCAAGCAACATGCCATGTCAGATAGCAGGAGTCATTCTCGGGGCGGAATCAGGGGAGATTGTGACACGCCGTGTCATTTAGATGACATGCCGTGTCAAAGTGTAGAATTCACAATCCAAGTTGTGACTTGTGAACGAAACAAAACTCCGCCGACACGCCGTGTCCATGGAACATGACTTCGACTTCGAGCCCACTTCGCCAGGTGTGGACATAGAAGTTTGTGGAAATGTCGAGGATTTTTACAACCAAACTTCGATGCAACTTCGACAAAAATTAAGCTAAAAAATAGTCATTTTGTGATGAAAATCGACAGATTTCATCAAATCTAGCTAAAAAACACAGTATACGTTTACATATAACCATTCATATAGGTTTACATATGTAGATAAATACATGATTACATGTAGTCGTATCCGAAGTACGAAGTTCTTCCATATATAAAGTTTGTGACAATAAACAAACTACATAAAAATGGTGTAAATATGTGGTAGATTTAGCAGAGAGGGGATCAGTCTATTACTATTAGCTTAGAATAGTTAAAAATAACATTAAAATCATCTTACCTCAAGCTCTAACACTTTTTTCCCCTCACACAGCAAACTCCACAAAATACCAGAAGAATGTCGCCAACTTCGACGACTTCGACAGATGTTGAGGACATTGTGGAATTTTTGTATAGACTTGGGTCAACTTCGTCGACATAAGGGGAAATGTCGACAACTTCGACGAAATGTCAAGGATATTGTCGAATGAGGATGTTTACATGCATTCGACGTCGCCGGTCGTCGACATCGACAATATCGGCGAAATTTCGCCCCATGTCGACGACATTTAGTTCCATGGCCGTGTCAACGGCGGAAAAGCAGCAAAATACCCCCAAAAAACAACATCAAAGGGTGGATTAATCCTTTCAGATCTCCACCATAGCAATATAGAGATGATATATCCCCAATATGAATAAAAAAATAGATATTTTTTCCAAGATATGGGATTAGATCTCAATATAGGTGGCGGAATAGATGAGGACGACGGAGTGGATCGGCAGAGTTGTAGGTGATTGTGGTGCAAACCGACAATGATGTGGATGACGACGACAAAAGGGTTGCAGTGGTGGCTCCAGAGCATAGTTTAAAATGCCAATTTCGACGCCGTTTCAAATGGTCCAGAAATAGAAATTGGCATAAATTTCGACTAAGATTTTGATATTTCCGCTCATTTCGACACAAATTTTGACTATTTTATTACCAAATAAAGGATTTGAGTCATAAAATTTTACTATAATGATCTACATACATAAATACACCTAATTATGCAATTATATCATATGTTGGTATAGGGTGGGGGTTTCCTACATTTGTGAGTGAAAAATATACGAAACTATTTCGATCAAGATTTTGATCATATAATGTATACGTACGTATATTCTTATGCAATAACATGTTACATCTTATATTTTGGATTCAATTAACTCATGGGAGTTCTCCCATTTTAAAGATTTTTTTTATAATGAAATTACAAATTGAAAATTTCGACAATTTGGCATCTCCATTTCGATGTCTGGTAGTGGTCGAAACCAAAATTTCCACTGAAATTTTGCAATTTTGACTGAACTTTTAATCCGTGCTCCAAAGGCAAACTATAACAACGACGACATGGCGACCCATGATGATCTAATAACAACAACTTCAAGATGAACTTTGAAGGAGACGCTCCATGGAGATGGCTCCTAAAAGAAGCAAGGTTAGGAAATCCCTACGGGCAGCCAAGCAACGCCAAGGGGTGGTGCCCACCCACAAAGGGAGGCAACTCTCGTTTGCTCTCTCTCTCTCTCTCTTAGGGTTAGGGGTGGTGCATGAAGGCCTGCTCTAATATTATGTGGGGAAATATTATGATGGGGAAGTGCCCTTTGTGTAAGTTTTTCTTATTAATAGAAGGGCAACCCCATTTCCTATAGATAGGATAAGGAGGAAGCGTACATACTTAGGAAAGACCATAATGGGCCAAGATACAATTGGGCCCATATATAAATAGACCCAACAACTTAATTAACTAATAACTAGATTCTCTAATACCACCTATAAAGGTGCAGTAGCCCAAAGTAAATTTACGATCAGCCTTGCAGTCAGCATAGTCTGAGTCAGAGAAACCAAAAACGACAGACGAAGGTTGGCGGAAAGGGGCTGCAGGAGAAGGCACGCAGGTGGAGCGGGGGGGGGGGAGATGGGTAGCTGAGCGTATTGGTGGACAAAGAGCGGAATGAGAGGGTGGCGGCTACGATGGGAAGGAGAGGAGGATTACATCGGATCAAAAGGCTGCTCTGGTACCATGTGAATATATTAGCTTTGTATTATTGAGATAATTAATACAAGCATAGGCACCCTCCTTATATAGGATAGGAGTTACTCAATACAGAGTTCACTAATATGGGATATATGACAAGACACTAAAGAGAGCACGAAATAACTAAATAAAATAAACATATTAACAATATGTTATAGTCAGTACGTTTTGTATTTTGAAATAGTAAACTTAAACAAGTCTCCCAATATTTTTTATTTTCTCCTAGCTTCCTAATGGGGGAAGTCTTTCTTCATAGCGGTTTCTTTGTATTCCTCATTCCTCATACTACTTATAAACAGGGTGCACGTTGCACACCTTGTTTAGTTTGAACCACAACTATTTTCAACATGGAATCAAACTGACCCAGACTTAATGTAGAGAACTTAAGAGCTCTCACTACTGGCAAGCATAGTCACAATATACTCCAACTTTTTGAAAAAGTCGTGTTTAAACGCGAATTTTTCCCTAGACGTATGAAACTTCCGAACAAATCCCAATTCGCGAATATTACGTTTTATTCCCGTATTATTCACGAACTAATCACATATAATGTTTTTTTCGCGTTCTATACGTTCTTTTCCCGTATTATACCGATTAAGACTCCCAACTTAGTTTTTGAGTGCATATATATGTGTGTGTATGTACATGCATATATGTGTGTGTATGTACGTAATATATGTATGTATATGTAAGTAATAGTTATAGATATATGTATGCAATATATATGTATATTTATATGTGCATAACATATATTTACATATATTTGTATGCAATATATGTATATTTATATGTACATAACATATATTTGTATGCAATATATGTATACCGATTTTTCCCTACTTTTTCCCGAATAGCTGACCGTACTTTTACCATACGTTGACCGGTTTTTATCCGAATTTCCCGCATAATTGCCGAATTCTGAATTTTTCAACTCAACCGAACCGAACATATCCCGAATACCGAATTTGTGACTATGCTGGCAAGTGATACCTACATGAGATTGTCTGCCACTAAGTTATCTTTTCCTTATTACCTTTGACCATTGGAGCAACTGCTTCCAGTATTCAGTTACCAACTGCACCAGTTCTTCTGCTGACTTCTTAGCAACCAAGCCATACAGTTTGTTAGTACTGTTGACTGACTGGGATGAGCTCGTGTCATGCTTCCAAGAATGTAGTTCTTTGTTTAATTTTACTTAACAACAACTTTTTGCCCATTTCTTGGTTTCAACTTGGCATCAAACTGATCCAGACTTGGGCCTGTGTGGTAGAGATTAGTTTTTTTATTCTTGAAATCAAATGTGAGCTTTTTAATTTAATTTTCTGTTTGGTAGGATGCATTAAGGTGTAGTTGGTCAATTTCAAGCTTCACAGTTACCTGTCAATTCTAGGAAATGGTACCACAACCAATCACAACGCGGTCTGGTGTAGAACACTCTAAGTAGCTGTCCATTTACAGAAATGTCCAATTGTTTCATTGACTGCTTTACTCTCTTTGTCCTTGCTATTCCTAGTTCACGTGTTCTTTTCCTGCTAACTCTTTTATGAGTTTCAGTGATGCTACTTGCAACATGGTGAGAATCGAATATACCATCAGTAGATTACAGCTAGGAGGCATGGAGACTTCTCGGAGGCTGCCGTGTCCATGTTTGACACGCGTCCAACATGGATACACAATGGAAAGTACGTGGTGTGCATGGCCTGGTTGCTTCCAAATCTCGCTTTTTTATTAGGAGTTGGACACAGCAGGACATGGCTTGGAGACAAGTCAGGATATGGCCCAACACTAAGAAGGGGAAACACCGCCATCACTGTATTCTCTCTCCTTTTCTGTTAATAAAAATGGCATAATAAATCAATATATTTATGTAATGAAAAGATGTAATTTTAACACTAATACAAACCAATACAAAGGCATGTAGAATTGTAAAAAATAAACATATAGGGGATGTGTTAGTAATTTAAAAGGCCATCTGGGCGGTTAAATTTAATTAATTTTAAATTTTATTTGAATATATAATGGTGAATTTTGGATCGATCGAGTTGATTTGGGCTCTAGAGTTCAAACCCAAACCGGATCCTAAATTTATTTTGGATTCTTTAGGTTCAAATCCGGGTCTGGTTGAAAAACCTTGGACTCTAACCGTTTAAACAATTCATGTTGGGGCAATCGGATCCGGTCTGATTTTGTCTGTCCTATATTGGGGTGCATGAAGTTTAGGCACTAATCCCATATCTATTTGTGTTTTTATGGATGAGATGGTCAAGCATGTTTAGGATGATGTTCCTTGGTGTATGTGATTTGCTGATGATATTGTGCTGATTGATGAAACCACAAATTTGAATGACAAAGTTGAGCTTTGGAGATACGCGTTGGAATCTAGTGGATTTAAGATCGATAGTAGAAAAACATAGTGTCTGCATTGCAATTTCATCCACTGCAAAATAATCAACATGGTGTCAAGTTGGATGGAGTGAATGTATCGAAATTTGATAAATTTCGTTATTTGGGTTCTATTATTCAAATGAGTGGTGTCGTGGTGATGTTCAAGATGATGCTTGTCAGTTGTCATAGGATCACAACAGGGCGGTTGAAGTGAAGTCTAACTGTAAATTTTGAACGAAAGATCCCACTACTAGATAAAAAAGTAAGTTTTATAAAACTGATAACCAACCATGCTACATTGGTATGAATTTTGGGCGGTGAATAAATAGGTCTGAACAAGATGAATGAGTCCAAAATGTGTATGTTGAGATGGATGTCTGGGAAGTAGAGGAAAGATTGCTTGAGAAATGACTATATAAGGAACAAAGTGGGCGTGGCGAGTATCAATGACAAGCTACGTGAGGGTCCGAGACAGTATAAACGTGTGTAACATTACATTGACTAATAAATGCACCAATTCGACACAATGTTTTTACGTCAAGCACAACTAAACAAAGAGGTATGCCTACATTAACTTGGAACGAACTTATACAGGGAAATGTCAAATTTCTACATCTTGAGGCTTAAATGATTGTCGGGAGACACCTGATCACTATCTTTATGGTAATCCTTTTTAAGGTCACGCTTGGATAGTGCCAAAAAGTAAATTACATCACATAATTGATGCCTGACTTCAGTCTTGGGATCACATACATCATTTTCATACATTACACTCGAGATACTACTCTCAGGTTGGGTCTATCTGATACAACTTGTTTCAAACAAGTAGCTATATGTCTGACTTGATACACAATATCTATGACCCAAGGGACGCGGTCATCTATGGCCACACATACTAGTCTGGTCTGTATAACTTTGGAATTTTTAGTAAACGAATTTATATCATAATCATCATCATCTAAGCCTCAATACCAACCATGTTGGGGTCAGCTACATGGATCCAATCAGCTCTATTTTGGGCCATACTCCGATCAAGATGTAAAGATTTAGAATCTATCTTTATAAGTTCTTCCCAAGTTAATTTTGGTCTGCCTCTGCTTCTTTTAATTGTGCTTGACTCAATAACCTTGCTTCGAATAGGTGCACTTGTCGGTCTGTGCTGCACATGAGCATACCATTTTAGACGGCCTTCATGCAGCTTGTCCTCGACACTCACCACCCCTACTTTATTCCTGATATAGTCATTCCTCAAACAGTCTTTTCTTGTCCTCCCACACATCCATCTCAACATACACATAATTTATATGAGTATTATTTGAGTATAAATTTAAATATTCAAAATATAAAATATACGCATGGAACCAAACTTCAGAAGTTGGGCAAAATTCCGTTGAAACTTCAAACTTCGACCATGGGCGATGTCAAATCCTCAATACTTCAGTCTCTAAGTTGAGGTTTTCGTGTGTATTTTCATCCCAACATCTCCGAAGTTGTTGAAGTTTCCTCAAAGTTGGCGAAGTTGGAGCGAAGTTGAGATGACCCAAAACATTAATCCTAACTACTGCCCCAAAAGCCATATAAGGTATAAATGTCGCCTCCAACCCTCTTCACAACCTCTAATATCAACTCCTATGTTTGTTTGTTGCCACTCTTTCCTAGAAAGGGTGCTGCAACTACTATTTGACTGTATATTGTATAGAATACATATGCTGAACTGTATTTGTATATGTGTATTGCACATTTGACCCTTGCAAGCAAGACATTGTATTATCAATCTACCTAGGGCTAGAGAGTCGTGAATTGTGTTTTTGTATTAAATTAACATATATAAGATAGTTATAACATAATTAGAAGTTTTCAATCAAAGTTTCCTTCAAATTAACCTCATTTTCTTCATAAAACTGCATCGAAGTTTGTCTCTAAACTTCCTTCAATTATTCAATCTTCCACTTCCAAAGCTGGCAAAGTTGACACGAAGTCAAATTTCTGCACAGTGATTACACATAAATATTGCTAGGTAAACACACATACACACACACACACACACATGTATAATATGTGATATATATGTATACATATATCATATATGTATATTTGGGTGTGTGTTTATGTGTGTAAGTAGTTTAATGAATAATAAAAAATTCATAATAAAATACATACACATAGTCTCTATACAAAAAGCAGCCGCAAATGCGGCCATATGCACTACTTATGCGGTCAGGACTGCATAGATATATGCGGTTCGTAGAGGTGACCAGACTGCATATGCAGCCTCATGCGGCATTTGAGAACACTGATTTCGGTCAAAATCTTAAACCGTGAATCCTCCAACCTGAAGTTTGCCATTCTACTCTCATTTTGTTTCAACACCTGAAACTAACTTGCATTAGCGACTTTGTTAGGGTGAAAGTGCCAACTGCCAACCCTTCCCCAATTGTAACAAGATTGTGTTGTTTGGATATCTTATTTTGCATATTGTCTCTTCCTTTGGTCGTTCTCGATTTTATTCATGTTCTCAACAAATAAACGCGTATCATTTCGTTTTTTTTGGGTTTATTTCTTAACAATAAAGTGATGAGTCCAACCTTTCCCCACGTGCTTTTTATTTTTTTCTTCTTCTTTACATATGTTGGTTTTACACCAACCCGAGAGCATATCCGACAGTTTTTTGGTAGATGTTTTCCTAGGCAAAACTAAAATTAAGTCCAATGAAGTATTAAAGACAATCTACAAGATGGTCATTGTTAGATGGTTGAAGTTTGAATATATCTAGTGTGTTCAAGCGTACCAATTCAAAATAATGCTATTGAGTTGGGACATTTAAATGGGGGGAGTAGATCTAAATTAACTAATGGAGAGTTCATAACAGTTTCATTACATCTTAATGTAGATATGACTACAAATAAAGCTGTTTAAATCTGAATGTTGGGTGGCATTTTTGAGCGAGGTCTTTGCTATCTAGACCTAGAAGTCGAGTTTTACAACAAAGAAAATAAGAATAACTAGAAAGAGGACACCAGTCTGTTGTTGGAGAATGGAAATGCCAATGTCCAAAACTCCTTTATCTCATCACGCAATCATTCATTTAACTTGGAGTCTATGAGATGCAATCCACTTTTTATTACAAGGTGTGGGGTATTTTCTTCTAGAACAAGATTCTGAAACTATTGGGATCAGGTTGCTGGAGTGCATTGAAAAATCAACTTCTTAACATCTTTGATCTCTCCTGAGTTAAAGCAGAGATCGATGTTCTATCAGGAGAAGCTGAGTTTGGGCGACCAACTGAAAGGTAGTGTGATTAGTAGTCTGGTAGATGCTGAAAATGTTTCTTGGGAGTTCTTTTTGCCCACTTTCCATCTTTACCCTTCTTTTTAGCTATCTATGACAGCACGGTAAATTATTTAGATATTGGGTTTTTGTATTTTCAAATGTGTTTTTGAAATGTTTCAGTGTATTGTCCGTGCCACTGTCATTGGTTTCACAGAAACTATGCTGCGACGTATTGGGAAGAAAGCACAAGTGCCACATCAAGATACCTTTAAAAGTCTCACTGATGCAGTCAACTTGCAGGTTATAAGTGAATTCCGAGGTTTTTCTCTTCCAAATTCTTTGTGGGTGCCTAAATATTATTCATGTTTGAATAACTTGCAGTTAGTAACCTCATTAGCACTTGTGCCTGACCGTGTTGTTTTGGTTCACCACCCCGAAGCTAAGGTATACTTTCATGACATTTTTATGTAACAATTAATGTGGTTATTTTGTTTTTGCTGTTAGTGCAAAGCTTTAACCCCTACCAGTTGTCTATCCTCAGATCTCAAGTTTCATTCAGATAACATGACATGAAATACATTTCTGCTACTAATATTTCATTTAAAATCGTGATTTCTCTGCTCTTTGAAGTCAAATGAATCTAGTTGCGGTCACAGATTAATTTAGCTCGCAATGTAGATGAACTTACAGAAATGGCTGGTGATAAGCTGCATTTCTGTTTTGAAGTGGGAGTAAATTCTATTACATAGACTGTTTCGACTGCTAAAATTTGGCACTTCCAACTCTTGGTTGGACAAGAGGCTCATTGTGTCAAATGATAATCACTCGAAACATCCCAATTTCACTATTTTATTGTTCGGTTGCTGCTAATGCTTTTACTACCAAGTACCAACATGGTTTTCATTCTACTGGTAGCACCTGAAAAGGTTGCTCTTTCAATTAGAAGATCTTCAGTATGTATGTTTGTGTATTTTTTTAAGGAAGTGTGTGTGTGCGTATGTATTATCTCTCTCTCTCTGTTTATATATATGCATATATAGATAGATATAGATGCATATATCATGTTCTTGTATAAGTATGATGCTATGTTACTCTTGTTTCAGTTTGTACACTTGCACCATTTTTGTCGTTTGCTCTTTTGCATGCATTGTTATTTTTCTTGTAATGCAGATGAACGTGTCTATTGTTGGTGGGACTTGCTCTCTTGATGCTTCTGTGAATGACACTTCAGTGGTGGATATCACACATCATCCCGTAGATGATCAATGTTCATGGTCGACATTGCATGCTAGAGGGTTGGGTTTTGCACTTCTTACAGTGTATGACAAAGGGCTTTCTCCTCCAGCTGCAGCAACAGCAATGGTTTGTCATTGTCATCTTAATCTTCATTTATGAATCCTATTATTTCTCATGTTCACTTTTTCAGTATATTTTCCCTTCTTTTTACCCTAGAAGAAAAGTATTAAAGAATCGACTTTTGATTTTCTGTAATTTTTTTGCTATATGACCCAACTGCTATATTTGTAAGTTTATTTCTTGTGAGGGACTTCTGATACATTGACTTTTCTGTTTGTATCTAAATTATAATATTGTGAGCTGAAGTCATTTCAGTAGCCTAAAAGTGAACATTATTATGAATGTTGGCAAATCAAGTGACTAGTGTTGAATGTTTGGATGTGAAAGTGAAGAATTAGTTCTTGACAATTTTGATGCACTACTCTGTACATTTTAACCATATTTAAGATTTGTATGACTCTTGATTAGATGTTTGACAAGATTGTCAAGGTACGATAATAATTGTTGCACCACTTCGAAAAGAATTCTCTCTAACTACAACAGTAAATGTGAATTATAGAACATGAGGTTAGTGTGTGCAATACATTATGATAATTCTATCTAATCTACCAAAATGAATCGTAAAAATTTCATGAATCCATTCCTTGTTCTAACTAGATTTGTATATTTTTATATATCAATACTCAAATCTGTCAAGCAAGAACTCTTATCAGATGGTGCTTGAAATAGCTTCTTCACTTGCAATCTAGACTCCTCGATGTGCAACACAACTGTAATATTTACATATCCATTACACATTGGACCAATTGTTTATTTGTTGATTAGCCAATGTCTAACTAAGTAGACTAGATATACAAACAATTAAGAACAACTTCATCTTCTTTTCTTTAATAAAGTAGATTTGATTTTATTAGTATATATTTTTCCTAGCTTTATTTTTCCTTTAATATTGTGTTATGGGCCTTTGTTTATTAGCTCATTAGCCTTTTTCCTTATTCTAGAATATTCTTGTTTCTAGATTATTCCTACTCTCTAATCTCCTATATAAGAGAGTCTCCTGTAATTGTTTTGATCATCTAAGACAAGCATTTTATTATTTTATATGGTATCAAAGCTTGATCCGCCTGAGACCCTCACACCCTATCCCTATCCATGCCTCCATAAACCATAATCTAGCCGCCACCCCTCCCCTTCCACTTCTTGCCGCCGCCCCCACCCAACCCCTCACCCGCAACCTCTCCTCCACCTGCTGCCCGCCGCCAACCCTCTCTCTCTCCTTCCCCCGCCCTCCTCTCCTATCCCCACCACCACCCCTCATCCTTTCCCTCCCCTACACCTGCCGCCCCAGCCCACCTAGGCCGCCAGCCGCAGCCACCAGGCCGCCGTCAAACAGCCAACAGGCCGCCGCCACTGCCCGCTCTGGCCACCACCTTCCCACCTCCACACACCCGCCGCCACCTCCTCTCACCCCCTACTTTTATCTCTCCTATCGGGTAACCACTGTCTTCCTTCCTTCCCTTTCTGTTCATCTCTGGACATCTTCGGTAACTTTCCAGTCATAGCAGGTTGACGGTGTAACCGGATCTCGCTGGATTTTCTGCCCACGCCTCATGGTGGAGTAAGTTTTCCTCAATGTTGGCGTCGGTTTTCTATATCCACTGCTGCCCCTCCGTGGGTTTCTGGGATCTGATACGTCAGATCTCCGTATGCTATTTTCTGCCCGTGTATGGGTGTTCTTAGCTCTGCCCCTTGGTTGGGTTTCTGCTGCTTTTGTCTACTGACTGCTATGTGCCTGCTACTGCTACGTGCTTGCTAATCTGTCTACTAACTTCACTTCGGCCTGCTCATTTTGTCTGCTTTGTCGTCCTGCATTCAATGTGCCCAATGGCGTCCTCAGATCCACTTCACAATCTCTGCGTATCGACAACTAAGTTGGACGACTCAAACTATCATACCTGGGCGGCCTCCTTTGAACTCTACGTCAAGGCTCAGGGGCGCTATTCCCATCCTTCTACTAAAGGTCCGGATGTACTGACTGCTATTGCGGATGACAAGACTAAATAGACGTATGACCTGTGGTCCAAGGACGCCTCTGGGGTTATGACCTGGATGGTCAACAGTGCTGAACCCAAAATCAGCAAATCTCTTCTGCGCTTGCGCACAACTAAGGATATGTGGGATCAACTATCTCACGTATATTCTCATTAACAAAATCCCAAGAAGGTCTTTGATATTTTCAAGCACCTGGCCAAGAAGGAGTATTCTCCCACAAATGCTATTGAAGATTACTACAATCAGTGCTGTGCTCTCTAGGATGAGTTTGAAGTTTATTATCCGCTATCCTCAGATATTAAGGAAGCACAACGACAACGGAATGAACTACAACTTGTTCAATTCCTAGTCGGCTTACCACCCTCCTCTGCGGGTGTCGTTGATTAGATTCTCTCCAGTGATCCGTTGCCCACCTTACACGATGTTCCGAAACGCGTGCAACTATTGCCTTCTGTCTCTCAGGAAACTCTTGATATTTCTGATAGTGCTTCCCTTGTTGTTCGTTCTGGTGATTCCTTCCGTGGACGTGGCCGAGGTTGTGGCCATGGTCGAGGCCTCTTAACTCCAAGTGCTGGTCGTGGTTCGTACTCCTCTGGCTCTGACTCCTCTACTGAACCACATTACTGCAACTTTTGCAAGCGCAACAATCACACTGAAGACGACTGTTGGATCAAGCACGGTAAACCTGTTTGGGAAAATCAGGTTTCTTCAGACCAGTATGACCTCTGCTTCTACGTATGCCCCGCCATCTGTTGATTGGATCCGATCTGAGGTTGAGAAATTGCTCCAAGCACACCTGGCCTCCTCTGCTGAGACTTCCACTGCTGGCGGTTCTGCTCTTCTGACACAATGTGCTCCTCTGCACAATATGGTAAACATAAATGGGTTATTAACTCCGGTGCCACTTCTCATATTATTGGCAATCGGTCTTTATTTTCTACCTTGCATAAAACTGTTGCTATTCTGCCTGTCACATTAGCCGATGGTTCTCAAACGCCTGTTTCCGGAATAAATATCTATACTGCTGGTCGTCTTATTTTGAACTGAGCACTTTTTGTTCCTAAATTCCCTATCAACTTGTTATCTGTGGCTAGAACTGTTGAGAGCCTACAATGCTCAACTCGGATGGTGTTATCTTTCAGCATCTGCGCACGAGGATGAAGATTGGTTCGAGCCATGAGGGACCAGACGAACTCTACTATTTGGATGCACCAAAGACGAATGCTTATTTGACTACTTCTGTGACCGACATTCAGTGGCACTACCGCTTGGAGCACTCTTCACCAGCAAAACTGAAGCATTTATTACCTGACATTTCTGAGTCTGTTTTTCATTGTGAGACATGCCAGTTAGGGAAACAAACTCGATCTACTTTTACGAAGAAAAATTGTATTAGTTCAAAAGAGTCTTTCGAGTTAAAATACAGTTTTTCGTGCTCTGTTGCTAGTATTTCTGGATTTCGGTACTTTATGAGTTTTATTTACGATTTTTCTAGAACCACCTGGTTGTTTTTGTTAAAAGACAGATCTCATATACTTGACGCTATTACATCTTTCTTTGCTGAGATACGTACCCAGTTTGGTAAACCTATTAAAATCTTTTGAACTGATACTGCTCTTGAGTTCATGCAAAAGTTAGTCAATCTATTTTGTACCAAAATGGGTTCTATTCACCAAACCTCCAATGCATATACACCCCAATAGAGTGGCATTGCACAGCGCAAGAATCGACACCTTTTTGAGGTTGCACATACTCTTCTCTTATATGTATTCGATACTGGTAGGACACCTATTTTGGAGTATCAGTGCTTCATAGGGGGAGACAAAAGACTAGGGATGTAATGTTTACCTTTAAAGGAGATGAAATAGATATTCTTTGGATAGAAATATAGAATAAACCACAATGGATTTAGTCACTAAAACACGATGCATGTTAATCAACAATTCTAAATTGAAGCCTTTTAGTGAATGTGGAGGACATCAACGTGCATAAAACTTGCACCTTAGCAGGGAAAGCATCCACAAGCACCATGTAAAGATGAATAATTGGTTTGCGATAAAGAACAAGCAAAAAACCATGATTATATACGAAAATTCTTTAGAAAGCAAAATCCCAAAAAGTGAAGGAGGTAGAAACAATAAAGAGAAGAAGGAAGATGGCATTTATCAAGGGGAATGGTGACTAAACTCGAACTGACTTCAAGGAAGAAACTGTGATAGCCTTGCTGCTAGCTACTACTTAGCAGAGAGGGTTGAGACATGAGATGGTGTCAGGTGTGCTAATTGAGCCATGCCAGTTTTTTTTTCAATTTTTCCTAGTTGAATATGGGCTGGATATGGCATGGATATGGCTTAAGAGTATCTGACACGTATCCTGAAGTATCCACAGACCATTGGTATCAGATACGAGTACGACACTTGTGTTGGAGTATCCGCGTTTCATAGTGTGAGATTAATAATAAGATCAAAGGCGATGCATTAGACTACTGACTTTTCCATTTTTTTGTCTTCCCTGAAACTACTTAACTTGTACTTTGTCAAGTAGAAGTGGCCACGATGCACTCACATGCACGACTCACCGTCCAAGCTAGGGTTTAACCGGTCACCCTAAGAAAACTAAGCCCATGTTTGCCACATGGATAGATAGGAGCCTATATCATCACTACCATCTCTTTCCGACACCTTGGTACAATGATGGGTTGCACCCATAGTGACAAAATCGGGATTCAACAACTTTTCGACTGGCCGAAAAAGTCGGAATTTGGAATAAATCGGAAAAATTCGATATATTTTGGTCAAAGTTCGGTTCGGTCAACTATTCAGAAATAATCAAGAATAAGTTGGCTATATATACACACATATATATACATATATACACACATATATACATATATACACACATATACGCATATACATACACATTCCGCTGATTGGCGAATTCCGCTGGTCCCGAATGAAGGGTCCCGGGTTCGAAACTACACGGAGAAGCATCTCTTGATTTACCACCCTCCCGGGAGTCCGGCCTTCGCCACGAGTTATGGGAGAGGGGGAGAGAAATCTTTCTCTCTTAATCCCATACATATATATACCTATGAAGCACGAATACTCCAAAACAGGTGCCGTACCCATATCCGATACGTATTGGATACCAATACTCTGTGGATACTCCTGGATACGTATCAGATACTCCTAATCCGTATCCTGCCGTATCCACGCCGTATCCAGTCGGTTAAAACTAGAAAAAAAATCTGGGCATGACATTGTTTGATTAGCATTTGACACCAGCTCATGTCTCAACCCTCTTTGTTAAGTAGAAGCTTACACCAAGGCTGTCATAGTTGCTTCCTTGAAGTAGTTCAAGGTTAGTCACCATTCCTCTTGCTAAATGCCAATCTTCCTTCTTCTCTTTATTGTTTGTATCTCCTTTGTTTTTTGGGATTTCACTTTTTAAAGAACTTCAATATGTAATCTGGATTTTTGTTTGTTCTTTATTGCAAACCAATTCATTCACCTTTACATGGTACTTCTGGATGCTTTCCTTGCTAAGGTGCAAGCTTTAAGCACGTTGATGTCCTCCGTATTCTATGAAAGGGTTCAATTTAGTATCGTTGGGTTAACATGCCTCTTGTTTTGGTGACTAAATCCATTGTGATTTATTTTGGATTTCTATCTAGACAATATCTATTTCATCTCCTTTGAAGATAATCATTGCATCCCCATCCTTATGTCTCCCCCTATGAAGCACCGATACTCCAAAATAGGTGTCCTACCAGTACTTAATACATATTTGATGCTAATACTCCCTAGATACTCTTTAATACATACCAAATACTTCTTAAGTCGTATTCCTTTTTTTATTAGCAGGATATGACCTCAATGCAGCCAGGATACAACCAACCCATTTAGCAGCCAAGAGAGCACCCCACTCGTGTGATCCCTCAAAATTCCAAAACCATGTGACTTCCAACTCTAGACCCCCCAATTGTATTGTGTTTTGAGAATGAAATTGGTATTGTCTGTTAAACTTTTAAAATAAACATTAAAAAAATGGTTGTATCCATGTCGTACCCGTATCTTATATTTTTTGAAAATTGTCATATCCCCGTACCGCACCCGTACCCGTACCCGTATCCATTTATGTATCTATATCCTTGCTTCATAGTAGCTAGCTATACCCTGAGAGAAGATAGTTTGGTATCACAGATGACACAACTCACTTTACAAAACATTACATGATACATGAAATGTGAAAGGTTTGGAATGTGATATTATCTATGTCTTTTTGTAACTTGTCTCACATTAATATGAATGAAAGACCCCTTTTTAAATCATTGTTTGATATTATGGTATTGGTTTCCATTTTCTTTAGAAATATTGTGATTTTTGAATGAAATTTGATTGTCTTCATCTATTTTTAAATAAATATATTGGTTATTTTAAAAAATATTAAATAAATATTAAAAAATTGCCGTATCCATGACGTACCCGTATCCTATATTTTCGAAAATTGCTGTATCCCCGTACCCGTATCCGATACGTATCCGTATCCGTGCTTCCTAGATACATACGCATATATATAAATATATACACATATATATACACATATATACATATATACTCATATATGTATAAATATATGTACATATACATATATATGTATATAATATCTATACATGGAATATGACTTCGACTTCGAGCCGACTTCGACAGGTGTGGACATGGAAGTTTGTCAAAATGTCGAGGAAATGCCGAGGATTTTTACAACCAAACTTCGATGCAACTTCAACAAAAATTAAGCTAAAAATAGTCATTTTGTGATGAAATTTGACACATTTCATTAAATTTAACTAAAAAAAACAATATGTCTACATATAGGGGATGTTTGGTTAGTTGGATTTACTGAAATTTTGTATTCTGTCCATCTGTATTGTTGAAATGCTGCATTCTCAAAATCCCGCAAAGTAAAATTTTATGTTTGGTTTGTTGGATTTTTTAAGTGTGGTATTTATCTTTTTTCGTGTCTCCTGTCTTGCCCATGATGGATTTTGGCGTCCGGGAGAATTTTGATGGAGACCAAAATGCGGGATTTCTATTCTGTCTGAAAATCCCGTGATTAGTCCCATTTCTCCAATCCCGCAAACCAAACATAAAATTTGCTGAACTGGAGTCCAAAATACAATCTAATGCGGCAAAATCCAGGTAACCAAACGTGCCCATAGCGATCCATATAGGTTTACATATGTAGATAAATACACGATTACATGCAGTCGTCTCCGAACTATAGAGTTCTTCCATATATAAAGTTTGTGACTATATAAAAATGGTGTAAATCTATGGTGGATTTAGCAGAGGGGGTCGGTCTATTACTACTAGCTTAGAATAGTATAAAATAACATCAAAATCATATTACCTCAAGCTGCAACACTTTTTCCCCCTTACAGTAAACTCCACAAAATACCAGAAGAATGTTGCCAACTTCGACGACTTCGACATATGTCGAGGACATTGTGGAATTTTTGAATGGACTTGGGTCAATTTCGTCAACATATGGAGAAATGTCGACAACTTCGACGAAATGTCGAGGATATTGTGGAATAAGGATGTTTACGTGGATTCGACGTCGTCGGCCGTCGACATAAACATTATCGGTGAAATTTCGCCCCATGTCGATGACATTTAGTACCATGTATCTATATAAGTTTACATATATAGATATGTATATGTATGTACATATATACATACATAGCGGATCCAAATGTAACTATTAAGGTCACTAGACATAATCTTATTGAGTGGAAAAAGTCGGAACACAATGAAAGAATAGTTGAATAATAACGATGGACTGTCATGAGAGTGGGGGGTTGGAGGTTTAGTGTATATTAGGTGTTTTCTTTACTGGTTTGGTAAAAAAGGAGCAAACGTGTAAAGACCTCGCTGTTCAACAACCCCCAATTAAGGAAGGCCAAAAAGATGAGAGCCATTACCTAAATTTTTTTTCCAAGGATCCAAATTTAGCAAATAATAAAAAACAGTAAATAATTTCTTTTAATTCAAATATATCGTTTAAAAGATGTTCTCTAGGACTTACATAACTTTCCATCATCAGAATTGTACATATGAGAACTATAAGAGAAGAAGTATCTATCTAATCCTCCTTACAAGTTAACTTTGATGTCTTTAAGTAGTTTCATCTGTCCATCATATCTTGATAACATCTCATCTAGCATGTACCTAAAACGTTGTGAAACCAAAAGCATAGATCAGTATATCGATATATATTGTGTACGTGGGGTGCATACAAAAGTATGCAACTAAGTTAATGACATATATTCCATCAAATATTTGCAAATCAGAACTGACATTTTCTTCACATACTCTTTATTTGATACTCATAGTGACATTATAATTAAACAAAACTAAATAAACATCCAACAGTTTAGTTGCTCAATCCTCGAAAAACACAGGCAAATTAATGCTGGTAGTCATAAGCTTAACCACGTACCTTTTGTATAACCATGCAGATCTTGCACTCATACTTTAAGCACATTATCCAATCAAACAAGAAAATCAAGCAACCAACATTTAATCTGCATGTATGTAAATCCTAAAGCGTTACCATCATATTCAAATTACTAATCATGATTTAGCCTAGGGTTTAGGTTTCTTTAGTATCCTAATTTCCATGTTTATTGCTCTAATGACTCAAGAACCCTAATTTGTATTAGGCGTAATCATTATTATCATGCATCATGAACACTTATATCAGATTATGTGCCTTAAGGTCATATTGTGTTACATCATTGGTGGTCAAAATTCTAATTACACATGTTGATTATTATTGGTCTAGAAATCCTGATTATTCATCATCCTTATCATCATCATTTTAGATCTCATCGTAGTCAACTATATCAGTTTATATGGCAAAGGAAATGTTTTTCAATATTACTCAATATGTTAATTGTCCGATCTAAAAATTTTCATGTATTAATCATTACTTAATCATGCATTAGATCTACTTTTGGAATTAGGATCAAATCCTGGTCATGATACTATTTTATTTGTATTCTACTTGTTCTTCCGGTCAATTTGATATATAGTTCCGCTATATTTGGGTAATCCTCGCAATTACCACGATTTAAACAATATAAACATCTATACCTCAAACAAAGGGTGATGTGGCGGCTCCTTCCATGGAGACTCGGAATGAAAGGGATGAGGGGCAAAGTATTTTAAAAGATCATGGACTTCCATGTCATTGTGGCAAGCCCCATGTTACGAGATACAACAAGAGTGTCACGGATGAGGAAGAGCATTGCCATGATGAGGGGAGTAAGAGATCTGCTACCGCACTGCTATGGAAGGATGCACATCAAGGAAGGAGGGAATTTGGGTAGTCCTTCTCTTTATACCACTTCTTATATAGCACAAGGGTTAGAGATCAATGGGTCTTAGTTCCATAAAAGTTTCCTTATGAAATTGACAAGGTACCATGCTAGGAAAGTATTAACTATATTCCTCCCTCCTGTTCTTATAATAACAATCTCATATCTTTTACTTTATAGACCTAAAAGTCACATAAAGGAAACCACCCCTCATACCATTATTTTGGAAAATCTCTATTCATACTATTACCTTCCATTGGGAAAAGGAAAACTCTTTCATTATTCCCTTATTTATTCCTCTATATATCAGAAACTTGGTTTCCAAGACAAAACAAAATTATTACCAAATAAGTCACCTAGGCCACACGATAACTTATCATCCTCTGTATATTCATCCATATTTCAATATTAGTATTATCTATCACATAAAAATTATCTTGGGCATTTATCATGAGCACAAAAATACTTATTTCCCTATTTGGTATCCCAAGGACCCCTTTGTAAGCCTTGTTTGTGGAAATTAAGTAATTTACATCTCTCTCTCATCTTTACTCTGATGGGTCCCAAAATTAGATACTTTCTTTATAATCCTATCGTATTGATTGTACTAGGAGTGTTTGATGATAAAAGCATACATTTAAATACCCTTTTCTCTTTCTTCAAATAAGGGAAACAACATTTAATTATTACAAGCAAGTCCCTCTTCCTTGATAGGCTACTAGGAGTGTTTTTCCGCTATGAAGTTTGGAAGTAAACTCATTAAGGTCTTTCTAAACTTAACTTTGTTTTTTGGGATTTATTGGGATAACTTTCACAGACGAAACTTGCCCTTTATGTATTTTCTTAAAACAATTACCATTATCACATGGAAAGTCCTTTTTCTCTCAAATTCTAGAATTATCTTAATTTCTTTGTCATTTGTACGTGTTCAAAAAATCAGACTGAATTATCCTTATTTAATGCCTCAAACTTGTGTTGCAAGACATGGTTAGCCAATTGTTTCCATCAATTATCTAATTTACAAATTATCTTAGAATATTTTGGAAACTTGTCTATTATTCCACAATTCCATTTTTAACAAACCATAAAGTCATTATACTTTATTTATGCATGAAAACTCTCTTTTCTAGAGTATTCCACATAGTTCCATATCTAAATTACCAATTGTCCATTACTTTTAGGGATCTCTTTATTATTGGAATTTCTACTCTTTTCTTTTGCCCAAAAGTATTAATGGATTATTACAAACCACAAAACACACGAAATTCCTTTTACTTGTTCCATAAGGGCATTATTATTCCACTAACAATACCATTGGGAATTTTACTTATCAATTCATGCATTATATTTATATAATACAATTTTACCTAAATTGAGGATATTACAAAACGACTTAAAATAGAAAAATTGTGAAATAACGTGAAAAATCATGAAGAATTGTGAAAAATCGTATAAATCGCGAAAAAATGGGAAAAATTGTGAAAAGTCGCAAAAAATCGGCGAGTGACGTATCAACCGCGGTGAACATTCGGGAGCCTATAAAATTGCAAAAAAATTCGATATTTTGTAAAATTCGAAGACTTGTTACTATGGTTGCACCTCAGCACATATAACATATTTTATTTTACATAGTTCACATGTCACAACTTGGATTGGGTCTTTATCCTCTAATCCTTAATCTCAATAAGATAGTTGAGGCCTCCTTCCCACATGTGTTGTTCCCTCTTAACTGTTCGCAAGTTATTCCACATGATCTTAATCCGCACGAGGTTTTCTTTTCATGGATTTAATCTGTGTGAGTGAAAAGATACACAACCACTACAAGAAAGACCCATTCCGGATCCACAAATAGACATGAATAGAGGCTTATGGTGTTTAGGGCGCCTATTGGTAGGTATGGTAGATTATCACTTAGTTACTTAGCATGTTCATTCATCTTTATAAGCTTAATGCCCGATTGGCACAACTTAGGACGTCAAGTAAAAGTACTTCGTAACAAACTATATTACTTATAACCAATGTAACATAAATTAACCAATGTGAGTTGCCAACTTATTACTCATATGTGTGATGCCAAGCTAATACTCTCATCATGTGAGCCAGTTGACTCACCAACAATAGAGAAATCTCCTATCAGCTCAATTTAGAGAGACATTTGATTAGGTTACCAACTAGTTAGCTTGCTAACCTTAGAAAAATAATAGGAAGCATGACAATCACCTTGTCGATCGACTCACCCAGCAAGCCTATCGATCAGTCCATTTTTCAAAGAAACCAAGATACATGCTAATGTAGGTTTCAATCCTTAAGACATATTGGGACATAACTATAGTTTGTCGATTTCGACGCCATTTCTAATGGTTCAAAAACATGAAGTTACATAAATTGTAGTCAAAATTTCAATAATCTTGCTTCTGTCTACACAAGATTTTGACACAAACTTTGATGACCAAATGAAGGAATCAAGTCATGAAATTTAACCTGGATGGTCTACATACATAAATACACCTAATTATGCAATAATATGATATGCTGGTATAGGGTGGGGGACTCCTACATGTGTGAGTGAAAAGATACACAACTGTTTCGGTCAAGATTTATGTTATGCAATGTAGACACACACACACACACACTCTCTCTCTCTCTCTCTCTCACACACACACACACAGAGAGACACACACACACACATACACACATATATATATGTGTGTGTGTGTATATATGTATATATGTACTTATGCAATCACATTTGCATGTTATATCTCATATCTTGCATCGGTGTTTCAAAAAGCGGTCTGTGCGGCCGCATACAAGGTTTGGACTACCTACCGAACTGCATACTGAAAATTCCCCCTAAAAGCGGACCGGTCCGCATAACTGTCTGCACAGCCGCATAAAAGGCCGATTAATCTCCGATTTTTAGATAGACATATTTTCATTTCTTCTTTTTCACATTTACATGAATCTATGTTTGTTTAGATTTAGATCATAGTGCATGTTTGTATTTATTTAAGTTGTGATGATTGCATCCATTATTCTTGTACCTATATTATTTAGATACACAATTGTACCTATTAATTATGTAAATTCATGGTTAATATATATACACAAACATAATAATTAATAAATAAATTAATCCAAAACCGCATATACTTCCGCATATGCTCCCGCATACCACATATACTCTATTTGGTGACCTCTCCGAACGCATAACACATACCACTTTTTAAAACACTGTCCTGCATTCAATTAAGTAATACGTAACAATTTTCTTTTTTTCCGATCTCTTCAATTTATTAATGAAATTACATATAGAAATGTAAGTGGTTGGAAGGGAGGCTTCGATGGCTGATAGTCATGGAAACTGAAATTTCAACCATAATTTTGCAATTTCGGTCGAAATTTTATTCCATGCTCATAACGTGTTAATGTCATACTTGTCCATGCACCAATTAACATCCGAACCATCACATAGCCATTCATTTGTAATTCCCCACTCTTTGATAACCTCGTCCATTCTAGGGCATCACATTTTCCTTCCCCATATCTATACTGTTAATATATCTTCACTTTGTATTTATTTCTTATTTTATATTACTGCTGTACCTACATGTAAATTTCCCTTTACTATAAATAGAGAAGAGAACCCTATTGGGTGGCTCACGTTGCATACGTGCAACAACACCACAGCCGCCTCTCCTTTTACATGGTATCAAGAGCAGGTTAGGCTTCCGCAGCCGCCGGCCCTCCCACCCAGCACCGCCCCCCCCCCCTCCTCTCTCTCCCTCCCGCCGCCCCTCTCCTTCAGCCGCCGGGCGCCGGCCACCTCTCCCGCCGCCGGTCGCCGCCGCAGCCAGCAGCAGCGGCTGCTGCACCTTGCCGCCGGCGTGCGGCAGGGGCGCGGGCCTTCCGTGCGGCGCCGCTGATCCTCGGTGGCTCGTCTCATGCTGCCGTAGATCCCGTCGCACCGCTCTACAGGCTCCGTCTACGTCTCCGGGCTCTTTTTCAGCCTTTTCGGTTTCTTTTTCGGGCGCCGCTCTTGCTGCTCCGGGATCTCCGGTTGATACAACGGCCTTCTAAAGTCCTACCCGGGGGTCTCGTCTCTTCCAGTGTGGCTTCCTAATCACATCTCCTTCATGTGTGATTAGGAACCTCTCGGTTGAAGGCTGTTGATGCGTCAGTAACGCATCCTCTTTCCAGTTTCGGTCGTGACGTGTATCTCTCCGTCACGGGACGTGTATCTATCCGTCCACTCAGCCTTCTGTGTGACGTGTATCACTCCGTCACCCATATCCCTGTTGCATCATGGAGAACAAGACCTATTATGAGGTCTCGCCTATTCCTATCAAGCTCAATGGGAAGAACTTTCTGCTTTGGATGAATGCGGTTCATACTGTCTTGGAATCGAGGGACCGCGCCAAGTTTGTTGATTCTGCGCCTCTCACGAGCACTGACAAAGACTATGCCGAGTGGAAACGACTTGACAGCCTTGTGAAGACTTGGCTGTGGGGTAGCATGGAATCGTCTATTGCTTCGAGGTTCATGTTCTACTCCACTGCTAAGGAGATTTGGGATGCTGTTAAGCAGCACTATGCTCAGGAGAAAAATGCTCTTCGCCAGTTTATGATCTATGATCGTCTGTTTGCAGAGAAACAGGGTGATCGATCCCTTGAAGAGTATTTTGGTGTGATTCAGTCTATTTCCCAGGAGTTGAGCTACTATCATCCCGTGACGGTTGCTGCGCAGATTAAAGACAGAGATGATCTTGTCACTGCCAAATTCCTCTCCGGCCTTAGCTCTTCTTTTGGTTCAGCACGCAGTGTGATTCTTGCATCTGACAGATTACCGAGCCTTGCGGAGGCCTTCTCTAGGATTCAACAGTCCACCTTTGAATCTGTTGATCCTTCTCCGGTTGTTCCTTCTGGAGATTCTCATGCCTCCATTGCTGCAGCAGTTCGCGGAGGACGACCTGCATCTACTACAGCTGACAGACCTGGCTTTGGCAGAGGACGTGGGTCTCGTCCTCGATGTACTTTCTGTGAAAGACCGGGGCACACTGTTGACAAATGCTGGAAGAAACATGGGCGACCTGCCGCCCCACCTGTTGGAGCTGCCAACTGTGCTACTTCTGACTCTACACCTGCGAGCTCGACTTCTTCTGGCATTACACTTACTCAGGAGGAGTATGACCGGTTTATTCAGGCTACTCAACATTGGAGTGTGGGCGCCTCTTCTGCTTCTTCAGCGCATCTTGCCTCTACCGCGGGTAATCAGGCTACATCCTTTATGGCTTCTGGATCCGCAACTCCCTGGGTGGTTGACTCTGGTGCCTCCCAGCACATGACTGGTATGAGGCGACTGCTCCGCACTTTTGACTCATATATTCCTCACCCATCTGTTACCTTGGCAGATGGGTCTGTGAGGAAGGTGGTGGCTAGTGGTTCTGTGTCCCTTACTCCAGATATTGATTTGAAATCTGTTCATTTTGTGCCTGAATTTCCTTTCAATTTACTTTCTGTTGCCAAGTTGATTGACACTATGAACTGCACAGTAACATTTGGGCCTTCTTGCTTTGTCTTACAGGATCTCAAGAGTTTGAAGATGATTGGTGGGGGGCCTAGGAAAGGTGATCTCTACCTCTTTCCTGGTGATTATCTACCTCGTCATCCACCTCCTGCTCCAGTTTCCTCCGCCATGCTGAGTGGTTCCCCCTTGCTATGGCATTGCAGATATGGCCATCCATCCTTAGACAGCTTGAAGAAATTGGAACCCGATCTTGCTCATGTGTCTTCTTTAGAGTGTCAGTCCTGTCAGTTGGGCAAACATCATCGGTTGTCCTATCCTGTCCGAGTCAATAATCGGGCTTCTAGCCCGTTTGAGTTGGTTCACAGTGATGTATGGGGTCCTGTTAAAAACCAAAGTTATAATGGTTTTAGTTATTTCATTTCCTTTGTTGATGATTACTCTCGCATGACATGGATTTATCTGTTGAAAAGTCGGGAGTCTGTGCTTTCCATTATCAAACATTTTCATAAACAAATTCAAGTTCAATTTAACTGCAATATCAAAATTTTTCAATCTGATAATGCTCTTGAGTATGTTCAGAAAGCAATGAATGAGTTTTGCAGTTTGGTTGGTATGATTCATCACACTTCTTGTCCTCATACTCCTATGCAGAATGGTGTTGCTGAACGTAAAAATCGCCATCTTTTGGATATCACTAGGTCTATCATGTTTGCATCCAATGTGCCTAAACGTTTCTGGTCTGAGGCTCTTCTCACTGCCTGTTTTTTGATTAATCGGCAGCCCTCTTCTGTTTTGAATGGGCGCACTCCTTTTTCTGTTTTACGCCCTATGGACACACCGTTTCATGTTCCGCTTCGGGTTTTTGGCTGTACATCCTTTGTTCATAATTTTGATCCCAAACAAGACAAACTCTCTCCTCGGTCCTTGAAAACCTTGTTTCTTGGTTACTCTGGTACGAGTAAAGGTTACAAGTGTTATTGCCCCAGTTTGCGTCGTATGTTTGTCTCTAAGGATGTCACCTTTCATGAAACCAGCCCGTATTTTGCACATGCTATGAGCAAGGGGGAGCAATTAAGTGAGGGAGTGCCACCCACAATTCCAAGTGAGGGAGTGCCACCTATCATTGTTGAAGACATATCGCCTGATTCACCTACCATTCAACCCTATACCCAAGTTTATCATAGGCGAGGTAGACCGGATCCAGATGAGGTAGCGGCACAAGTCCATGAGCCTCCTTCCCCATCTTCTACTCAAGAGATTCCTGCAGCGGCTTCTGATCTTGACCTTCCTATTGCTGTCCGGAAAGGTATACGATCATGTACTATTCGACATGCCATATCCAATGTATGTTGTTTGTCGCACTTATCTACACAGGCTCGTGCATTTGCTGTTGGGATGGATTCTGTTCAAATACCAAGGAACCACTTAGAGGCTATGAAGGACAGTGGCTGGAGGCAGGCCATGCAGGTGGAAATTTCTGCTCTGGTTGATAATGGCACATGGGATCTGGTTTCCTTACCTGCGGGCAAGAAAGTTGTGGGCTGCAGATGGGTCTTCACAGTCAAACACAATCCTGATGGTTCGATTGAGCGGTTGAAGGCCAGATTGGTAGCCAAGGGCTACACACAGACATATGGAGTGGACTTCTTTGAGACTTTTTCTCCGGTTGCTCGTCTCAATTCTGTACGGATCCTTATCTCTCTGGCTACTACTTTTGATTGGCCTCTTTTCCAGCTGGATGTCAAGAACGCCTTTCTTCACGGGGTTCTTCAGGAAGAGGTGTATATGGAGCAACCACCAGGTTTTGTTGCTCAGGGGGAGTGTCAGCAGGTCTGCAAATTGAAGAAGGCTATCTATGGGTTAAAACAATCTCCTCGGGCTTGGTTTGACAGGTTCAGTGCTGTTGTTTTACAGATGGGCTTCTCTCGTTCTATGACTGATCACTCTCTATTTTATTCAAATTCTTCTGGTGGGTCCATAATTATTGCTGTCTATGTTGATGATATTGTGATTACTGGCAGTGATTCTACAGGCATATCACGTGTGAAAGAAGGACTACAACATCATTTTCACACAAAGGACCTTGGGAAACTGAGATATTTTCTAGGGATTGAGGTGCTTAGATCACATGCAGGTATCAATCTCTCCCAGAGAAAGTATGTGCTTGACTTACTACAGGAAACGGGTATGACTGATTCTAAGCCTGTATCCACTCCTATGGATTATCACATCAAGGAGGTGGAAGATGATATTGCATATTCAGATCCAGGTCACTACAGGAGAATAGTTGGGAAGCTGATTTACCTAACTGTCACAAGACCTGATATTTCTTTTGCTGTTGGAGTAGTAAGTCAACACATGTGTACACCACGACAGTCACATTGGACAGCGGTATGCAGGATTCTGAGATATCTGAAAAATGCTCCTGGAAAGGGGATCACTTATTATAAACCCAAGAGTCCTCTATCTTCCTTGACTCTTACAGGCTATGCAGATGCAGATTGGGCTGGTAATCAAGTTGATAGACGATCTACATCTGGCTACTGCACCTTTCTTGGTGATCATCTGATTACCTGGAAGAGCAAGAAACAACAAGTGGTGGCACGATCTAGTACTGAGGCTGAGTATCGTGCTATGGCACATGCATGTTGTGAATTACAATGGGTCAAATCTGTCTTATCTGAGTTGAAGATTTTGATTCAAACTCCCATGATTCTCAAGTGTGACAATCAATCTGCTATACATATTGCCAGGAATCCTGTTTTTCATGAGCGCACAAAGCATATAGAGGTTGACTGTCATTTCATCAGAGATCAGATACAGAATGGCAATGTGGTGACGCCATATGTTAAGTCTGAAGATCAACTTGCTGATATCTTGACAAAGCCATTAGGTCCAGCAGTGTTCCAGAATTTATGCGGCAAGCTGGGCATCCACAATGTGTACACTCCAGCTTGAGGGGGAGTGTTAATATATCTTCACTTTGTATTTATTTCTTATTTTATATTACTGCTGTACCTACATGTAAATTTCCCTTTACTATAAATAGAGAAGAGAACCCTATTGGGTGGCTCACGTTGCATACGTGCAACAACACCACAGCCGCCTCTCCTTTTACATATACCATTACATGTTTATATGAAATATGCAATACAATATTACATGATTATCATCAGGCATCTGACTTGTCTTAAAGGGATTAGATCAAATAGTCCACAATATAACTCATGTGGATCGCCAATTGCAGGAAAACTAGGGTTTTACTGAACTAGCAAGCAACACAAACAAGCAAGCCTTTAGATTTGAATCCTTTGCAATAGGATACATATTCATTCAGTTCTTATTTTCCATAATATGCTCTCTAGAATCACATTCATTTTTATTTTCCACCTCAATTCTCATTCATATTGCATGTTCAATCCATTTTCCACATTTTTTTCAACAATTTAAGGCAATTTCTACCATAAACTAGTAAATGAAAGCAGTGGAGAACTATTCTGTAGAATACATTCATTTCATATCCACGAGACCATTCAAATTTGGGAAGTATGCAAAGGCTTTATCTTAATCTATTTTATGACTGAGATTGTCAATTAGCATGAATTAGAACAAAAGAGGGTGAATTTGTGCATGTTTAATTCATTTGGTACAACAACATGGACATTGACCTTGTATTATTTACTCATTTGATATACATTTATATTTGATCCATTTGCATTATCTCTGCTTAGGGTTCACCAAAATCTAGCAAATTTCGTATCTTTTAAGAAGAGTTAAGCCCTAGACCTCCAATCTAGCATAACGAAGTGAATTGGGGAAGAAAAGATGGAAGATCATGAGATTATAATCCATCTTTGGGGAAGAATGAGTTGGAGGGTTAGGAGGAGAAGATAGGAGATACACGAAGAAAAGCAGATAACTAATCTCGATTTCTAGGTGCAAACAAATGATATATTCTTGAGTTGAGATCTCCCAAAATCCCTTGATTTCCACCTCAAATCACTCCTCTAGCCCAAATTTTGTGAGAATAAAGTTTTGACAACGAAGAACATGGTGCTCTGAGTGTTCTGGAATTGAGATCAACTACAGGGGTGATATTTATATTTTTTTGATACACTTTGATAGCATTTCAGTGTTTCTAGGGGATTCACCTCGATCTCTCGCATCGACCTCCCAAGGTCAATGCCCCAATGAGAAGCTATCTTAAGCATTGAGTGATGCAAGATATTGAAGTGATATCTTTGACTAAGTGCAAACTTTACGATTCTTTTATAGGCGTGACATCGATCACTTTGGTCGATGCGGACATGGCATCGACCACCCTTAGGCCTATAGGAGCCTCCAAACACAAAAACTCAAGCATATGGAATAATTATGAAATCATGTGAGCCTTTAATATCTTTATATACCTATAAATAAAGGTAAGCGACGTATCTGTGTGCCTGCTTTTCACGTGTCTGTGTACTTGCTTCTCCAACAGCTAGGGTGCCTGCTTGGCGCGCATGTTAGATTTTTTTTTCTTTAAAGACAACTGACATGTTTGTGTGTTTGCTTTTTCAACAGTTAGGATGCCTCCTTGGCACACATTTCAATTTTTTTTCTTTTTACATTTCTAATATAATGTGATAATTGTCATTTATTTTGTTATTTTTAATTGGTAATTAGGAAATAGTAGGCTGAGGGGGCATAATCTGACAGACAATTGTGTGTGCCACGTCCTAAATGTGACGTATCACCATATATATTATATAAAAGAAATTCATTATTTTTTAAAATTACAAATCGGTCCTTGTGTTTGTACACTACACTTTAATCTTATCTTTTTGAAATTTTATATTGTATAATGAGACTCATCAATACTATATAAAAAAGGTCGAAGGGGCGGAATGAATTTTTTTCCATTATTTTTTGGAATTATAGATCGGTTTGTATGTGTACACTACATTTTTGTCTCTTCTTTTTAAAATTTTATATTGTATAAGGAGGATCATCTACATTACATAAGAAGTCCACGAAGGGGACTGAATGCAATTTTCTCTATTATTTTTTGGAGTTACCAATAGGCCCATGCATGTATACACTATACACTACACTTTTGTCTTTTCTTTTAAAAATTTTATATTCTGTAAGGAGGCTCATCTATACTATAAAAGAAAGCCTGCAGAGGGCGTTGAATGCAACTTTCTCCATTGTTTTTTGTAATTACAAACAAGTCCCTATGTGTGTACACTACACTTTTGTCTTTTCTTTTTAAATTTATATATTGTGTAAGATGACACATCAATTATTATACAAGAAGGCCCACAGAGGGGCTGAATGCAAATTTTCCATTATTTTTTGGAATTACAAATCGGTCCCTATGTGTGTGCACTACACTTGTCTTTTCTTTTTAAAATTTTATAGTGTAAGGAGACCCATCTACACTATACGAGAAAGTCCCTAGAGGGGGTTGAATGCAATTCTATTCATTATTTTTTTAGAATTATAAACTGATCCCTCTTTTAGCGGGTAGTATGTTTCTTATTTTGAATACTAACTACATATTAGAACATGGGGCTGCCGTGGACTCGCAGGCACATCGCTGCTGTTACCAGCTCCATTGGCAGGCCGGTGGACATTGACGAATACTCCTTCACTGCTGGGTGCCTCGGGCATGCCCTGGTCTGCATCGAGATGGACAGCGAGTCAAGTTACCGAAGTCCACCATGGTGGAGATTGACTCTGTGCCGAAAACGCTGAAGCTGGAGATTGTTGCGAGGCCAGCCCAGTGCCCCAGCTGCAAGATGTTCGGGCACAGGGCAATGTCCTGCCCGCTGAAGGCGAGGAAGCCACCTCCAGAAAAAGACGTCCAGATCAGATTGGGGAAAAAGTCTGGTGTTCAACCTTTTGCCAAGTCAATAACCAAAGAGCAATCGAAGGTGTTCCAGCAAGGGGAGAACACCGGGTCTCCTGATCAGGCCGAGGAAGACGAAATCCTTATGAGTCTTATCTCCCAGCAGGTCAATGAAATAGTTGTCAACTGTGAAGTTGGGAATCACCAAAGCCTGTCTGCAGATTTACACCTTCAACCGGTTGAACCTGACATGTTTGGGGGCTCGCCAGTGTGCAACGAAGGCAGTCTCAACTTTGACTGGGAATTGGAGGTACCTCAACTTCATAGTAATGACACTGTATCAGACTCCTGGAAGGTCAATAGGATATGGGAAAGCTACGGATTTTCAGTCAAATATCAAAACCGAAAAGAAAAGCTCGTTGAAGAAGATGAAGACCCCAATGGGTCTGAAGCAGCTTCTGATTAGAGCTGGACCAAAAGGAAGAAAAAGTCGGCTAGGAAGAAATTGGTTCGAACCTGATATTCAGCCAATCTCTTCTCTCTGGCTGTTGGAAAGAATCCCTTGGCAGATGTTGATGAATAAGGTCCTGAGAGTTGTCAGAGTGTTGGTTAATAGAGTGTGCTCTGGATTCTACTTGTTTTCTTCACAATCTCAGAGATTGATCTTAACGCCAGGGAAGATCCAAATAGATGATTAGTACATTGATATTAGCTGACGGTCGATCACCTTGAAGGATTTTGTGGTTTGATCTCTGCTTTTGGAGTTTTCTTGTCTTGGTTTGGATGAAGAGGGATGATCCCTTGGCCTTCTAGTTATGCTAGATCTCTCCAGTAGCTATTGATACAACACCAGGCTGCCAAAAACGTCACTTCTTTGAAGATGTGCATACTGCTGTGATTAATATTGGTGGGCCTGGTTGTTTGTCTATCTAGTTGCTGTTTGATGTCTGCATAGAATTAGCTTGTTATAGGTTTCTTTCTCTTTTCTCCTTTAAGGAGGTCCTTTTCAGGACCCTTTTCTGTTTCTCTTGGATGTTTTTTCTTTCATCCTGTACTTTGGGGGCGCAGGCTACCTTGTACCTAAAGTTTTGGACCCATCTTAATGCAATAGAGTTTTTTACCGACCAAAAAAAAACATATACAAAAATGATAATTCAAACTCATACAAAAAGCTTATCCAACAAATTAATTATAGCAAACAAGAATAGATGTCAACCAACTCATTATGCCAAAATTATTATATGATCACGCATTATATTGATTCAACAGTATACCACGTGCGTAGCACGTGTTTTCCGGTCGTGTTACCATAATGTCCCTCTTAATTAGAGGTTAATAAATGCTAATTTATTTTATAAAAATGACTGAATCATGTTTTTTTTAATGTCAATTAACCCCTTTTAGGCGGGCCACATTTGGACCCACCCCATCGGAATAAACCCCGGAACCAAGCACGTGGCGGCAAGTCAACCCCGTACCATGTCTTATAACTTAAATTTCCGTCGCTAGGGTAGCCTCTAGCCAGTGTGTATGCATGAGGTTTGTACCATGAAATTCATCCCTAAGGGGATTTGATACCAAGACCTCTTATTTAATGGACCACCTTGTTTACTAGCTGAGAGAACCTTGGTTTGAGCTATGAATCATGATTGTATGAGCAATGCCACTATATATATACCTTTTGCTTTATGTTTTCTTTATGCTCTAGACTTGCCTTTGTCTTTAGCTTTTTTAATCCCATATTGCCTACTATTTCTCACTTACTCTCTTATGCTACAAAAGAGAGTGTCTTATATTTTTTTGACACATCAAATAAAGGTTTTCTTATACTATATAATATCATACGTGTTCGATCCCCCTTAACCTAATGCTTCCCAAGCCTCTCTCTAAGCCCCTCAATCTCTCCAGCCCGTCGCCCCCACCCTTCCTTGCCCCTGTTCTCCCCGCCGCCGCCCACCCCTCCCTCCCTACAGTTGCCCTTACGTTCCCTATCCTTGCTGCACCCCCTCAACTCCCTCCATTTCTGCCGCCAACCCCTGCCTTCTACCCACCTTCCACCCACCACCCCCTTGTGCTGCCGTACACCATTTGCCAACCGCCCGCCTGTTGTCACCACCACAATCAACCCCACACACCCACTCCCGCAGTTGTTGCCACCAACCCCACACCCCACCTCCCTGTCAGCTACCTGCAACTACCCCCACTCTGTTGCCCTGCCACAACACCTAGCTACCAGCCCACCCACACGCCATTCACCCGCCACCTCTTCCTCTTGTTCCCTTTCTCCTCCTTTGGAAAACAACACATTGACGACATAAAAGTATCACCTTTTTTGTTTGCCTTCGCCACATGGAGTAAATCTCACACCGTCTTGGCGTAGGTTCCTTTTTTTCTTCTCTCTGCTGCCCCTATGTAGGTTTCTTAGGTTTGCTTATCCGATCTGGACTCCTCTCTACTACCCCTATGTCGGTTTCCTGGATCTACTGATCCAAATCTACTGCTTCTCTCTGTTGCCCTATGTGTGTTTCTCAAATCTACTGATCCAAATCTACTAGTACTGCTGCTGCTTATTCTTCTCTGTGCACGTCATTGCTCTGCTTCCTATGGAGACTACATATCCTCCTTAGTCTTTGTGTGTTATGACTGTGAAGCTTGACAAATCGAACTATCATCTTTGGTCGACGTCGTTTGAAATCTATGTAAAATCTCAAGGGCGCTATTCACATATCTTTGCTGTTGCTAAAGTCCCTCCAGATGACTCTGCTGATGAAAAAGCCAAGTAAGCCTACTCTCAATGGTCCAAAGATGATTCCAGGGTAGTGACATGATGGTTAACAACATCGAACGGAAGATCTGCCAGTCTCTCCTCTTCCTTCAGAATGCCAAAACCATGAAGGTACAACTATCCCATGTGTACTCTCACCAACAAAATCCAAAGAAGGTCTTCGAGATCTTCAAGAATCTGGCCAAGGAGTATTCCATTGATGGATCTGTCGAAGACAATTAAAACTAGTGTTCGACACTCTGACATGAATTCAAAGTATATCATCCTCCTCTTACATCAAAGAAGTTCAACGGAAACACAATGAACTTCGGTTGGTTCAGTTCTTGCCTGGACTTCCTTATTCCTTCTCTAGTGTTGTGGATCAGATCTTGTCTAGTAATCCCTTACCAACACTAAGGGATGTCCTCAAGCGCGTTCAACGCCTTCCTTCTATGTCCTCCCTATCTGCTTTTTCTTTTGAGCACTCGGTCCTTGCGGTTCGCTCCAATGGCCGCAGTTGCAATGGTCGTGCTTCTGGTGCTCCTGGATGTGGTCTTCCTCCTGGATCTGGGCGAGGACAACCTCCTACTGCCAATTGATTCTACAACTTTTGTGGGTGAACAGACCACAATGAGGACCACTGCTGGGACAAACACGATGCACCTACATGGGCAAACCAGGACACCTCTGATGCTTCTGAAGACTCCTCTGCCACTACCTCTAGTTCTACCCAACCCACTGTTGAGTGGATCTGCTCAGAGTTTGAGAAACTCCTTCAGGCTCCTCTGTCCTCCCAACCGCCTACGCAAGATGAAGGTCCTTCTGCTTTACTTGCGTCTCTTGCACCTTATGGTAAAAATAAATGGGTTATTGACTCATGTGCTTTTGCTCATATCTTCGGCAGAGCAGAAATATTTTATACTTTATATAAAACAACTAGAGTTCCACCATTTAGAGTGGCGGATGGAACTCAATAACCGGTGCAAGGCATCAACACTATATCTCTCTCCCATAACTTGCCATTAAAATCTGTGCTATATGTTCCAAAATTTCCTCTAAATCTTTTATCGGTGTAAACTGTTAAGAGCCTATAGTGTTAGATCACTTTTGATCCCGAGGGTCGTGTGTTACAGCCTTTAGTGCTTTATCTAGTGATCTATTAGATCTCATTCCCCTACCTCAAGTGGTAGAAAATGATCTAATTGAAGAAACTGAAGTTCCGCCTTCTTCTATAATGGTGTACAAGGGAAGATCAAAGTTACAGTTCCCTCCAAGGCCCCTCAACAATCAACTCTTCCTTCATTAGCAAATCATAACACCTCCCAGGTAAGTTATGACCTACATCTTCCTATTAGTCAAAGGAAAGATGTTCGTTCCTCCACTCAACTCCAATTAGTAATTTCTACTCTACAACTAATCTTGATGCTAGCTTTGCCCATTTACCGTTGCTATCTCTACTGTTTCTATACTGAAGACGGCTACTCAAGCTCTTAAGCATCCTTCCTGGTGTCAAACTATGGAAATTGAAATGGCTGCTCCTCACGGTCGCAAGACTTGGGATCTAGTGATCACCCTCAAAATTTCCCTACAGTTGGCTGTCGTTGGATATTCACTATCAAATATCATCCAGATGGTTCGATTGAACGGTTGAAGGCTTGTGTAATAGTAAAAGGTTATACTAAAACCTATGGGTTACTCCATTTTCAAACTTTTTCCCATGTTGCTAGACTTGATTCTGTATGTGTGTTTATATCTGTTGCCGTGAACAATGATTGACCTCTTTTTCAACTTGACGTTAAAAACACTTTTCTATATGGCGACTTGCATGAGGAAATTTACATGGAGCAACAACCTGGTTTTGTTACTCAGGGGGAGTGTTCCAAAGTCTACAGACTCATGAAAGCTATTTATGGCCTAAAACAAAGCCCACATGTGTGGTTTGATAGATTGAGCCAGATTCTTCTAAAGTTTTAATGTCGACGCTAACATTCATCACTCTTTTTTTGTAAAAAATTTGTCGCCTTCAAATGATGCAATTCTCATCCATATATGTTATGTCAATTTTTACATTATTAAAAGCTAAGAAGATGCTATATTGTTTATGTTTCTACCACGTATTCTTTATACTTGGTGCATTTACACTTTAATATGATGTGCACACTATTAATATCGAAACTTTCAAACCCATCAACAAGCACATAAATGACCACTCAAAAAGGTTCTATGTTTTCATTAATCAAACACTATTTGCTAAATTGATGAATTAGTATTTACAACTCAACTAGAGGTTAGAAGAGATAATGAAGTCATTAGACATACTAATCTGGGGTTAGGTTTAACCTGGATTTGGGTCGGTATAGTTAATAAACTACCTCTTGATGAATCAACTTCATTTTTGCGTCAACTTCAACGTCAACATTAACATCAACAACATGCATGCAAAAAATTGGTTATTAAGTATGAAAGTGAGTCGTCTTTCTATATCTTGGAAAAGAGAGAACTCACTCCTATATATAGAAGGAGGCTAAGCAGACAGAAATCCCTAGTGGGCCTCTTTATACAAAGGCCCATGTTACAAGATAAGTGAACAATAAGAAATACTTCGAAGAATAAATAAAAGTACAACAATATATCTCAACACTCCCTGTCAAGTTGGAGCATCGATGTCAATCATGCCCAACTTGCAACACAGTTCCTCAACTTTCTTGCCAGAGAGAGGCTTAGTAAATATATCTGCAGTTTGCTCATGTGATGGCGGAAAAGGAGTAGCGATCTTCTTTTTCATTACTGCATCTCGAAGAAAATGGCAGTCGACTTCAACATGCTTCGTCCTCTCATGGAAAACAGGGTTACTAGCAATGAAGGTAGCAACATGATTATTACAATACATTGGGATAACAAAAGTGAGGGAATCAATGTCTACAAGAATAGATTTAATCCATAATATCTAACGAATAGTATGTGCCATTGCACGATACTTAGACTCTGCACTAGATCTGGTAACAACATTTTGTTTCTTGCTTCTCCAGGTTACTAGATTACCTCCTACGAAGGTACAATAATCAGAAGTGGATCTTATGTCAGACTTACACCCTGCATAATCAACATCAGAATATCCAGTTACATCAAGGTGTCCATTTCTTTTATAAAATAGTCCCTGTCCAGGGGAATTCTTCAAATATTTCAAGACATGACATGTAGCCTCCCAGTGACACTGCCTAGGGCAATCCATAAACTGACCAAGAACACCCACATCAAAGCATATAGCTGGCCTCGTAATAGTGAGATGAAAAAGTTTGCCAACCAATCACTTGTAGCAATACTTGTCTTCTAAGGGTTCAGTGGACTCAACCCATAAATCATGTGCTTGATCCATAGGTGAGATTGTAGGTCGACAACCCAACATTCCAGTTTCAGCCAGTAAGTCAAGAGTATACTTCCTCTGTGATAGAGATATTCCACTGTTGTTGTGTGCTACCTCAATGCCAAGAAAATACCGAAGACGTCTAAGGTCTTTGGTTACAAAGTGTTTCATAAGATAGTTCTTTGTATCAGCGATGCCTGTCTCATCACAACCAGAAAAAATGATATCATCCACATAAACAATGAGAATAATAATTCTAGATGTAGTAGTCTTGATAAAAACAAAATGATCACACTGAGACCTGAAATCAAATTTGTGCAGTATAAGGGAGAATTTGTCAAACTATGCTCAAAGGCTCTGCTTGAGGCCATAAATAGACTTTTTAAGAAGACAAACTTTCATAGAATGCTCCCCCTTAGCAGCATAACCTGGAGGTTGGGACAAATAGACAGTCTCCTGCAAATCCCCATATAGAAAGGCATTCTTGACATCTAGCTGATGCAAATGCCATCCTTGATTGATGACAACATAGATAAGAATGTGGACAGAATTAAGGCGAACAACTGAAGAAAAGGTTTCAATGTAATCAACCCCAGATTCTTGTGTGTATCCCTTAGCAACCGGTCTAGCCTTCAAACGTTCAACCGTCCCACCTGGCAGATATTTAGCGGTATACACCCAACAATAGGCTAGCCAACATGATTGCTACCCGTAGACAGATCAACAAGTTCTTGTGTCCTACGGGATCAAAGGGCATCCATCTCCTCATCCAAAGCTTGTGTCCATCCGGGGTGTAGAAGTGCCTCCTGAACATTCTTTGGGATAGAAATAGTAGATAAAGCAACAATAAATTGAGCCATGGAAGCATTGAGATGGTTTGTAGAAACATGTTGATAAATACAATATTTGGCACCAGACCGTCGTCCTTTCCGTAATGTAATAGGAATGTCCAAATCAGAGTAGAATTACCATCATCTTGTGGTGGATCATTAGTCGCAGAAGAGGTCATAGAAGGGGATGCTGCAGGTAGAGGTCTTTTGTTTTATTGCTCATACACTTTCAAAACAAGGGTAGAAGACTCATTCAAGGTACTCTGGGAAGTGGCACATTAGAAAGAGAAACATATTTACTAGGCTTAGAGAAGAACGATGTATCATCAAAGAAGGTGACATCCACACTGACATACAATCGACGTGCAACATGATCAAAACATTTATACCCCTTGTGTATGAGAATAGTCAAGGAAACAACAGTGAAAAGCTTGTGGAGACAATTTATCACGCCCAGGTTGGTGATTGTGAACAAAACATAGGCAGCCAAAAACATTTGATGGTAGGACAAAGATTGGTTCATGAGGATAGAGGAGTTGACAGGGAATTTTATTTTTTAAGATAGAGGGAGGCATCCGGTTGATGAGGTAGTTTGCCAAAAGAGTGGCATCAACCCAATAAAACTTAGGTACATTCATTTCATTTGGAAGAGTAGAGCTACATCGAGATGTCTGTTTTTCCTTTTAGCTACACCATTTTGCCGTGGACTGTATGGGCAAGAGGTTTGAGAATAATTCCTTTGGAGATGCAAAGCTTTTGAAAACCATGTTGCACATATTCAGAAGTATTATCAGTGCGAACAAACTTAGGAGTAGCTAAGAATTGATTCTTTATTTCATTCAAGAATTTGGAGAAAACATCTAAAATTTCAGAACAATCTTTTAATAGATAAAGCCAAGTGACACGAGACCAATTATCAATAAAAGTTACAAAATATCGCACACCCGTATGATTACTAATACGGCATGGTCTCCAAACATCAGAGTGAATTAAATAAAATAAGCTTGGACTCCTGTTGTCACGACGAGGAGAAAACGTAGATCGATGGTGTTTTCCAAGATGAGAAGACTGACATGTAAAGTTTTTAGACGACAAACTAGGAAATAAAGACTTCAACTTAACAACAGAAGGATGACCAAGCCTCAGGTGCCATTGATAAAGGGTGGTAGACTGCGCCACAAGACAGTAGCAGGCGAAGTTGACGAGGTCTGTAGACAGTACAAACCATCTCCACCTTCATATCCCCCACCAATCGTCTTCTTCGTCCTGAGATCCTACATGGAGACAGTATAAGGAAAGAAGGTTACATTGCAATTTAAAGACTTTGTAATTTTACTGACAAACATCAAGTTCAAAGGAAATCTGGCCACAATAGATCAAATTTAAGAAGGGTGTTATTAACATCCCTTATTCCAGTGAGCGAAGAAGTAGATCCATCCGCCCGACGCACAGGAGAATGATATGTGGATTTCTTTAGGCAAGTGAAGAGATTTTTATTACCGATCATATGAACCTTAACACTCGAATCAAGAACCCAATCTTCTTTTGTCAAAGAAGAAGATGCTTGAAGACAAGAAGGATCACCTGAGTCACTCAGGCTGAGTGTTGAGCATTTCCTAAGGCGTGGTAGTAACAACAGAAGCGACTTTGATTAGCTTGTCAAGGTCGGACGAACTTAGTGTTACCATCTGAGAAGTGGTACCACTAGAGGCATATGTAGATTCTCCATCAGCATCAACAGTGGATACTTTGTTTGCCCATTCTGGCTTTCCATGCTTCTTCTAGCATTTGTCTTTGGTATGATTAGTCCGTTTACAGAAGTTGCAGTATTGAGACTGAAGAAGAGAGGACCCTCTTCCAGAAGACTAAAGAGGAGAGGACCCTCTTCCATCATTGTCGAGACCTCTCCTCCGTCCACAAGTAGAATTACCACGTCCTCGTCCAGCAACAACTAGAGCAACATGCTCTTCTTTAGTAGTATAAGACACTAAGCGAGATAGCCGGAGATAAACATCGTCTAGCATGGGTAATGGTTCAGATGCCAGGATTTGTTGACGAACAACTTCATAGCTGGGAGGTAGGGATGCCAAAAATTGGCATAGTTGGACTTCATCTTGTTGTTTCTGTAATTTAGTGAGATCAGTGGATAGCGGATGGTGGAGTTTGAGCTCTCCCCAAATACCCTTGAAGGTATCAAAGTGTGAAGCAAATGATGTAGCGTCATCAAGTCTTAGAGAATGTAGATGTTTATAAATTTCAAAACTCGAGAGGCATTTCCCTTGCTAGAATAGATCTGAGCAATGATCCCAAGCTTCCTTGGCAATATTAGTAAAAAGAGGATTGGTGGATACATGAGATTCACAAAGAATCCAAGAGAGGACTTGAGAGTCACACTTGACCATTTCTTATACCCGACTTTCTTTTTGTCAGTTGTTTCATCTTTACAAGGAGGGAGTTCGGTGAGATGCTCAAGCTTGCCCAAGGAGTGAGCATAAATTTGAAAAGACCACGCCCATAAAACATAGTTGGATCCGTTGAACTAGACAGAAGTTACACATCTAGCATGTGTCTCGAGGGTCTCAGAAGAAGATGAAGCCATGATTCTAAAAGTATAGAACAACAGTAGTTGACCTAAGTCTTTAGAGGCAGGGACACGACGTGTTAGGAAACCGACACGACGTTTGCATAGTTGACAGAAGTCTTTAGAGGCAGGAATATGACGTGTGCGCAGTTGATAGAAGTCTTTAGATGCAAAGACACGACGTGCCAAAGAAATGACATGGCGCATACAAAGTTGACAGAGGTGTCCAGACGGTAACATGTCGTGTCTATAAGGCGACACAACATGTGAAATAAATAACAACGACATTTGATAGTTTGCAGAGACAGGGACACAACGTGTGCAGAAAGAGACACAACGTGTCTGGCAACAACATGTAGTTTGCCGAAGAAACACGACTGGTGCAGAGAAAGACACGGCGTTTCTGGGAGCAGCAACATGTAGTTTGTTGAGGAGACACAACATGTCAAAACACATACACAACATGCGTACATCCTGCAGGTTGGCGGCAAACAAACAGAAATGTCATATAAGGACACATAATAGATGGAAAACACTTCGGTTCACTAAGAAGTAGAGCGATATGTTGGATAGACCCAATCATATCAATGATAAGATGGATAGATCCCTATAATAGGTGGTCATGGATGACCACAAAGATATGTCGAACGATTTTCCAAATAGCAGCCTTGAGGGCATAAGACCATTAGAAAGACCTTCGGCAATGTCCCTATATCCTTTTGTTGGAGAAGAGGATAGGGTTAGAGAGGGGAGTAGATTCCCTTTGGTGTGATCATAGTCACAATTTACTCCGACTTTTTGAAAAAGTCGTGTTTAAAATGCGAATTTTTCCCTAGACATATGAAACTTCCGAACAAATCCCAATTTGCGAATATTACGTTTTATTCCCGTATTATTCACGAACTAATCACGTATAATGTTTTTTTCGCGTTCTATACGTTCTTTTCCCGTATTATACAAATTAAGACTCCCAACTTAGTTTTTGAGTGCATATATATGTGTGTGTATGTACATGCATATATGTGTGTGTATCTAGGAAGCACGGATACTTCCCGGGAGGTGTCGTGGCCGTGTCTGCCGCGTGTCGGACGCGGACACGCCGTGGATACGTCTGGATACGCGGTGGACACGGCCCCAGAGTGTCCAACTTTTTTTTGAAGAGTTTTTGGCTTGGACACGGCTAGGACACCGCTGGGATACGGCTTGGACACGGCTGACCCAGCCCAGCCACATCCAGGTCCAGTTATGTTAGGAAAAAAGACTAAACCCATCCCTGTTCCCTAACCCACCGATTTTGCTCCCCTTCTCCTCAATTTCACTTCAAATTTTCGTTGTTTTCTTACTGTAATCCTGCCCCTCTATCAATCTATGCCCAATTTTTCTAATAAGTCTTTTTCTTCTGTTTTGTTATAATGTTAACAATAATTGCTGCTGTTGGTTCAGTTATGTTATACAAATCTGTAATATTTACTGTATTCAATCATACATCATTCTGAGTTGGATTTCTTTATTGTTGAATTGGTCGAATTATTGTTTATTTACTGTTCAAAAGTCATTGCGTTATGATTTAAATTGACAATTTGCTTTAATTGATTGGAAGCATGGACATGAATGCGTTTACATAAATTTATAAATATCACTAGGCCATGCTTCTTGTATCTGATGGGTTTTTCCTATTTGGATGAATGTGTTTGATGGATGATTTATGTCTTTTAAGTAAATGAAATGCAAACTCCACAATTAAATTTCTATATAAGAATGTGTTTATACATCAATAATGTATACATATATATGTGGGAAAAACAATTTGCCGTGTCCAGCCCCGTGTCCGTGTCCTACATTTGAAAAAATGCCGTGTCCCGTGTCCGTGCTTCCTAGGTGTGTATGTACGTAATATATGTATGTATATGTAAGTAATAGTTATATATATATATGTATGCAATATATATGTGTATTTATATGTGCATAACATATATTTACATATATTTGTATGCAACATATGCATATTTATATGTGCATAACATATATTTACATATATTTGTATGCAATATATGTATATATCCTCCGATTTTCCCTACTTTTTCCCGAATAGCTGACCGTACTTTTACCGTACATTGACTGATTTTTATCCGAATTTCCCGCATAATTGCCGAATTCTGAAATTTTCAACTCAACCGAACATATCCCGAATACCGATTTTGTGACTATGGGTGTGACCAACAACGTCAATGAAGAAGGAATAAACTAGCGGTAGCGGTGACAGCTGGTGGAGGGAATGAGAGAGAGATTAGGTGGCGGCAGCTGGTGGAAACCCAAACTAGGTATCCTGCTCTGATACCATATGAAAGTGAGCTGTCTTTCTATATCTTGGAAAAGAGAAAACTCCCTCCTATAAATAGGAGGAGGCTATACAGGGAAGCAGACAAAAAACCCTAATGGGCCTCTTTATACAAAGGCCCTTGTTACAAGTTAAGTGAACAATAAGAAAGACTTAAACAGTAATTAAAAGTACAACAATATATCTCAATAGTAAGATTGACGGCCTCGCCTTGAGAGGTAACATTGATCGTTATATAGCGGTGTCATGGGTAATAATACATGCTATCTAGTCGAATATGAGCACCTGATGATGTGGATGAACCAGGGTAGAAGCCACCTCCGATGCAGAGAAAACCACCACAGGTCGGCGGTACAAATGTGCATAGAAACAACAGAGATACCTCTGCTTCACGGAGTTGCTCCAGAAAAAGATCAGCCAGCAGGCTACAGAGCAATACTGCAGGAGCTGCCAAAAAAAATGTTGGAAAAGAGAAAGAAGGGAAGGAGACTGGAACCAGTGGATCACCTATTTGGTCCCATGTAGAATGAGACAGATTTTTTTGATTTCAATGGATAGACTAAGCTTAGCATAGAATTTAGGGAGAGGCACCACTCTGTTACCATGAGCAATGGGACTGAACATGTATTATGTTATGCTAAGCATGTTCGGCCCAATAGGCCCACTCATTGAAATTTGAATATTATCACCGCCAAGAAGCTTTCATCAGGAAATAATGATGCATCTCCTCGGATTGTGGGACCCTTATCTTCCACATCTATGTTTAGCCATTGTAGGTCAAGCAACCAAAATGTGATGTTTAGATCACTCATGCTGGAGAAAGGGCTCTGTTCACCCTAAGCATGGCAATTTAGAGACTGTCCTGTAGCTATAGTATAGATTGCCTAGAGGAGATGACTGATCAAGAAGGATCATCAATTTGCGGTGCAGTTTTCATCTCTTTCAACTAGAAGTTAAAAGAAAAAGGCCTAGATCAACAAACAAATTGAGAAGCACCCAGATATTCGAAGTGTTCAACCTGGGCCAGATATTGTAGGCATCAACTTCCTGTATCTGTGACCTAGTGCTAATGCCCATCAGGAAGGAAGACTTTGCTTGGTATCTTGAAACCTGTTGATATCTCTTGAATCTCCGTGCATTCTGAAAAAAATCTGGAATGGTTACTGTGTTTGATATAAAAGAAAGTTTTGTTTGCAATAAGCATGTTTGTTGGGGCAATCACCACTTCCCTGTTAAAAATTTGTAAATTTCTTTGTTCCTCACTAAACTTTGCAGCCTCTCTAATCAATTTACTAGTCATGCATATAATTGATGGTATTGCTGAGTAGAGAGGAGTACCTTGTTTCAAAAGCTGTTGATGCTTTGGAAAAGCCTTCCATTCTACTATTAAGACTGAATCAAGCCTTTGATTACCTTCTTCATCAACTCGGTCATCAAATCAGAGAAATCATAATGGAGGGCTTGCCACAACAATTTCCATTCACGTTATGCATATCAAGCTTAATAAGCACATGCTTTCTGGATGCCCTCTATTTATACCAACACAGTTCGTGGGCCATGCAAAGTTTTTGGAAGTATTACGAAATGTGTTCTGTTGCATACTGTTGGCCAAGCCAGTAGGATTTGCACTTTGTTGGCAATACTCCTAGGCCTTTGTCAACATCCACAATGTGAAATTCATAACAACGGTATGATATAGCTCATTCAAGGTGGAAGGGAATTGCCCTTGGGGATATGGATTCACCTTGTTCTAACGAAGCTTCTTTGTTTCTGACCTCTAGTTAATAACTTCACAACTTTAAAAACATTGCTTCATCACAAGACACCGCTTTGAATAAATTCCTGAATAAGAATCCGGGTTTAGGGCACTCTTAGGGTTTATCTCACAATATGGTATCCTGAACCTCCTCTCTGATGGTATTCTGGCAAACTCAGAGTTATTAACCATATTGATGAAAGGAGAAATCAAATTCAGGACTTCGCCCACTGCAGTAGGTCAAAAGTAGTTTAGACATGTTCTCTGCTACTTCCTTGAGAATAAGGTCCAAGGCTTCTATGCATTATCCGTCAAAGCATATCAGTTTGGGTATGAAAATAATGCCTGTGCGTTTCTATTAACTCAAGAAAAACTGGGTACCTCTACCACCTCTACTAATCCTGTGTATTGTAGCCTTAACTTTCCACAAAATTTCCTCTTTATGAAGAGCTTTTTCATACCTTCTGGCTACATCTATCATCTCCTTAAGATGTTGTATAGAGGCATCACCCTCGACCGCCCTTGGTGGCAAGCTTTGCTTTCCATCTCCTCACTTCTTCCAGCACATTATTAAATGTTATTTTTCTCCATTCATGCATAGTTGCTCTGAGTTTTTCTAGTTTTTTAGTTTTCTATTCCAATTAGATCTCACTACATCAAGAAAGTGACTAGCTAAAATAGCTTATCAACATCGCTAGTTTTGCTTCATTCATACATTACAGAGTTGCTCCGAGGCTTTTTAGTTTGCTGACGTTGATTAACACAGTGGTGCTAATTGGTGAGATGACCAAAGAGAAAGGAAGCCTTTCCAAAGCTAAAATAGCTAACTAAAGTGAATAGAGTTTGGCTTTATTTTGTTATGCCTCAAAACACAAATAGATTCAGAATGAACTCAATCCTTAAACTTGATTGCTAATTTATTTGCATGGGAGATATATTTCAGTAAACTGCAAATATCATGATCTATGATCTCGGTTGACAATAAACAAGGTTTTCCTCTGATTTCATCATTAATTCAGCTGTGCACTTTTAGAAGTGACTTGAGCAATGTTGGAATTGGTTGCTTTTTAATTAGGGCACACATCTTGATGTCAAACTATACATTGCTTTACTATAAATGTCTGTTTTTAAATACAAATCAACTTGGCTTGGAGGAAACAAGGTTCACTGAACAAAATATTTTGGATAATTCTGGTAAAGAGAATTCATTTTACATGGTTTGGTTATTGGATGGCTATTTATAGTGCCACACCCATACTCTAATTTGCACATTAGGTTGAAGCATTTCAAAATGATGACAATTTGCTCTGTAACTCTGCAGGTGAAAGTGGCAAACGTTGAATGGATTAAAATCATTTCAAATCAGGAGGTGTTTTTGCTGGTAATCTTTTTGTTATCACATAGCATGACTTTTAATATGTAAATTAGTTCTATAATAATGCATGATAAATCCAATAAATCATGAAATCAAGACAAAACAGAACAAAGTTCAGAAAACATATGTGCATTATCACATAGCATGTCTTTTTTCTATTGTCTCTTGTTATTCCTTGTCATGTAGGTTAGCAATATAATTAACCAAGATTGCTTGCAGGAAGGCATGACTCAATCTTTGGAGATATTAGCTGGAACTCATGATGGAGACATATTTGACTCTTCCCAGGTTTATTTCCTTAAAGAAAGATGGATTTTAACTGGTTTTAATGTTTGGGGTTCTAGGGATCATAGTTTAAATTTCTTTCCTCCAACTCCTTGTTGGATTGAAAATGTGTACTAGATGTGTGTAATTTTTTTTTCCGTACTTCATATATCATTTTTCTATATTAATGAAGGTAAACTAAGATGTCTAGCATCTCATGCTGGCCGCACTGCAACCTTAGGAGCTTGATCTTCAAATTTGAGAATAACTCTGGATTTAGCAATATTCTCAACATTTTGCAAACTATACAGAGTTTTCTTGGCTAATAGCTAGCAGTTGGACAGCATTATTGGATTAAAAAGTGAAATTAATTAAAACTGAAGATGATTGCCTAAGAATAGATTGTATCCAAAGTTGTCTTTCATGAGCAGAATTTTGATGCATACAACAATGTTCTCAGCTAGATGCTTCGTTAACTAAGAGTGAACCAATGTCATTCTATAAGGGCTCTATAATTAATTTCTTTCAGCACGGGTTTCAGAATGACTGTACTGGTTCCTGTTTAGGATGGTAGCTGGAGAGAGCATGATGAGGGAGAGTAATTAATTGCTTCTAATAGACATGGCACACCTTTATATATAGGAACATGGGCTGTGGCCAGTTTCCCATTTACATGATGTGGGACTAATGCCAATATTCAGATAAAAAGGAAAATTAGTTAATAATACTTATTTACACTTATCTGTTCTAACAGTCACTTAGTGCTGAGCTATTGGATGATGACAGATATTCTCTCGACCATATAGTTGCGGCTATCGTGACAACCAAGCTGTTTACACTTTGAACAACTCCATGAATAATTGGATTTACAGGCAATTGGCCCTCCGTTCATTGACTTTCTTGATCTTGACTGTCATGTAGAATTATCTACCATCTTATGCACATAGATTTCCTGGTTCAAACCTGGTTTCCTGATCTCTTGAGTTATCATAGATGACTGCGGGTTTTGGTATTTCTCAAGATTAGCTGTTAGGTGGTTGGAAGTAGTTACAATTTTCTTTTACTTTTTTGCCGATTCATAGTTAAAAGAGCAGTAGCATTGTTTTTGAACTTAATGTCATAACCATTGTTCTCTGCATGTTGTAACTAATATGTTCGTTTCTTTGTTGAAGTTCTTCTACATGAATATTCATGTACATGTTGAGGAGAATATCCTCGAGGTTAGTAATGCTGATGGGATGGAAAAGAATGGCTATTGGAGGATATATCACTCATCCTTTGATGTTAGAGCTATAAATATAGGTGTAGCAATGCTGCATGTAAGACACTCTCTATCTTAGCTTGGCATTGTCCAGTTTGCTCTCTTGTTTTGTATTAAAATTGAACTTTTGTTCTCAAAATATGTTTCTGCCTGCAAATTTTATGGGGTCTTGTTTGCCCGGTTAAGCTTCGTATTTTCTAGGAAATGGGCAAACTGCCTTTACTGAGCTTACTCTTCACTTGCAGGTTTGTATCCAAACATGGTCTGAAAGTTGGATATTAAGCCAGCATATAAAAGTGGAGGTCTATCCAGCTTTGAAAATCCATCCGGATTACCTCTTTCTAACTCCTGGATCTTCTTACATGGTGATTTCGTGTTTCTCTATAGTGGCGTCTACGATTTTCAATCATCGTTGCTCATCCAGATAAAATTCATCAAAGCAACCAAAATTATGTTACTTCCAGCTTTTCATTTGAATATGCTGATTACAATGAATACATATCCTTCTGTTATACTTCAATATATCGTATATGTCTCTTGCGTAATGCTCTTTTGTTGCTACTTTTACAGATTGATGTGGAGGGCGGACCAACAAGTGGGGTCCTTATTGAGTATAGTATTCAGCATGATGAATATGCAACCATGAATATATCTTCTGGATTGCTTTCTGCTCGGACTATTGGAAACACTGTGAGAACATGTCATATTTAATATTGCATTCTTATGTATGGTAATGTAGCATGTAGCATATGGTCTGTGTTATCCATGACTTCATGTATTTTACAACACACTGGTGTTTCAGTCTGTCTATGCGGCTTCTTACACAAGTGATGGAAAATTGATTTGTCAAGCACTGGGAAAGTTAGAAGTGGGAATTCCTCCCGTAATGGTTCTGAATGTTCAAAGTGAAAATCTATGTATTGGTTGCCAGATGCCTATATTCCCTTCGTATCCTCGGGTAAGAGTTTTTGATGCATGTCATTATTTTTGTGTGGCATGTTTCTGTTCTGCTACTCATTTGTCATGCTGCCAGGGCAATTTATTTTCCTTCTTTGAGGTCTGTAAAGAATATATGTGGAGTACAGAAGATCAGAGTGTGAGTAGTTTTTCATTCACTAAGTAACTCTGGTCCCTCAAAATCAAGTTTTTTATTTTATTTTTGATTGCCGATCTAGATATAAATTTCCATTTATTTGTCTAGGTTCTGGACATCTCCTCCAGTTATAGGCGTCTGGATCAATTCACAACTCATCCTTCTTGTATTAGGCAGGATAATGTCCAAATCAGTTTAGAGTCTTCTGATAATGGATTTATGAGAACATTATACGGAAGGTACTTGTTTTATTTGCATGTGTATGCTGCACGCATATCAATCATATGTACCTGAATGATTATAGTTGGTGTTTCCAAGCTCTGATTTTTTTTTTTAATTTAAACCTGTCATTTTTGAATGTGTAGTGTATTAAATCGTACAAAATCTCTACTATATCCACAATGTGAAGTGTTATTGTATTTGGTGACATTGCATAGGATATAGAAATCAATATCTATTTGTATTTTATCAACCTGATTTATAAACAAGTAGGGCTGTAAATGGGTATGATATTACCCGTCTACCCACTATCCACACTCTGTAGGGTAGGGTAAGGGTAAGCATATTTTTTACCCACCACCCGTTTACCCTTTACCCACTTTACCTGCATCTAAATAGTATAGGGTAAAGGGAGAAGGTTTACCCAACCCGCTTCATAGATTTACCCAATAGTTTCCGTGTTGATTTATAATCTTAGACTCTAATACATTACTTAATGCCCGCTGAAAACTCCAACTGCTTTCTCAATTTGTACTTTTGTTTGATTGAGAAACTTTATCAAGCAAATGGTAGCATTTTCACTTTTTATATTCATATATATAAGAGAAGGAATTCCTCAATAAAAATAATACACGAAAAGTTAGACCTTGTTTTTAATAATAAATATTAGGTTAAATATTAGTATTTTTGGTGTATATCACCAAAAACGTGATTGTTATTATTGTCTAAATTATAAATTTTCTAGTTGTCTTGTGTCTGATGTAGAGAAAATCACATCAAATAATCACTGAAAATATCATTATTTGTCTTCATGTTGCTTTATCGAATTCGCCCTCACCCTAACTATTTACCAGTGGGTAAATAGTTGCGGATAAGGGTAGGGTAATGGATTTTATGGAGCGGGTAACTACCATACCTGTTACCCTCAACTTTGACGCTGTAAGGGTAAGGATTGGGCTTTACCTTCCCTACCCTATCCATTTACAACCCTATAAACAAGGCAGGCTGTACTGTTTTAGATCATCTGCTTTTGAGGCTAGGCTTGAAGCCTCAAACATGACATTATGCAAGTATGCAACTTTCATCATTGCATAGTAGGGTAAGGGTGCACAAGGGTTTTTTCAACATGCAAGTTGGAGTATACCATTAGGCTAAAGAGGGTTTCAATGTATTAGTCTAGGGTTTTTTTTGGCCCTCCGTTACCCAGGAATAATTATTTAGGATCACCCTCCTCCAACAAGAGATCTTGTATCCTCTCTTATTGACCAAGTAGCATGCCTCTGGTGCATGTCATAAGAGTACTAGTAGATGGCTCTCTCTCTTGGTTAGCTAAGGAAGTGTCAAATATGAATCGTGACACCTTCTTAGGCAGGCTTTTTATTATACAAATTCTCCAGTTTAGTCTGGTGTTTCAAAACTGTGGAAAACGATGAGTGGGGAGATTCCCCAACGTGTAGGTTTTTCTTATTACTTGATTATAGAAGGCAGCCACCCTTTCCTATAAATAGGATAAGGGGGAAGCATACATACACAATCAAACCCTAATGGGCCAATACACAATTGGGCCCATGTTACAAATAGACTAAACATAACTTAAGTAAAAGACTAAAACACTTATATAAATAGACACTCTTAACACTTTCCCTCAAGCTGGAGCTTGGGAGAATCCCAAGTCAACTTGCAAACTGACAGACACTCAATGTTACAATAAGGAATTTCTTAAAAGAATTTCTTCCCCTCAATGTTACAATAAGTCACTCAAAACACTCAAATACTTAAAGACTCCTCAAGTAGATACTCCAAAGCAGCAAATAGGGGGTAGGATTAAAGGAAGACTACTAGAATGGAAACTTAGTAGAAAGAGGAGGTACACTACCGAAATGTTACTCGGTAGGATCAATAGGTATAGAGGAGGTAAGCAAAAAGTTATGTAGGTTGGAAGAACGGGGATGTAAACAAAATTATAAAAATGCTGAAAACGGGAAGATAATTGTTGTAGGTAAGAGAAAGAAGGGACACGCCATGTATAGATGCCTCCGCCATATGATAGAATCATTGTAGCACGCCAAGACAATGTTCAAAATTTCGGCCGAAATTTCTATTTCTGTGGCAATCAGACATCGAAATTGACTGACAAAACTCTCGAAATAGGCAGATCATTGATTTTTTTTCTACGTTTTCATATACTATGTACTACCTAGAGCATATTTTTTGCACAATTTTGTGTTTTTAAGTCTATATATTGTGCTTGCAAACTATAATGACTTAATTCATTGATTTCACCATTGAAAATTAACATAAAAAATCCCCATCAAAACAGTTCAAGACCATTCACTAAAAAAGGATGAGACCCCACCCCCCACATATCCAATATGAAATATTATTACATATTTGAGTAGATCTACACTAGTAGATTATTCTGGTAAAATTTCATAAATTAATTCCTTTATTTTGTCGTCGAAACATCAGAAACACATTTATCAAAATTTCTGTCGAAATTTGTCGAAAATTCTGTTTCTGTGGCTACCAAAACGGCATCGATATCGGACATTTTCTTCCTTGCACCAAGATGTAGTAACAGGTAGCAGCGGACATGCCGTGTCGTTGAGCGACACGCCGTGTCAGTTGACACGCCATGTCGATGAAGAGACACATTGTGTCTGGTAGCACAGTAGCAGTAGTCAGCGCCAACAGAAGCTGGCGACACGCCGTGTCATTGAAAGGACACGCCTTGTCAGTTGATAGAAGCTCGGGGCAGAAGCAGGCGACATGCCGTGTCAAAGGATGACACACCGTGTCTAAAAGTGACACGCTGTGTCCAAAACCGGCGAACAAATTCGCGAAGAAGCAGAACACCGGCTACACGTCGTGTCTAGAAGCAACATGCCGTGTTGGCTGTGAACAACAATAGAAAAATCCCGAAGGCAGCAGTAAAAGAAGGGGAAATCCTTTGGGATCTCCACCAAAGCAATAAAGGATGCTAGATTCCTAATATTGGCAGAAAACAGGAAATCTTTTCCTTGATTTAGAATTAGATCTCTATAGGGGTGGATGCATGGAGTAGATCGGCGGAGGAGTAGATAATGGTGGAGTAGATCTGTGATGATGACGGCGAATAGGATAGCGGTGGCTTCAGTAGCAAGTAGGATTGAAGGAGGCATGGCGGCCCTTGTAGATCTGGATACCAGCAACTTCATAGGACGGTTTTTGTTGATGAAGATGGAGACGGCTCGAAGGAGACGACTCTAAGGATAAGCAAGGATGGAAAATCCATGGGGGCAGCCATCAGCAGCGCCTAGCGGCGGCGGTGGCCGCCCTCAAGGCAGGCATCTCTCCCTTATACTCTCTCTCTCTTAGGGTTGAGGGCTGCACATGACCGACTACTTTGATACATGTGGAAAACGATGAGTGGGGAGACTCCCCAACATGTAGGTTTTTCATATTACTTGATGATAGGAGGCAGTTACCCTTTCATATAAATAGGATAAGGGGGAAGCATACCGACAACCAAACCCTAATGGGCCAATACACAATTGGGCCCATGTTACAAATAGACTAAACATAACTTAAGTAAAAGACTAAAACACTTAAGTAAATAGACACTCTTAACAAAAACTGATTAGCAAGACTAATGAGTTGCATTTCTATAGACATGGCACACCTATGTATAGCCATATAGGACTAGGGATGGTGGCAAATAACCCATTTACATGATGTGGGAGTCGTGGGACTGTCGAACATTCAAGAGCAGAGTAAGAAAATACTTATATACACTTATACAATTATTCTAACACTCCCCGACAAGTAGGTGCTTATATATCGTAGACACCAAGCTAGTTACACACGAATTTGACATGACACCCATTAAGACTTAGTGAATATATATGCTAATTAATCTTTTGACCAGACAGAGTGACCTTAATCAACTTCTGTTGTAATTTCCATGAACAAAGTGATAGTCAGCTTATATATGCTTTGTTCATTCATGAAGAAGTTGAACATACACAAACATATTGCAACTTGATTGTCACTCTATAATATCGTTATCATCTATTAAATCCAATTTCTTTCTTTAAACTCGACTCAAATGGGTTCACTAGTAGTATGCGTTGGGACCATATAACTAAATGTCCGATTTCGATGCCGTATCCGATGTCCCATAAAAAAAGTACATAAATTTTAGCTGAAATTTTGATATTTACGGTTCTCAGATTTTGGTACCCAAATAAGCGAATTAAATCATGAAAATTTACCAAGACGATCTAAATGCAAGATTTACTCGAATATGTAATAATATTTCATATTGGATGTGTGTGTGGGGGGTTCCCACATTTGTAAATGAAGGAAGCTGAACAATTTCAAAAATTTTTAATGGTAAAACAAAGGTATTAAACTATGGAATTTGACAAACACAATGTTTAGACAAACACTCTAGACTATATAATCAATTTATATATTTAAAGGTCAAGGTGGGATCCATGTTTTGATTAGTGAGTGCACAAATGAACAAAATTTTCAAGTCTGTTAGACAGTTACAAACTTGCAAACTTCAAGTTATAACGTAGAAATTAAAACTAGTTACAAGTTACAAACTTACAAGGTACAACTTGTATAAGTCTAATGTTAGCATTTAACTCGGTTACATGGGACATTTATACATAGATCCAAGAAAGAACTTTGTTATTTTTGGAGTATCTCTCTAGATCTGTATAGAAGAGTGTAGAAATTGAAGAAAGTAATGTATAAGTGGTCTAGGGATTGGGGAATCACATCTTTGAATTAAGAAAAATAGCCTCTAGAAGAAATAGATTCCAAAAAAATTGCCAAAATACCCAAGGTGTAGTAATAGCAGCCCTAGGAACAAATTTCTCAAAATTTAAGTTATGTTTCTATGCCATTTCATGAAATTACGGGCCAAGTTGGGCTTTTTGCTGCGAAATTTCCCCCATGTTTGATGAAATTTCACACTTACGTGCAATTTTTTGTGAATTACGTCCAATTCCCTACATTTGTGCATTTCAATATCCGATTGTAAGTTCCGATGTCAGATGAAAAAAAAAAGAAATTTCAACTAAAATTTTGCAATTTCAATCGATTTGTTCCTTGGTCGGATCCTCTCTTTTGATTAGCATAGTGCCAATCATTAGATATAAACCCTAAACTGAAACCCAGATTGAGAAACCAAACATCTCATTCTTGACAAACACAAACACAATATATTAGGAATATGTGTAAGTTTTTCTGTTTCTTCATAAAATCTCATAAACCAATGTCACATCAAGGACAACATATCCAGTTATGAAAAATCTTATTCAACTCCATTAAAACCAGAATCAATCTTATTACTTATATGTAGTTTAGTTTACATCAGTTACATTTACATGAAGGAACAAACTTAGTATACTAGCCATCCCGGGAAAGAGAGAGTACATAGACATTTTAATTTAGATTATTCTATACATAGCTTCTTTGTCATGACCTCTCTGCTAGACAACATTATATCGAAAAACATTTGAAACAACCTCGTGAGACACATATAGAGCTCTAGTGAGTGGATACCTCCTGCTCAAGCTAAGTACCCACATCAATATCAGATTAAATATATTGAACTGAAAAGAAATTTGCAGATACTACTAAGTCTAATAGATAACTCTAGCATTTAGCACATCCATTTGAAGGCAATAATCTAATCAATCAATTAGGTATTTATTTAGTCCAATCCTAACTTTGAAAACATCATCAAGAGCAGATTATGGACAAATCAGTAGATGTCAATTACTTCACAATGACAATCCTATTGTAAGAGTAACAAGTCAAGCTCTAAACAATAGAATCAGGACATAACAATAACCATGGAACATGACTTCGACTTCGACAGCTGTGGACATGGAAGTTTGTCGAAATGTCGAGGAAATGTCGAGGATTTTTACAACCAAACTTCGACGCAACTTCGACAAAAATTAAGCTAAAAATAGTCATTTTGTGATGAAATTTGACACATTTCATCAAATCTAACTAAAAAAACACAATATATGTCTACATATAGCGATCCATATAGGTTTACATATGTAGATAAATACACAATTACATACAATCGTCTCCGAACTACAAAGTTCTTCCATATATAAAGTTTGTGACTACATAAAAATGGTGTAAATCTATGGTCGATTTAGCACAGGGGGTCGGTCTATTACTACTAGCTTAGATTAGTAAAAAATAACATCAAAATCATCTTACCTCAAGATCCAACACTTTTTCCCCCTCACACAGCAAACTCCACAAAACACCAGAAGAATGTTGCCAACTTCGACGACTTCGACAGATGTCAAGGACATTGTGGAATTTTTGAATGGACTTGGGTCAACTTCGTCGACATATGGAGAAATGTCGATAACTTCGACGTAATGCCGAGGATATTGTGGAATAAGGATGTTTACGTGGATTTGACGTCGTCGCCCGTCGACATAAACATTATCGGCAAAATTTTGCCCCATGTCGAGGACATTTAGTACCATGACAATAACATCATCTTTGTGACACCCCACCGGTCCTGTAACTTGTAATTGTAAGTTTTAAATTCTAAGATGTAACTTGAAGTTTGTAAGTTTGTAACTATCTAAGAGACTTGACATTTCTGTTCATTTGTGCACTTACTCATCAAAACATGGATCCCACCCTGACCACTATACATATAAATTTATTATATAATCTAGTATTATATACCACCTTATGTTTCGCACCATTCTTGATAATCTAGATGGCCGTCCAGATCCATACATAGAAGAGCAATTTGAAGAAGATTATGATATTAATGTTGATCAAACTCCACCTGAAAAACTTGAGCCTGAGTCTGAGCATCAAAATGTTCATGTGGAAATCAATAGAGCAGTGGAAGAAGAGCTGGGTAGCACAAAATCTCCTTCAAAAAGTACATCTGGGTCAAAGTCCAAGTCTGATGATGATGGTGGCAATGATGGAGGCGGCGGTGAGCGCTCTCCGCAATATCCTCCTACTGTTGATCCTCAGAATAATGATCGTCCTTATGTTACTAGGGTTGCACCTCCTCCAGCTGACAAAGAATATCCCATGTCTGATAAAACTTTTCAAAGGAGGAAAACTCGAACGGGAAAAGACTACAGTGGTGCATTGCCACATGAGGCTCCTACGACTACAACAGTGGTTATTATTCCGATATTGCTGATTCATTTGGGAGCATGAGTATTTCATCTTATGATTCTCAATCTCAACATGATTCAACATTAGGCTTTGGCGATATGTTATTTAGGCAAACACATGCACAACCCTACCCATCTCATTCTCAATATGGGTACTCTGGATATCAAAAACAGCCACCACCACCACAACCAGAAGTAGAACGTCATGTTGGATATACCTATACAGCAAATGTCTCAGGCCCACATGGAAGTTATCAGTACAACTTCCTTGCATTCTCTGAGGATGGTGGGCAAACATGGAGTGGTGGTCATTCAGTTCTTCCTATATCTCCAGTCCCAATACTTCCTATGGTTGTGCTTGTAGCTATTCAACAAAATCCTCAAACAAGTCAACGTCCACTTACTCAAGCTCCTCCACCTACGTCTCCAAAAAAGGCACAATATCTCAGAGATTTAGAAGTGCATTTTCCAAAGATTGGGATGATACAATTTGTTAATGATGATGTGTATGAGGAGCATGTGACTACATACAACCAAATGTATAGGATGAATATGTCATGGCAGGAATATCTCAACAATATCAACTCATTACAGTATGGACAACCAGCACGCCACTCAACATACAACTGATGTGAGTTGGTAAGTAAATATGTTATTCTTATGTTGTGAATTGTATATTATTGCATAATTGTGTGTATTTAAGTTTGTGGATTGTGCTAGTAAAATTTCACATTTGAATTCCTACATATTGTCATCGAAATCCTTCATCGAAATCCCAACGAAACAGGTCAGATTTCTTACCTCCCACATGATGTACCCCACCCCAACACACCCAATATGAAATTTTATTGCATAAAACATTGCATTTAGCCGTAGAGATTAAACTTGTAAAATTTCACGAATTAATTTGTTCATTTTGGCATCGAAACGGCCAGGATTGCATCTATCGGTAATTCCGTCGGTATATCGGTAAATACCTATTTCCAAACTGTTGAAACGGCGTCGGTATCGGTCACCTCATTCCTTGACGCCTAGGCGGCGCCCGCTATGAGTTTATGTTTCTTCAATTTTCACTAAAAAGGTATTCCTCACAAGTACTTATACCAATGATAGTAATTTAGACACCGAGAACAAGGTCAATGTATCTTCTTTTCACATTTTCCTCCGAGCATAGAATTAAATGTCCGATTTTGATGCCATATCTAATGGCCCAGAAACAAGAAAGTTAGAGAAATTTTGATGGAAATTTTGATATTTACAGCTCTAATGATTTCGACGGCAAAACGAGCACATGAAATCATGAAAATTTACTAGGAAGATCTAAACGCCAAGATCTATTCAAATATGGAATAATATTTCATATTAGATAAGTGGGGGGGTCTTCTACATTTGTAAGTGAAGGAAGCTGAGCTGTTTCGACCGAATTCCAATGATAATTTTGATGGTAAAATGAAGGAATTAATTTATAAAAATTTGCAAACACAATGTTTAGACTTTACATAGACATACTAGATTACATAATAAATTTATATGTTTAGAGGTCAGCGTGGGATCCATGTTTTGATGAGTGAGTGCACAAATGAACAAAAATGTCCAGTCCGTTAGATAGTCACAAACATACAAACTTCAAGTTACAGGTTAGAATTCAAATCTTACAGGGGATCTCCCACATTTGTAAGTGAAGGAAGCTGAGTTGTTTCGACAAATCTTACAGGGGACGACCTATCTAGAACTTACCCACTGCCTTGCCCACCTTCTGTTTTGCACCAGTAAACATTGCTTTTAGGGTTTTTTTCCTAGCATCAGGTTTCCTAACCCCCGGCTCATCAACATTCCTCAATTTCACACTTGCAGAACGGAAAAATGTATCAATTGCGCCTTTCTTTTATGCTGAGCATGTTGATCTTCATCATCATCTAGGTCAACAATTGGAACACGGGTAGCCCCACTGCCTCCACCTGAACCAGATGGCCCATACCTCCTCATAAATCGAGCTGCCTCCTCCCTATCCCACTCACTTTTGCGAGAGTCTCTGAGAGCGCGCCTATACATATGACGTGTATAGGTAGTATCCAACCCTGGAGGATATGCAATGTCATCATCTGATTCAGCAGAAGAACCTGTGGCCCTAACATCAAAAAGTGCATCTGTGTAAGCCTTTTCAACCTGTTTCAACTTTTGTTGTTTTTGTTTCTTTGCACCCATCAGCTTCTTTAAGTCATCCCTAACACCTGGGGGGCACTTCTGGCACATTGCCACATTTTTGTCACCACCAGTGATGTGAAGCTTGAATCTAGTAATTCCCCCACCACAAAGTGTTTTCTTACAGTAGTTGCAGACAATCTTTGCCCTATTCCCAAACCCAGGTACATGCTTGCAGTGACTCCATGCAAAATCCACATCCTTTGATGTAGCATGACCAACCCTAACACCCTCAACATCACTTGAAGACGAAGACATCTTCTCAAAACTAAAAACTCAACACTGAAAAAGACAAAGACAAACAAGCAAAGCAAATGATATTAGTAAAACAAAGCAAAACAAAATATTTTTAAAATAAATAAAGTCTGAAATTATTTTTAAAATCATAAAAATATCATATTTACTTATTAAAAAGACAAGTGATATGTTCCAAATGCTAATTTCATCTTATACAACATTAAAAAACAATTAAATAGAAAAAAATTGTTTTTTTATTTTCAGCATTTTTAATAAATAAAAAAAAAGAAATGTTTAAATATTTTGAACAAGTGATATGTTTCCAAATGCTCATTTCATCTTATACAACATTAAAACACACAATTAAACAGAAAAAAAATCTTTTTTTTTTTAATTTTCAGCATTTTTAATAAATAAAAAAACGAAATATTTAAATATTTTGAACAAGTGATATGTTTCCAAATGCTAATTTCATTCTATACAACATTAACACACACAATTAAACAGAAAAATCTTTTTTTTTAATTTTCAGCATTTATAATAAATAAAAAAACGAAATATTTAAATATTTTGAGTACATTTTTGTTTATATATCTTCATGTTAATATTTGATATAACTCTACTAAACCTAAATTAAATACCTATTATTAATAGTACTAATTGTATTATTACTATTAATTAATGAAATTACATGGTAATGTTAATTATTATTGAGTTAATTAGGTAGATCTAGTGATAAATTAGTAGATCTATATAATATAATCATAGATCTAGTGATAAATAGCATTGATCATAAGTTTTTGGGATTAGATCTAAGATTTGGGGATATTTGGAGAATTTTTTAGGTGAGAATAGAAAGAAATAGAGAGGGGAGAGGTTGGAAATGGTGGGAAATGCAAGAAATTAAGTATACATACCTTGTTTAGGGCTGATTTGAGCACCAATCTCAAAAATCGCCTAAAATCTCCAAGCTTTTCCCCTTCAAACAGAAGTAGCAGCTCTTGGATCGCGAATGACGGTATACTGGGCGGTATGCCGCCCGTGCCGCCCTGTACCGATGGGTAAGTGGTGCATTTTGCACGGTACCCTCGATATTTGGTGGTATTGGCGGTAAACCCCCCAAAATGCCGAAATTTGCGATCCTAACGGCAGAATCGTGCGTATCTGTACCGGTACCCATCAACATCGGTATACCGACCAGTATACCGCCGATATCGACGGTACCACATTCCTTGCTAGGCGTTGCCTAGTCGGCCAGTCGCCCAAGTGGGGGTCGCCTAGTTAGACGCCCAACTTTCTTCACCAAATAGGCGTACGCCTAGGGCGCTTGGGCGACTAGTCGACTGCCTGGGCCGCCTAGGTGGGTGCTAGCCTGACTGGGCGACTGATTTTTTGCTGGGCAGACCAAAGCAAGGGTCTAAATACCACATCTCACCTTCTACATTTTCATTATATGGAGCAACAATTTACCATTTTGACATTTATATTGATCATTTATTGTTGAAAATTGGGGTATACAACTATAAACTACACCTTATGTTCTAATATATAAAAGTGATGATGTGGAATTGTTTACATTCTTTTTATATATTGTAATGTCTTTCTTATTATTTATATTGGGAATGTAGATCTACATCTCTTATTATTTGTACGCTCTACTTTTTTCTTAAATGCAATACAATTAGAGAATTTCAAGGATTACTAGAGTTGCAATGTATGTAATTAGTGTGAACCTTTCATTCTTGAATTATTTTGTTGTCTCTTATTTAATTTAATTCATCTAATTACATCTATTATAACTTATTTTGGGGAGTTGGATTAGAATTCTACAGTTTCAGGTGTAATATTCATATATACTTATATATAATAACTAAATATATATATATTTATATAATTAAAAAAGTCATCGCCTAGGCGACCTAGGCGTCCTGGACGGCCTAGGCGTTCAGCCAAAGCAGGCCACCGCCTGGCCGCCTTGAAAACTATGCATAAACTTGTTAAAAGATATATGCTTATATATATGATAGGGAAAATATTTTTTCAACTAAATCTTGATATTTTACCATTGTATTTCATCTCATTGCAATAGTTTGTGGCACAATTTGTGTATCAAAGTTGCATTGAAGTTTAATATGTTCGAGCCATGCTATTCTTGCCATCCCTTAGCAGACGGGTGGGCCGCCAGGCTTTTACCAGTGGGTAGTTTGTCAAAGTTTCCCTGGAATTTCCACAAACTTTTACTACTACAGTTGGCCTAGTGCACTCAAAGTCAAACCTTCTATACCATGGTGGGCATTTTGTAATCCAACTCAAGTTTCATGTTATCCGTCTTCTCATCTTCGTTTTAAAGGTATTAATGTGATCCTCAGTTTTGTGTTGGGTTCTTAGTGTAGGCACTTCAGTTCACATGTAAAATACATGAAAATATTTTAGCGGTCGATGTGATGCTGACCGGCCTGCTATACTACTATTTTGCACACATAATGGACGAATTAAGAAAAAGCCGAACATTCAATAAATGTTGATCATCAGCTTGTCAAATATGGAGTCCGTTTATCAGACTAAACACAAGTAAAATAGATGGCTGTTCCTAAATATATTCTTATGATTTTATATGGATTCTCAGTGCTGTTTTAAACAGACACCTGACAGTTTCGATGGGATTTTGATAGTGTTAGCTAGAAAATTCTTATAGGGCTATTTTTTTTTTGGGGGGGGCGGGTATGGGTGGCTTATAGGACTTTTCTACTCGTTGGAGTGGGGGACTTCTACAGCTATTTTTTTCTTTTTTTTGGGGGGGGGGGCTGTTATGGTTATTCAATCTCAAAGGGAAGTGTTATTATGTATATTTATCTTGCATGTCCGTTCACATTTATATATGTTTTCATAGACCTAATTTTATATATATATATATATATATATATATATATATATATATATATATATATATATATATATATATATATATATATATATATATATATATATATATATATATATATATATATATTGTGTGTGTGTGTACACACACACAGAGGGAGGTTAGGAAGTGTCTATATATATAGTACATGGATCAATTATTGCAACATATAAAGCTATTGAGGTCTACTCGTGCCTTCTTAGGATCGAGTTTAGCCTATATATTATATGTATCATTGTATAATATTATATATATAAGTATATATATATATATATATATATATATATATACATATATAAATATAGATATGTATGTATATATATAATATACTTACATATATACTTATCATATATATATACACATCTATATATTTATCTATATTTATATTTATTGATATATGATTAGTATATACATATTTATATATATGTATGTATATATAATCATATATATGTATGTATAAATTTATATATATGTATATGTATATATATGTGTATATATATGTATAAATATATATGTATATATATCTATAAATATGTATGTATATATATGTGTGTGTGTGTGTATATATATATTTATATATAATATATAATATATATATATGTATATAAAATTATATATATATATATATATATATTTATATATATATATATATACACACACACACACACTCGAGTGTATTCGGAGCAGTGTACACTCGAGTAGTTTTTCATGATGCAATATTTCTTTTTTCAAAAATCTAATCCGTTGATCTTCTTAAACATCTTGTGAATAGCTCATACGCAAAATTTGAGCACATTTGGACATTTATAGGTCATGTTATAAAGACCGCAAAAATTATGCATTTCAAATTAATTGCGCGCGTCAATTTTGTTGCCCTTGGATGACTCATCCAAATGGGCTCAAAATTTGTATGTAGCCTAGTTATAGTATGACGGTGAAGATCAATGGTTTACATTTTGTAAAACATAGTCTTGATATGCAAACACACTTGAGTGTATTTGTGCGATCTGTACACTCGAGTGTATTCTAGCCTGACTCTCTCTCTCTCTCTCTCTATATATATATATAATGTGTGTGTGTGTGTGTATGTATATGTATAAATATATATGCTATGATCAAGATAGTTTGACCTCTTAAATTGACAAATGGGTTTGACAATAGTGATCAGCACACTTCAGTAAACTGGAAAGGCATGCACGATGCCTGCACATATTTTTATTGTCTCATGTTTCTTGGCCTTATCAAGGACACATACTCTTTATCATCAAAAGAATTTTTGTTACCCTTGGCTTCTGGTCTTATACCATATGTGGCGCTTTGAATAAAATCCACTTGCTAAAGGATGATATATTTGCATGCCCTCTTCTTTGTCAACTCTGTAAACTGATATATATCTACAACTTACAAGGTCACTTGTAAGTCCTCACCAAACACAACTATTTTTCGACGTAGTTCTGTTTACCTTGCTGACATTATCCTTGCTATTTCTGCCTCAGGTCTCCTGGCAAGACAATGGTTTCTGTTTCATTTTCTTGTGATTTTAAGTTAGCTGGTAAAGTGATGACCTCAGTTTATAAAGCATCACAGACTGTTAGAGTGATATCTGATCCGCCTCTTGCACTTGGAATTCCTATAACATGGGTGCTCCCACCATTTTATACAACTTCAGAAATCTTGCCTGACTCATTTGAGCCTCACAGCAAACAGGAACATCTTCACCATAAAAGAGGAATTGCATACTCTCTTCTTATGTCAAGGGAAAAGAACAAGAATGAGGAAGATCCTGTAACCATACTTGGTTCAAAACTAAGAACGAAAGGAAGCAAAAATATAGTTTGCCTTCAGGCTAAAGATCATACGGGAAGAAGCGAAATTGCTAGTTGCATAAGAGTTGCAGAGGTATTTGCATCCACACTTTCTTTAATGTCACTAGTTAAATGTACTAAGTCAATTCCTATCATTTCCTACTAACGCTACTGGTAACAATCATCCTAATTTTATTGATGTTTCATTTTTTCATAAATCTTTGGATCACATTTAACATTGTTTCTGCAAGCTGTCAACAGATTTACTGGGAAGTCAAATGTACTCGATGATTGAAAAATTGAGCAATGACACTAAAGTAGGTGTGAGGTGTGTCCCACCTTCCATGAGAAATATATGGATATAGCATACCCTCCTGGTGTTTCTTGAGAATGTCTCATGAGATTGTCCAAGAGGTGGCTTATTCCTATGATGTCAACACATATCAAGTCAAAAAGGTCATTGCACATATATGTGGAGGCCTTAAATTGGTGTCAATCAAATTCTTATCTCACTGTAAAGATGCTGCTTAGGTGCTGCCAAAATGTAGGAGAGAGGTTCCCATGCTGGGTAGCTTGGTTCTCTTAGGCCTAATTTAGGTCATCATAGAGTTGAATTGGATAATTAGGTCAAATTAGGTCATTGGGGGCAACAAGGTCTAATTTAGCTCACTTTGACTGTGATTTGTAAGAATTTAGGGTTATTTATGTGTAGAAATATCCTATATACACATATAGAAATATGTGAAAATCAACTCAATATGTATATAATTATAAAAATGTAAAAGATGTTCTGAGCACTTTGGTGGCTAGGCGCCTCAATCTTTAATGCCTCAACCTAGCTGCCTGAACAACTATAGAAATAGACTTGGGGCTTGTACTTGTTGTATGTGCTATTTAGCTCAAGAGGGAGTGTGGGTATAGAAAAATGTGTGTATATTTCTGCATAAGTTCAATGGTCCCATGTAAAAGCAGTAATAACTATAATATTTTGCACTAAGAGATGGCATGTGTAGGTCGTCCACTTATTCCCCAACTTTACATCTTGCTTACTAGCAATAATCAATCATTTTTTGCGAATGCGTCATATCCATATTTATAACTGTAAGATGATTCTGTTGAATTGACCCTTTTTATGGAATGATTGAAACTGTTTGTTTTATCTGAAATGAGTGAAGATTGTGTCTTTTTAGGTGGCTCAAGTCAGGTTATCTACAAAGGATGCCTCATCTTACATTGTAAATTTAGGGGTGAATAACAATCTTGATTTGGTTATTGATTTCTGCGACGATCTAGGTAACCATATTTTGAGACAAATTTCAATTATTTATATTGAGTTGCAGGCTTATTTTCTCTGTATGGTTAGGTTACCACTTTCTTGAAGCCCATGCTATTGTCCCACTAGATTTTGAAACAAATTACCATGACATTGTCTCTGTTCATCGACCTTCTAGTGCTAGTGGAAACCAAAGGAAAGCCCTCGTACACCTCCAGGTGAATTGACTCTTCATTACAGTTTGTGAATTTTCCTATCAGATTGCATTACGATTTAAGATGTTCACTTTATTATTTGTGGATGAAAACCTTTTAGATATCCATTCATTACATCACTAGCATACCTAAGAATATGGCTTACCTTACTTGAAGGCGAAGCGACAGGGTAAAGCTCTTGTAAAGGTATCCATAGCGGGTGGAGATCCACAAAAGGCAGCATATATATTGGTATTGGTTATACTTTGGTGGCTTTATCTTATTTATGTGGTGAACCCCCAATTAAGAATGTTAGCTCATCCAATAAATCACTAATTTAAACTGTCTTTATATGTGCTTATTCTTTTGCCAGGTTTTGGTTGGTGCCCAACTACTGCCTAAGAATCCAATTCTTCAAGTGGGGAATGTTGTTAATTTCACTATATTTGGTGACGGTAATTCTTTGTCCTGTTTAGATATTTGATTATGGTTGTCTAAAATTTGTGTTTCCCTTTCTCGACATGGCAGTATATTAAAAATGCTCTGCAAATTGTTTCCACTGTAGCTTAGTTACTATCACAGATGAACCTTCTTTTGTGATTATATCCACTTTTCAGCCTTTTTAATAAGTTCTCTCACTTTTCTCTTTACTAAAGGTTTTTTTGTTGTTCTATTGAACTTGGTTACGCTGAAGCCTAATTCATTAGTTTGAACATGGTGGATTCTCCCATACTTGTTTAGTAAAGGTAAAAAGTCACCAACAAGGCGACCTTATCTTTCTAGTATGTAGCACTGCTAATGGGGAACCGATTCCCTAAAAGCTGAACCCTCAATAATAAACATCTATCTATCTGCCCAGACACATATCCCAAACTGGTATTTATTATGAAAAATCAAACCTATAGATGTTGCAACGTTTGCGACTAGATACCTAATACAAAACCAAATTAAAAACAAAATTGAAACTTAGAAATAAGTTCCTTACATTAAATTTAGGTCCTAAAATTTATACAATTACAAGGTAAAATCCTATAACCACGATAACACAACAAAGAGCTAATTAAGCCTAATCTAATGCGCTCTCTAGCTTTTGGATTCGGGAGTGGAGCTTGCCCTGCATTAATTGCTTCCATTGCAAATGATCCCGTCTCAATATTAAAAGTAGAACTTGATCATGTAAGTTAATGCAATGCCCTCATGTGCAAAAGACTGGTTGAACGGAATATATATATATATAATTATATATATATATAATTATATATATATATATATATATATATATACATATATATATATATTGTTGAGCTACAATACACTCGAGTGTATTGGGGCTCCTATACACCTCAGTTTTTATGCGTTGGATCTTGATCTGGCAAAAGGCAGAATCTGCCCACTTACCCTGTTAACGGTACCGTCAAATTGGTGGGCTCCCCTCCGTTTCACGCCCAACTCCCACTGTCACTGCCCCCCGACTACCCTCTCTCTCTCTCCCATCTCGCTGCTCTCTCCTCCTCTCTCCTACTGCTCTCTCATCCTCCTCTCTCCGTCGAGGCTCTCCTGCTGACAGAGAACAACACCTCGAGCAGATCCGAACTTGCGCCACCGTCGGACGAGGAGATCAGCGCCAGGCAGCGACGGTCTCCTTCTCTTACTCCGCTCTCCTTCTCTTACTCGAGCAGATGATGAAGGCAAGTGCCTATAATTGTAGTCGGGCATAAGCACAGGAAAGGGTTGAAGTACATATAAATGTGATATATTCAATTATTTTATGTTACATAATGGACCTGTGATTTCATTTTTCTTCTTTCTGTTATCCAATGTCAGTTTGTGAAGGAGGAGAGCGGAGTAAGAGAAGGAGACCGTCGCTGCCTGGCGCTGATCTCCTCGTCCGACGGTGGCGCAAGTTCGGATCTGCTCGAGGTGCTGTTCTCTGTCAGCAGGAGAGCCTCAACGGAGAGAGGAGGATGAGAGAGCAGTAGGAGAGAGGAGGAGAGTGCAGCGAGATGGGAGAGAGAGAGGGTAGTCGGGGGGCAGTGACAGTGGGAGTTGGGCGTGAAACGGAGGGGAGCCCACCAATTTGACGGTACCGTTAACAGGGTAAGTGGGCAGATTCTGCCTTTTGCCATATCAAGATCCAACACAAAAACTGAGGTGTATAGGAGCCCCAATACACTCGAGTGTATTGTAGCTCAACTCTCTCTCTGTCTCTATATATATATATGGAGAGAGAGAGAGTCAGACTAGAATACACTCGAGTGTATTCGGAGCAGAATACACTCAAGTAGTTTTTCATGATGCAATATTTTTTTTTTCAAAAATCTAATCTGTTGATCTTCTTAAACATCTTGTAATAGCTCATATGCAAAATTTGAGCACATTTGGACATTTGTAGGTCATGTTATAAAGACCGCACAAATTATGCATTTCAAATTAGTTTCACGTGTCGATTTTGTTGCCCTTGGATGAGTGACTTACACTCATCCAAATGGGCTCAAAATTTGTATGTAGCCTAGTTATAGTATGACGGTGAAGATCAATGGTTTACGTTTTGCAAAAAATAGTCTTGATATGAAAACACATTTGAGTGTATTAGTGCGATCTGTACACTCGAGTGTATTCTAGCCTCCGGTGTATGGTGTACGGTTCCTCCGGTACACTCGAGTGTACACTAGCCTGACTCATATAGAGTCAGGCTAGAATACACTCGTGTGTACAGATCACGCCGTACACCCCAATGGTGTTTGCCTATCTAGACCATGTTTTTCCAAAATCTAATCCATTGATCTTCATGGTTACAATAATAATAGGTCACATACAGAATTTTAACTCATTTGGATGAGTGTAAGTCACTCATCCAAGGACAACAAAATCGACGCACAAAACTAATTTGAAATACATGATTTTTGCCTCCTTTAGATGCACGACCTATAAGTGTCAAAATGAGCTAAAATTTATTATATAGTATGTTCTTATGATAATTAAGAAGATCAACGGTTTAGATTTTTCAAAAATTTATTGCATCTTCAAAAATGACTGAGGTGTACGGTGCCTCCGGTACACTCGAGTGTACACTAGCCTGACTCTCTCTCTCTCTCTCTCTCTCTCTCTCTATATATATATATATATATATATATATATTACCCGCAGGTAACTAACCTTAGTTACCCGTGCATCTGTTTTGTAATAGAAAGATACATATTTGTAATGAAACAAACATTGTTTATAATGAGATGACTAAATTTGTAATACAAACACTCGTTTTGCATTACACATATGATTACAGTAAAAATGATACTTATCACAGCAGTTTACGCTGTAATACAAAATGAGTGTTTGTATTACAAATTTGGTCATCTCATTACAAACGTTGTCTGTCTCATTACAAACTGGTTCCTTTCTATTACAAAATACATCCTCGGGTAACTAAAATTAGTTACCCATGCGGGTAGTGAATATATACCCTATATATAGTGAGAAACATTCTACGGTGAGAGCATGAGAGGCATTTGAATAACTATAAAGTTGTAGCTTATTTTCAATATCTAACCTTGTGGATGGAAAGAACGTCATTACATTTACCTTCACACAAAAAATCATCACAATCGGATATCATTTACATGTCCATATATGCAATATACACATTTTACATCCAACGGTCAGCCTAAAACTCAATACGGAGCGTTGAAAAGTATTTGCTTGTTGTGCCTGCAATACAAGTCCTATGATGATGAATTTTTTTTGGAAGGTAACTAATAGGGTATATTTTTAATCCATACGGTTTGATTATGAAAATTTGATCGTTGTGCACAGTTATTCAAATGCCTCTCATGCTCTCACCAAGATATGTTTCGCACTGGATCATTGTCCTATATATATATATATATATATATATATATATATATATATATATATATATATATATATATAGGACAATGATCCACCGAGAAACAAATCTTGGTGAGAGCATGAGAGGCATTTGAATAACTCTCCACGGTGATTAATTTTTCATTATCTAACCGTATGGATTAAAAGTATACCTTAATATGTTCCCGCTAACAAAATTTCATCATCATCAGACTTGTATATCATACATAGTAATATAATATTTTTAAACACTCTGCATTGAGTTTTAGGCTGACCGTTGGATTTAAAAAGTGTATATTGTACATATGGATATGTTAAAAGCATACGATTGCAATGATTTTTTTTGGTGAAGCTATATGTATTGATTCTTATTTCATCCATATGGTTGGATTTTAAAAATAAGTTACAATTTTATAGTTATTCAAATGCCTCTCATGCTCTCACTGTAGCATGTTTCACACTAGATCACTACCCTATACATATATATATATATATATATATATATATATATATATATATATATATATATATATATATATATATATATATATATATATATATATATATAAAGCCAATGAATACCTATAAGTCAGAAGTTGCCTCCTAGAGTGGTGGGAACAATGGATCTTGGTGCACTATAATGGTCGTGTTTTGCTAGTAGCGCGGTTACTATTGGTTGAGAAGCTGAAGTTGCATTTGCATTGGTATCATTTTCTGTCTGTGGTGTCATCTCTAGCTTTGGAAGTGACAATCCAATTAGATCGGCGAGTGCAAATGGATCTGTGAGCACAATTGAAATTGTATCTCGTTAATTGGCGTTGTCGTTCTCATATTTTGAATCTCTGTCGTCCCATGTAAATTGTTTTGGGCATAGATGTATCGACGCTAAACTTCGCAACAACAAAAAAAAGGTTCGATTGATGGAGATTTTGACAATCACACAATAGGAATTGCAGAGATAAGCATGGGGAAGGTTTTGCAACACAAAACATTGTACATTACATTCTGCAAATTTTCCCAAGTGTAGATGTGGATATACGTAAATGAACGGTAATACCAATCTTTGGTTGATCCTTGCAAAGTTGCATTTGTTGATAGCATATTAGGGCATATCACATGAAGTCTTCCAATGTTGGCAATGTATAATCTGTTGAACGCAACATTGGCATTCAATGATGCATGTGCCTCTGGCATATACTAGTCCTCCTAAAAAACAACATAGGAGCACATGTTGGTAGCACGCTACAACAATTTACTATAGATGTCTCCCTTAAAAGGAAAAGTTACAATTGAAATAATAGCAGGTTAGTCCATCAAAGATGTCGTTTCTCCTTGCTTGTGGCTTCAATGGCCATCATGGCCTTAGAGGGAGGGAGGTGCGGCCTCGAAATCCCTCGGGGGCATGGGTTGCACTCTCAAACTGTTCCCCTCAACATGTGAGAGAAGAGAACTATTGTGTGATGATTTGGTTTTGCCCTTGTTGAAGAGAGGGGCATGGTTGGGGCCTCACAGAGGCCTTGGAGGCATTGGGGTTACTTGGGTCAACCTTTTCTGCTCTAGGGAAAGCGTGGAAGGAGGTGGTTCTCACTACCCTCTCAAGATGACAAGCTAGAGGTTCTGCGTTCCCAACGTAGGCTATGATGAGGTAATGTAGTTAATGTCTTGCAGTAAAGAAGGCAATTAAAGACAATTCAATGTGGATGGTGGAGATTGAGTAGATGGGAAGCATCCAATGGAGGAAGATGATGAACGATACCACTAAGGAAGAAGATATCGACGATATCGTCGATATATCGACCGATATAACTGATATCGATGGTGTCGGTCATCGGTTCACACTAACCTGTCGTTTGGATTGCAATTATTGGTAAACTGGTGGGCTAACCAGTAAAACCGCCTGATATCAACGTATTTAGGGGGTGTTGCTGCAAAATGTCTCACTTAAGGGGGACACCGACGATATGACGCCCCGACATACCGACAATTGCAAACTTGCGTTTGTTGCTGCTGCTGGAGTGAAGAAAGATGGAGATGTTGGGCGATTTCTTTCCTTGGAGCTCAAATCAGCCCTAATCAAGGTATGTTTTCTTAATTTCTTTCATTTCTCATCATTTCCAACCCTTCCTCTCTCTATTTCCTTCTATTTTCACCATAAAAGTTCTCTAAAATTCTCCAAATACACCCAAATCCTAGATCTACTCCAAAAAACATTGGATTAATGCTATTCAACAATATATCTATGATTATATTATGCAAATCTACTAATGTATCACTAGATCTACTACTATTAATTAATATTATCATATAATTTCACTAATTAATATTAAATTTGTAATAATACAATAAGTACTATTAATAATAGGTTAATGATGGTGGTAATCACAGTCGACACTCTCCAGAATATCCTCCACCTGTTGATCCTCAAAATGATGACTGTCCTTATGTTACTAGGGCCACACCTCCACCAGAATAGGAATATCCCATGGCTGAAAAAACATTTCCAAGGAGAAAAACTTGAGTTGGGAAAGATTACAACGGTGCACCTCCACCACACGCCACAATGCCCAAAACTACAAGCCCCTAAGCCTACCCATCCAATCCACAACCACAATACCAGAGCCAAAAGTGATTCTTATTCTGATCTTGTTGATTCAATGGATAACATGAGCATATCTGACTCTCAATCTCAACATTCATGTGGAGATATGTAATTTGGGCAGAGACTTCCATACCCATCTTAGTCTCAACATGGGTATTTTGGATATCAAGTTGAACCACCACCAATATTACAATTAGAAGTAGGTTTGGGATATCACATAGCATACTCCTTCAGTAGCCCTTATGGATGCTTTCTGGTGAACACCGAAGTATACTCTGGTGGAGGGCAAACATTGAGTGGTGGGCATACTACATTTTTTCTATTGCCTACGTTCCATTACAGCCTCTTTTTCCTCAACCTCAAGCTCCTCGAGCATGGACACCTCCTCCTGCTTCTACTCAACCTCCCTTCTTTTAAGCAACCAAGGAAAAATATCTCAAAGATTTGGAAGAATAGTTTCCAAAGATTGGGATGATGCATTGCAGTATGTCAATCCTGAAGTGTATGAGGAGCATATTGTTTCATACACCAAATCTTATAGAACTTACATGACATTGGAGCAATATATGGCCCATATCAACAACATAAAGTATAGAGAACAGATGCACCACTCAACACCCAACTGATGTGAGTTAGTAATTTACTATGTTGTTGTATGTTTGTTGTAAATTGGATATTATTGCATAAGTGTGTAAACATGAGTTTATGGATTGTGCTAGTAAAATTTCTGATCTTAATTCATGCTTTTTGTCATCGAAATCCTTCATCGAAATCTCCAAAAAATAGGATAGATTCCTTACCTCCCACATGATTGACCCCCCACATACCCAATATAGAAGTTTATTGCATAAAATGACCACGCCTGTAAAATTTCATGAATTAATTCGTTCTTTTTGGCGTCGATATGGTCAAGATTGCATCTGTTGATATTTTTGTCGGTATACCGGTAAATATCTATTTCCACGTTGTCGAAACGACATCGGTATCATTCATAAATTTCCTTGACTACAACGACGTACTGCATACGATGCAAAATAACTTTTTTCAGACTGGATATGAGACATGAATGATTTCTTAGACCTTGGATGATAGGGTTAACAATCCTAGAGCTTGGTTGTTTCATGAGTGGGGCGGGGGTCCTGGGGTCCAGGCCTAGGGTTCAGATCATAGTCTCTGAACTAACTAAATGACACCAATTCCCTAAAAGCATGAATCTCAATCATAATCATTAATTTATTCTCCGTGACACATACCCCGATCTGGTATTTTTTAATAGAGACCGAAATCCTATATATCACAATTTGACACGAAATTAACAATTTATAATTTACAATTGGAACTTTTGAATAAGTCCCTAGTGCATTATGCATAGGTCCTAAAACTAACACAATTGCATAATATATCGTGAAATACAAAAACATAATAAATAGCTGTTTAAGCTAATCAAATGTGTTATTAGGCTTTTAGATTTCCGAGTGGGATGTCCTGCATCAATTTCCCCTCGGTGGAGTATACAAATTGTACATGTTGTGGAGAATGAGCCTCCATAAGCGGAAGTTGGCTACCTAACTTGGTAGATCCACATGAGAAAAAAATTGTGATTCCTCTGTTTGACGTGTCTTCGAAGTTCAATGAAAGCTTTGAAGTATAAACATTGATTGTTTCTATCTTGAGACTCTACACTATGTGACTTTTATCAACTTCGTCCTAACTATGAGTAATAAAACTAAATCATGCCCATAACCAATGAGGAATGTCATACAAGGAGACTAGCAAACAAGGTGAACTAGAGTAATCCATGCAAACAACATAAGTATTTCGTTGATTTAATCATACAATCCAAGAGTACTTAACGATAACGTTCCTACTATATCCACGAGGGAAGAAAAAAACTAAATCGGCGATGCAAGGACATGTCTATGCCCAATGAGGGTGAAATTGAACTAGCCCAAGCTACTACACTAGTACCATGCATCATTGTATGGTTCAATCTAGTTAGGTCCTACTAGTACAAACATAGATATGTGTGCATAGGAATAGAAAGAAACTAGTTAAATGTGTTGGTACATTCTCCAAAGTAATGGTGAAACTGAACTACTACTTTAAATGTAAGAGTGCACCAAGCTAGCGGACTGCTAACCTACCTCATGCAAGGGTAGCGTTAGGTTGGCAGTTGGGGAGGGAAAATATATTTTTCTATTACTATATATGTGCACCATGTGCTAAGGAGGCAGTATGATAGACTTAACTAAAAAAGAACTAACTATGGATAAGCAAATCATAGTGTGCAAGCATAAGATATTCGGTGTGGAAGCATACTCAATTGTACTTCTAATCGAGGTCTACACAAAAAACCCTAGAGAGGTTGGAATGGTATCTAACCCACATCCCCACTCATTGGCATGTCCTTTTTGACCTTAGCCTACTATTATAAGATAATTATATTCTAACTCAGCTCAAAGCAAGATTGCATGGCCTAATTTACAAAAATAATACAACCATGGGCATCAAATGCCCAAAACATGCTACATGGATCTCGTTGAGATATTAAGGTCGAACTAAAGCATAAAACCTTAATCATCAGCACCACACCATTTTACACAAATAGACCCAACAATGAGAGGTTGTGAGTAACCTAGAAGAATTTTTTTCTCAAGTTCTTATCTTTATATGATATTTTTTGTTCAAAAAATGATAGAATAAATGAATTGGTAAACTTTAGAAAGGTGGGGCTAGTTAAATGGTTTAATGTATTGGCTAGGGAAGGCAATAGCACATGTGCTTTGAACAAGGGTCTAGTTGTCAATCGACCGTCTCTTAGTCTTTAGGTTGAACCCAAAATTCCAAATGCACACTTCCATGCATAAAATCACCTGCATCCAAGACTAACAGATGAGGAACCACTAGTATACACACCCATCGTGTATTCTTAAGGGATCAAGAAAGGTCATGTTCCTCCTCTTTAGTGACTCAAACTCCATTGAGTTTTCGAAATCTTTATCACAATATGCATGTCCAATGCAAACTAAGACGATCAACAAATGCCCCTTGTTTTCCTTCTCTTGGGTTGACCTTGTGACATTGTAGGATGAGTTTGAGTGAAAGTGAGATATTCAACAAAGAGGTCGAAGGCCTTACCACACTTGATTACGAGATGTGTGAGATGTGTGAAATGACCAATGATTTGTGGAGTAGGATGAGTTTGGATGGTAGGATGGTGTCTAGGACTAGGAGAGACGATTCATATGTATGTCCATAGGAGACAAGGTGTGAGGAGCCAACAAGGAAAATCCACACACGCAATAATGTACTACTGACCAAGAAAACCATGACAACAAGTTACTTAAGAAGGAAAATACCATCCAAATAGGAATGCTAAATATACCATGGTGGGAGGGAAAGTGAGATATTCAACAAAGAGGTCGAAGGCCTTACCACACTTGATTACGAGATGTGTGAGATGAAGACATATGGTAAAGAAACCACTAGGCGCATAGCAGAGTGCAAATGAAGCACACCCACAAAAATATTTTTTAGGCATGCACAAAGGAGTGAATAGGCAAAATATTAGTATCTAGTGAGGGAACATATGGCAGTTCTAGAAAGAACCACACCTGCCACCAACACTAGTAGGTAAGGAAGTTGCAGTGAGGAAGAGGGAATTAATAGTCGAGTTGGGGGTAACAGATAGTCACATAGGAGCAAAACAAGAGGGGGTGGGAGGGTACAACTGTAGGGGTAGAGATTGCCTGGGGGAGGCGGTAGAGAGGGAATAGCCACAAGGGTTGGGGGTGGATGTCTAAACAAAGGAGGGGATTGGGGTTGGGCGTTGTCGTCAAGCATGGAAAGGGGAACGACGTCATCAGGCGTCGGAAATGCAGGGATGGGGGCAGAAATTGGGAGGGGTGGGGTCGGGGCATTAAGATTTGCATTTAGAATTAAAGTGGTTTCGGCTATTATAGGTCTAAATTGTTCTTTTAGGTGTTTTGTGGGTGTTTTTGACGGGTCGTTATGGATGTTTACTGCTTTCCTTTTGGGTTTGTGATGTTGAGAATATAGTTTTGTACCTCCCTATTTTGCTCTTTTTGCTCATTGCAAATTCGTTCTCCTTTTCCAATCATCTTAAACCATTGACCCTCTTAAAAAACCTAGTATAAGTGAAACGAGAACTATGTAATGCAAGTCTTATATCGCGGTCAAATGGAGGGTGGTGAAATGGCAAGCATTGTTTGTGTGTCGGTTGTAATATCTTGTTAGAACACCGCATATCACTGGCGTCAAGGTAACCTAGTGCTTATTGGTTTTGTCTAAGTGCCTAGGTACACTCATTGTAGACAACATATATAACATATTTCATCATTATGTTTACCTCAGTTCGTGTATCTTTTTAATATATTACACCCTACAGTTTAAAGAAGAATCCCATGCCTAAAGATGCATGAAGAATCTTCACATATTGAACCTATTGTGATAAATTCATTATATTTCCGCATTTGTATGGGAAGACTATTTTTTTATGATTCAATATTTTTTACTAAATGTTAGTTATGGATCTTCAAACATTATATAGTTCATTAATATTTAATATCTTGCATTTTTTTACATATATATATATATGTATATATATATGTGGTAATACTTGTTCTCTTTCTCTTAACTAAGACTAGTCAAGCTTTTCTGTTTCTTTTGGTTCATCATCATAATCATCTAAGCCTTGTTCTCAATCATGTTGAGGTAAACTATGCAATTCAACTCTCTTGTCTCATATTGTTATTAAGATGTAAAGATTGCATATCTTTACTTAGAAGCTCTCCCAAGTTGATTTTGGCATGCCTCTTCCTCTTCCTCTTCTAACTTTGCTCAACTCTGTAGCATTACTTTAGATTGGTGCATCTTTTAGTCTATGTTCTAATGTCAATAACATCTGAGGCAATTCTAATGTCAATAGCATTTGAGGTGACACATGCATGTCTTCAATACTCGTCACGCCCAATTTACTCCTTGTATAGTTATTTCTCAATTGTTCATCCATTGCCTTCCCACACATCCATCTTAATATTCATATTTATGCCCCATTCTTCCTGATGACACTTTTTTTGTTCACTGGCCCACATCCAATCCCTTACAATACGCTCGTCGTATAGTTGTGTAATTAAACTTACTTTTCGATCTGAGAGGGATCTTTTGGTCACTAACTATTTCAGTTGCACTCCATTTCATCGATCACTTTGCACTCATGTGACATGCATCATCTTGGATAGTGGCATCCATACGAATCATAGAACCTAAGTAATAAAATTTATCACATTATGGTCAATCCACTCCCTCCAACATAACATTACATCTCTTGGTGTAGCATTATATAGGAAATTGTAATGCATATACCTATACGCTTATGCTAAGCTTAAATACACTATATTCTAATGCATTTCTCCAAATTTCAAATTTCAAATTTATTTGTCCACAACGTCATTTATCGGCACAATATCATCAACAAACAACATGAGATTACAAATATGGGTTCAAAGCTGATTCTGGATATACCCAAATGTAATTAAAATCTTGGAATCTCCCCTCTTCGAGTCCTTACCCTAACTGTTGAAATGTCATACATGTTTTACACAAATCAATGCATTAGATTGAGATGCCATTTTTCTCCATACTCCACTAAAGGACTTCCCTCCTAGGAAGCACAGATACAAATACATTACAGGCATGGGTACGAGTACGAGTACGGGGATACGACAATTTTTGAAAACATAGGTACGGGCACGCCGGTACGACATGGATACACCAATTTTTTTGATATTTATTTTAATATATTAAATATAACCAATATATTTTGTACTAAAAATAGATAATTACAATCAATTTTCATTCATAAATCACAACATTATTAAAGAAAATGGAAACCAATTCCATAATATCGAACAATGATATAAAAAGGGGTCTTTCATTCATATTAATGTGAGATAAAAGTTACAAAAAGACATGATAGTATCATGTTTTAAACCTTGCACATTTCATGTATCATGTGATGACATAATGTTGTGTTGTAAAGTGAGTCATGTCATCTGTGACACCAAATGTATAGTTAGCTATCTTCACAAAAAGTTACAAGATAGCTATTTTCTCAACATTCATTCTATCCACCAAAAAACTCCAAAAGAAGCCATTCACTTTATTTACTAAAATACCCAAAAAGAGACTTGTTATCTAAATATAAAGTTTCATCAAACTTCAATGACTTGATTTCCCTCATCATCATCTAGAAACACAATAGCTTCAAAAACTAGCTCATTAAGTGATAGGCGTGCTACTTTCAAATGATCTCCTCCGTCAAGTGGGTCAAATGCATCACCACATACATCGCACATTTTGCTTTTCCCGTGTGAAATTGCTTTAGACTGCCTTGACAAGAGACGAAGATTGGTATATACAAACACCAAATCCTCACCCTTTTTGGTGCGAGTTTGTTCGCCATGGAATTAATAAATGAATATGTGCTCCAATCATAGTTTAAAATTTCCACGAAATTGTCAAAATTTCCACAATTATTTCCATATCGATGGCCATCGGACATCGAAATGCACTGTTGAAACGCAATGTCCATCGAAATTTTTCTTTCTTTTTAATGAACTATGGACTGCCTGGAGCATTTTCTTTTTGCACAGTTGTGTCTTTAAGTCTATACCTTGTTCTTGCAAACCATAATGACTTGATTCATTGATTTCAACATTGAAAATTGACATCGATATTCTCCATCAAAATCCCCATCGAAATAGTTCAGGGTCCTTCACTCACACATGAGGAGGCCCCCACCCCCACATATCCAGAATGAAATATTATTGCATATTTGAGTAGATCTACACTAGTAGATAATTCTGGTAAAATTTCATAAATTAATTCGTTGATTTTGCCATCGAAACATTAGGAACACATTTGTCAAAATTTCCATCGAAATTTCGGTAAATTTCTGTTTCTGTGGCTAGCGAAACGGCATCGAAATCGGACATTTTCTTCCTTGGCTCCAATATCTTTTGCAGCAAGAAGAAGAAGAAGGCTGCCCTAACAACTTAGTAGTCAAATCTTGAAGATGTGGTGTGCTACTTCCATGCACTAGCCACCAAAGGTGAGGCTACATCAAAGCTCTATCAACAATAAAGTCATGTTCTTCAAATTCACTTGCTAGAGTTGAAAATTTTGCAAACGCAACATTTACCATGCGTCACTCTTCGGCAATAGGGAAGTATCTTTTAAGGCACCCATTTCTTTCATTTGAAATTTCACTATGCCTGTTAGGAGCTTTTCTACTAGGATCCTCGTGAAGCCATTCAGAGCTATAATACCTAAAGAAAAAAGTCACAAGTTTAAAAGATATTTTATGTGCAAATCAAATTTATTAACAAATGAATGTATTGATTAATGATTAGTCACCCCGAATTTAGAGAATGTGCCATGCAATGAAGGGGGGTATTGCTCTTGTTCTATCGATCAACTAATACTTTATGAACCACAACTTAAAAGCTAGATGCCTCATCAACTTGTTTCCTCTCATGCCTATATATGATTGCCTTCATCTTTTCAATCATGCAATCCCACATATCATACTTCAAATGCAAGGTGGGTTTGTCTGGGTCAGCAACTCTCAACAGCTTATAGACGGGCTCAGTGAAATTAAGAATATAATCAATTTTGTCCCACCATAAATCATATAATAGTTTTTCTTTGACAGATTGGGCCTTTTGTATATCATCCTCTAAACAACACCCATTTTTCACTTACCACCATATTTGCTAGGCCAACTTTTATTTGCCTCATTTTTTTAAGCATCACAATAGTAGGAGTAAAGTGTGTCTCAAGACTCTCAGTAGCAACAGTTTACAACTTTAAGTTCACGAATTCATTAAACACGAAAACTCTCTTGGTATGATTCATAATGAAATTGCGTATAGCATTGGCTTCTGTAGCAACTTCTATTATCCACTTGCATTCCTCATACAACAACCCATTTGCATCAGATTTCTTCGCAGCACATATATTTTTCAAACCATGATTGAGCGTGTGAACAACACAAGGTCTCCAAAAGATATGAGGATATAACTGCTCAACTAGCAGTCCAACTGCTCTACAAACTGGGGCATTATCCATAATTACTTGTATAAATTGGAAAGGTGTTGTTTATTCAGTGAGTAAAAAGGTTTACAGGGTACTCTCTTATATAGCAACGGAGAGTAAGACATACATACAAGCAGGCAATATGGGACTAATACAAAGGAAAATAACACAGTAGAATAACACAGTAGAAGCAGAAAATAACACAGTATTTCTATACTCCCCCTCAAGTTGGAGCGTAGATGTCGAATAAGCCCAGCTTGTCAATCAGAGTCTGGAAGCGAGTTTTAGGCAGAATTTTAGTGAAGATGTCAGCAAGCTGCTTCTCAGTACTGAGATAAGGAGTGCAGATGTGGCCAGATAGGACTTTCTCCCGAACAAAATGGCAGTCAACCTCGATATGCTTGGTTCTTTCATGGAAGGTGGGGTTGCTCGCAATGAAGATAGACGCCTTATTGTCGCAGAACATAGGAATAGGGCTAGAAGAAGTGATATCAAATTCATTCAGAAGGCTATACGGACCCACAGGAGCTCACATGCAGTATGAGCCATAGCTCTATATTCTGCCTCTGCACTTGACCGAGCAACAACTGTCTGCTTTTTGCTTCGCCAAGTAACTAGATTTCCTCCCACAAACGTACAATATCCAGATGTAGATTTTCTGTCAGATCGACTGCCTGCATAGTCAGAATCAGAAAAACCAGATAAATTGCAGTGGCCATGTTTTTTGTACAGAAGACCTTTCCCTGGAGAACTTTTCAGATAGCGTAAGATATGACAGATAGCATCCCAGTGGCATTGCCGGGGTTTATCAAGATACCGGCTTATGAATCCTACAGCAGCTGCCAAGTCAGCCCTAGTGACAGTCAGATATATAAGCTTGCCAACCAGTCTTCTAAACTGATGGTGATCAGCATAAGGTGGGGAAGTATCATCATCCCAATTCATATTGGGATCCAGAGGAGTGTTGGCTGGCTTGCAACCCAACATACCAGTTTCTTGCAAGAGATCGAGAACATATTTTCTTTGTGACAAGCATACTCCTGCAGAAGATCTAGCAACCTCAATACCTAGAAAATATCGTAGTTTTCCTAGGTCCTTGGTGATGAAGTGTTGTGCTAAATATTGTTTGGTTGCCTGTATCCCTGCACTGTCACTGCCAGATAAGACAATATCATCAAACAACATATACAATAAGAATGACAAGTCCTGCTGCAGTTTTACGAATAAACACAGAATGATCAGATTGAGAACGTCGAAAGCCAAAGGTAATCAAGATCTGACTAAGCTTGTCAAACCATGCCCGTGGACTTTGTTTCAGACCATAGATTGCCTTTCTGAGTTTGCATATTTTAGAAGCAGACTCCCCCTGAGCAACAAAACCCGGAGGTTGCTCCATGTAGACTTCCTCCTGCAGATCTCCATAGAGAAAGGCATTTTTGACATCAAGTTGATACAAAGGCCAGTCTTTATTTACAACAACAGATATCAGGATTCATACAGAATTAAGGCGGGCCACTGGAGAAAAAGTTTCAAAATAATCAACCCCATATGTTTGAGTATATCCTTTTGCAACTAATCTGGCCTTCAGGCGTTCAATGGTACCGTCCGGTTGATATTTAATAGTAAAAATCCAGCGGCATCCAACAGTTTGGCATGAGGACGGACGATCAACCAGATCCCAACTCCGTTGATCACAAAGTGCCTGCATTTCTTGCTCCATAGCATGTTTCCATGCAGGATGAGAGAGCGCCTCTGTAGCTGATTTAGGAATTGTCACAGCAGACAAAGCAGCAGTAAAACACGCAAAGCTACTACAGAGATTGTCAGATGAACAGAAATTACTGATAGGATGCTGAGTACAGGAGCGAATGCATTTCCGTAGACTGATAGGAATATCCAGGTCAGAAAATACCTCAACTGAAGGTGGATCATCCGCAGACGCAGGAGTTGGTTCGGCCGGGGCTTCAGAAGAAGTAGCGGTCTTTGACCTGCGTCGATAGACTTGCAAAGGGCGCTCTTGAGGCACATCATCAGCAGGAGGTTCGTCAACAACTAAAGGTAATGGTGTGGGAGCCAAAATGTCATCCGATAATTTTTCACCAGAGGTAGAAAAGTAAGGCATATGCTCAAAAAATGTCACATCCGCACTAACCAACCACTGTTTCTTTATAGGATCAAAGCAGCGGTACCCTTTCTGAGTACGGGAGTATCCCAGAAAAACACATTTGACTGAGCGAGCATCAAGTTTAGTAAAGCCAGGTCGAAGGTTTTTGACAAAACAAGTACTCCAAAAAATGCGAGGAGGCAGAGAGAATAAGGGTTTATCAGGAAACAAAATAGTGTATGGGACCTGATTCTGCAGAACAGAAGAAGGCATGCGGTTGATAAGATAGCATGCTGTATATACAGCCTCAGGCCAGAAATGTTGGGGTACTTTATAGTGTAGGAGAAGGGTGCGAGCAACTTCTAGAAGATGGCGGATTTTCCGTTCAGCAACGCCATTTTGTTGAGGAGTGTAAGGGCAAGAAGTCTGATGTATGGTCCCTCAGTCAGCACAAAAGGATGTAACAGAGTGTTGCATGAATTCTAGAGCATTGTCAGTCCGAAAAATTTTAATGGGGCGATTAAATTGTGTTTGAATTTCAGCAAAGAAGGTGCGAATAGTATCTAACACTGTATCCCGACCTTTAAGCAAAAATAACCATGTGGTGCGAGAATAATCATCAATAAAGGTCATAAAATATTTCACACCAGACAAACTTGAAACAGAGCATGGTCCCCAAATATCAGCATGAACCAAATCAAAGATTTCTTTAGATGCAATAATGTGCTTAGCAGGAAAAACAGATCGAGTTTGTTTGCTCAAAACACAAGTTTCACAAGAAAAAGTTTTTTCGGATAAAGCAGGAAATAAATGTTTCAGTTTGGCAGCCGATGGATGGCCCAGGCGAAAGTGCCACTGTAATCCTGTCACTGAAGTAGAAAGCAGAGTTGCAGCAGAAGGGGGTCCATCCAAGTAATATAGCCCGTCTGGTCCTTCACGGCCCGAACCAATCCTCGTCTTCGTGCGGAGATCCTTCAAAACACAGCCAGAAGGATCAAATTTAATAGAGCACTTGAGTTGTTTAATCATCTTACTGACGGACAATAAATTAACAGGAAATTTTGGAATATATAAAACAAACTTCAGGTGCATTTGTGGTGATAACGGGACCGTTCCAATGCCATGGACAGCAGTTTTGGAACCATTCGCAACAGTAACAGAAGTTATAGGAACAGATTTATTGAGACTAGAAAATAAGTGAAGGTCACCAGCCATATGAGTGGAGGCACCGGAATCAATGCACCACTGTTTGTTACCAGATGATGGAGAAGCTAGCATTGCAGAAGGTCCAGAAGTAGATGAGGATGGCATCTGCGTAAGACGTTCCTGGAACATCTTTTCAAACTCCGAGCGTAACCAGTCGGTATTTGCTGGAGTAGTAGGTGGGTCAGCAGCAGAGTCAGCAACAGCGTCTGTGGCAGCCTGGTTAGCCCAAGCCGGCTTGCCGTCTTTAATCCAACAACGATCTTCAGTATGATTGTCCCGGCCACACCAGTTGCAGTAACGAGGGCCGGAAGGAGCACTACGTCCAGAAGAGCCGCGGCCTCCGGACGAAGGAGGACGACCACCACGGCCACGACCGCGACCACGGCCACGGCCAGAATCAGCAGAGCGAGCTATGAGCGCAGGATGCTCAACAACAGGAGTGGGAGTCATGGATGGCAGACGCTGGACTCTCTTAAGAACATCCCGAAGAGTTGGTAGTGGGTCGCTGGAGAGGATCTGGTCAACCACGCCAGAGAAGGAGGCAGGAAGGGCAGCCAGGAATTGCACCAGTTGCAGTTCATTGCGTTGTTTCTGAGTAACTTTGATGTCAGCCGTCAAAGGGTGGTAGAGTTCAAACTCATTCTACAGTGTCGAGCATTGGTTGTAGAAGTCATCAATCGACATGTCTGCCGAGAACTCCTTTTTCGCCAAGGTCTTGAAGATTTCAAAAACGCGCTTTGGATTCTCCTGATGGGAATAAACATGGGATAATTGATCCCACATAGCCTTCGCATCATGAAGGCAGAGAAGAGATTGGCTGATACGAGGTTCAGTACTGTTGAGGATCCAAGACATGACGCCAGAATCATCCTTGGACCATTGTGCGTAAGTCTGTCTGACTTTGTCATCTGAATCCGCTGTAGGAGCAGGAGGAGGTTCAGCCGTAAGGTGATGATATCGGCCTTGTGCTTTGACATATAGCACAAAAGACGCTGACCAGAGATGGTAGTTGGAGCCACCGTCAAGTTTCACTGTGGTAACGCACAGAGACCGGGGGGGCTCCGGGAACGCCATGGTAGAGGCGGGTCGGCGCAGAAGCAGAGTAGAGCAGAAACCCACAAAGGACAGATAGCAGCAGCAGAGATCTGACGTGTCAGATCAGAAGACCCGTACCGGGCAGAATATGCATAGAGAAACCTACGCCGTCATGAGGGAAGCTCAACGTTCCACCATGAGGCGCAGGCAGAAAGAACGAAGGTCCGGAGAGACTCTCAACTCAACCAGCCAGTGGGTGTCCGAATGTAGATCTGACGAGCACCCGAACGTAGAATGAAAGGGGTGGTAAAAACCAGTGGCCGCCGGCCGGAGGCGAAGGACCCCGAAGAAGAGAGAGGGCTTGGAGGTGGTAGGTTGTGGAGGAGAGGAGGTGGCTACGGGATGGGTGGACGGAGGATGGAGTGGGCGGGAGGTAGGTGGCGGCGCTGGGGTGAGAGGGAGGAGGCGGCGGCGCTGTGGGGGGGGGGAAGGGGCGGCGGCGGCTAGAGAGAAGGGGAAGGGGAGGGCGCCTGGGGTGGAGGCGGGCTGCGGTGGAGGGGGGGAGGGGGCGGCGGCGGGGGGGGGGGGCTTACGTCATGGGAGGGCTGATGGGTGGGAAAAATAACCTGTTCTGATACCATATAAATTGGAAAGGTGTTGTTTATTCAGTGAGTAAAAATGTTTACAGGGTACTCTCTTATATAGCAACGGAGAGTAAGACATACATACAAGCAGACAATATGGGACTAATACAAAGGAAAATAACACAGTAGAAGCAAAAAATAACAAAGTATTTCTATAACTTGGACTATATTGCTCTCCCCAACCTCTTAAATGCATTGCTTGATTAAATTTGCAATGAAGAATTTGTCTTTGTAGTCTCCCTAACAATTCACAACTTTAAGAAACATAGGACCACCTTCAGATGCATCCATCAAATTGATCAAAGGACGTCTCTGAGCATTAGTCCACCCATCAATCACAAGACTCAACCCTAACTCCTTCCATTTGGCTTTGGTGGGCTCCAGTTGTCTTTCAAAATTAGCCTTTTCCTTGTCCAACGAGGTGGACCTCAACATATTGTATCCAGGAGGAATATAGCCATCAATTGCATTATTAGCAGCATAAGTGAAGGCACTCACATGATATGAATTCCACAAGATGAAAAGGCAAACCGGCTGAATACAATAGCCTAGCAATCTTAGAATGTAAGTTCTCACTCTTTCCAATATTAAATGCCTTCCCCAAAGGAGAGTCATCATCAACCCTCCTTTTCTTTGCTGAAATAGATTGAGGGAGATTAGAATAATTCATCATTGAAGATGATGATGGCAAATGGACCTTCTTAGGCACAAGGTTTTTCAACCTTTGTTCAACCTCACGATCAACCTTTTGCATTTCATTCAGGTGTGTTCACTACTGACTTATGGGCAAATTTTGATCTCATTGCATGGAATCCTAAGCAAGTATGCTTTTGCCCTAGTATATGACCCGTTGTACTCATTGTTGCTATCGTTCCAGCTAAATATGGTATTCCCACCTTTTGATGATTTAGTTACAATGGTTGCATATTTCCACAAAGGTGTGTGATCATGAGATTCAGTTGAGAGACTCATCCTGTATCAGAAACAAAGAATAGATAAATGAGATAAAATTGTTAGAATATAGCCTATTTAGTTAATAGGTTATTAATCTATTGTCTACATGGGCATGTTGCCCATGGCCCATTAGGGTTAGTCCGCTTCCTTTGTGCTTCCTTGTAATAGCCTCCTTTCCTATATATAGGACGGGTGTACATATCAATACAAGTACAACACACACAACATTATAGTATACACTTCTTCACAAAAATCATAAAATAAAAAGACTGGTATCAATTGGATGCTGATATTGGATCGCAAATATGATTCACAATGTTGGAGGTGGTATGACCCACAAGTCACAACAAAAGAAACCCTAGTGAAGTAAAATTAAAACTACAAGACATATTGATTTGAATTGGCAAAGGGAAGATTATAGTCTGTAAATTTGACATCCTAACAGTAAAGAGCTATCAATAACAACTTAATAAATTCATATTTGATATCACCAACATTTAAGCATATAAGGAAGAGATCAAAAAATAGAAGCGATTGAATATTTATGTACATGAAAAGTAATATCCAAGAATCAAAATTTGAGAAAAAAATTGAACTGAAATATGAAACAGCAGAAGCATTTATAGATAAGTACGTATATTAACAGCAAGACACGATGATAAATCAGAACAACTAAATGGAAAATTTAAAGAAAGCTAGGGAGGCTTACCTCCAAAGGGGATGAACAAAGAGTCCCCTCTATATTCGGTCATATGATTTATCCAAATTAGTGAAAAACTTCGAAAGATCTCTTCTATTTAGCTTGTTTTGGATCTTCTGGGCATGAAACCAAATTGGTTATTTGATATGCTTATAGATCTTAGTCTTCGCTCAATTATCCTCTCCCAAGACTCCACAATTTGAAACATCAATGTGATAGCTATATAGTGTGTGCATCTTTGAACATTTCCCTTGTTCTTGTAGATTGGGCCTATGGTAGTGTTCCTCAACTTAGTTGGCATTTCCTATCCTTAGTATTTTACTAAAAAAAGTTGTAAACAACCGAACTTTATTATCCCTGATACTTTTCCAAACATCAATAGCATGTTATCAAAAAACACACCTCGAGGTGATAGAAGCGTATGCCTCGAGGCAAGGTGGCGTCTGAGGTACCTCGAGGCTTGCACCTCAACCTTCTTAGGTAAGGCGCGTGTCTCCATTTATGCAAGGCATGAAAAGATGCTCGAGGTGCTGAGGCTAAGCTATAATCTGGCTGTCTAGCAAAAACCTAGATCACCATGTTTTGGCCCAATAGGGGCTAGGTCAACCCCAAAATGTGTGTGAGCACAAAAGTGTGTGCGTGTGTGTGATATATGTCTGATGCTTTGATTTACCTGCAGGAATATCTAGTTCTCTTACAGGATCTTGGCGAAGTACCAATGGAAGTGTATTGTCCGTTGACAGTCTCACTGGCCAAGCTCATGCTCTTGCTGTGGGTGACACAAAAGGTTTCAAGAATATTCTTTCGAACCATATCTAAATGTGTATTCTTTTCTATGAGCATTCCATCTTGTCACACCACATATTTCTGTACTGCAGTTCGTTTTGAAAGTCCCAGCTTGAATCTATGGACAACAGTCACAGTTTTGAAAAATGAACAGATTCTTGTTCGCTCACCTCTAGAAATATTAACCAATGTTCCTGTATCAACAGAGGGTTACCCCTTTTCTGTAATTTTGAGGTCAGTTACTTCTCTATAACTTGTCGTACTATAGTGAACCTTTTAACTACTTGTCAAGAAACTTAATATGCCTATGGGCCCAATTATTTCAGATTAGACCCAGGGAAAAGGCAAGTAGTTTACTTGATCAAATTTTCTTAAATGTATAGTTCAAGTGGAACCAGATACAAATGCCTAGGTAATGAAACAGTTCTAATCCATCAGTTGTGGCTAATCAGGATATGTAACTACAGTAATGGCCTGCTATACAGGAGGATGGTCTAAGATTTCTGGCTACTTCTCTCTGATACATGGGGTACAAATGTGATTTTTAACGATCAAAGTAAGCAACAAATAAATAAGCAATGTGTCAAATTATGCAGGAATGTAAAAAACGCCATAAAGTGCATTGCCATGTAAAATTTTGGTAATGCCACTCTCATTTTGTTATAGAATTATGGAAGCATTATGTCAAGAATTTTCAGGTCTTTAAAATGCAATTTTTTTTTTTGTGTGATGATCACGAGAAGAAATGAGCAACAAACAACTTTTTAGTGCATATATAAACCTGGAAGGGTGAGGTGCAGAAATTGTTCGACTATGACTGTATTGAAATCTTGGGAACACCATTGGGGATCGAATATTTAGGGATTCACTGGCAAATTCTCATTTCTCTCCTATTCCACTGCAGTAGCCCTCAGTTTACCTATTCCCCACACAGTACCCCTGCATTTTTTATGTGGCCCTAGAGTGACTTGTTTCCACTTTTGACCTTCCTATTATATAAGTTGGAATTATTTCCAGAAAAAATCTATTGTGTACTTGTTCAAAAATTGATATCTTCTTGAAATAGTAGGAAAATAAAAATCCATAATCGAAACCCCAATCAATTTTATCCTGAGTTTTGTCTAATAGATGTAAAGTGATGACTATGATTCCAGTGTTCATTCATGATACCTCATTATGATGTGCATCAAGGGCGTCATGGCAAAGATGTTATCATGGCTGTAGTACTTGCAAGTTCAGAGTCCCGCCCTATAACCTTCGCTTCTCCTGTTCTCCCTCTGCACTCCAATCCTCTCTTTTCTGTGGAAGATTCTGCAGCAATCATATCCTCTATGAGAAAGCAACTAGTAGTGAGTCCCTTCATCACTCTCTCCCTCCCCCTTAGAATCTTTCCGCATGACAAATAAAACCCAGTCACTCTATCGCTTTCATCCCCTTCTCTGTTGCTCCTTCCTGCAGCAATGCCTCTCAAGAGACAACGTAGGATGATGCAAATTGTCAGGCAAAATGGTATTCTGTTGCTGCTCTATCTTTCAGAGCTTAAGAGAAGAAAACCGTAGCTAGCTCGATTAGTTGTGGTCCAAGGAAGCCATATTGGTGGTGATGCTCGGTACATGAGTGGAGTAATATCATGTACAATGGTTTAGACATCAAGTGATTTCTCTCTATCTCAATTTCTGTGTTGATCTCTTGTTTCCCTGTCTTAAGAGGTTATGATAAAATAGAAACTGCAAGAATGTGCTTTCTGCATTGTATTTCCCTACTTACTCAAGGAGGCTTCCAAGTAGCTTTTCTATTTTATATATCAGAATATGTTCAGTTGCTCCTAATTATAGTTTTGCTTTTCTATTCATTGATCAGCATTTTCAATTGCTTCTAAACATAGAATTTGCTTCAGTACCCTTAAATAGTTAAAGGTGAACTCTCAGTTTGAATTCGCTAATTCCTTTTTGGGTTTGTGTCACCAATGCACAATCAGTGTTGAAGATGTTATCTTGTGGGAATATAGAATACTAACTAATTTAGGGTTGTGGAGCTTCTCCTTTTGGTGAATTTGACTAATACTTTTGTCATTCATAAACCTCTTTATCAGTAAGATGATCATCTATGTTTTCATCCCAAACTTCCAACCATATTTGGTTTTCCGCGTGCATACCTCTTTTCCATTCAGCTATGTTTTGTTTATATTCACATTGAGATGTAATGAATCTAGATTTCTGCTTACTATCTCTCCCAAGTTCATTGAGGCTCACTATTTCCTTTTTAATTTTTATGACTAAATCATGTTACTATGAACTCGCACATATGTTGGTCTTTGAAAATTGTACGTCCAAACCATCTTAGGCATCACTCATAGTTTGTCCTTGGTACTGGCAACTCCCACTTTATTTCATATATAATCATTTTTAACATCGTCTTCTCACCTTCCAACGCATCCATGCTAGTGTTTTCGAATATGTCACATTTATCTTAAGATCACTTTGTTTAATCCCAAGACACCCATTCAATGTGGTTCGATGCATAGTTATTCTATAAAATGTAACTTTCAACCTAGGAAGCACATACACTTCTTGGAGGCTACCATGCCATGTCCAACATGGACACGCCGTGGACATGCGGCAGACAAGGCTTCGGAGTGTCCAACTTCATTTTTTTTAATTTGTGGGCTACACGGCGTGGACACAGCCGATCCATCCCACTTTAGACCCAACTAAAATAAAAGAGAACATAACACCCAACCTTCGAGATTCCTCGCCTAAACCTCAAATCCTGACGAAAACCTTCATCTCTGCCCTAGAGTGGTAACCAACAAGACTTCCCCTCTAATTGATGTTGTCACCGAAGAGAAAGCAACAACCACCTCACCTCATGAAGGAGTTGCTGCAACTAGCTGCTTGGTGTTGGAGCCGCTGCAAGCAACCACCATGAGAAGATCCTTCTACAAGTAGCTGCAACTAGGAGTTGAAGCTGCCATAAGCAGTAGCAGTTTGCAGCGAGAGCTGCCAACACCAATAGTAGCCACAACCAACAACTTCCTTCCCCCCTAGGTAACTCGTTCCTCTTCTTCCTCTAGTTTTTTTCCCCTCTCATTTCTTTCTCCATTAACTTCTTCCTACTTCATTGGTCCTTCAATGTGTCACCTCCTTTCAGCTGCCTCTTCTTCCTACTCCATTGAAAACTCTGCTCACCCCTTTTCCTCTACCAACATGTAGTACTCCTATTTTACTTTTGTCTTCTTCCCTCTGCCTCCACTCATGCATGACTACCAAACGTGTTAACCTCCTCTTGCTTCACCACCGTCACCAACGCCAATACACCTCTCCCTCCATCACTACGACTCCCCCTCCTCTTCCCTATACTCCACTCCTCATTAGTACTGGACTGTTAAGTTGTTAATGTCGTATTCTGATTACATGATTTGTTTTAAAAAGTAACAAATTTTCTGTAGTCTTCTGTCTTGGATATTATAAAATACCATTTACTATGTGAAATTCGATATTGATAAGCGAAGTGGGTTTGAATATATGTGTATGTAATGTGGGTATCATGGTGGTATTTGTTTGTGCTTCTTGTTTAAAGTAATGGATCTTGTTGTGTTTTACAATAAATTATATATTTATACACGTGTGTATATATGTAAATGCATATATGTATGTATATATATTTTCATGTCCAAGTCGTGTTGTGTCCTATGTTTTTTAAAATCACCGTGTCCTATGTTAATCATGTTTGTATCTGTGTCCGTGTTGTGTTTGTGATTCTTAGCTTTCAATCCAAGTGGAATCTTACAATCGCAATTAGAATATGTGGTATTCAACCCAAAACTAATTGGCAATGGGTGAGGGATCACACACCTTATAAGCCAGGAACCTACTCGGAGCTCAGTGGTGTGGGATTATTCTTACATCCCCCCTCAAGTACAATCATTTCTGTGTGCTTGCACTTGCTATTTTTTAGGTAGGGTGTGGTCCTCACACTTTTCTCGTGGAGTTCCGCTCTGATACCAAATTAGAATGTGTGGTATTCAACCCAAAACCAATTGGCAATGGGTGAAGGGACTACACACTTTATAAGCCCAGGAACCTACCCAGAGCTCAGCGGTGTGGGATTATTCTTACAACATATATTCCAATTATTTTTGTTTCATCATTCACATTTCTCCCATCAGAGACATCCTCCTGTACTTCCCATTTCACATTGTTAATTAACATTTGAGAAATGAAGCCTATCACATTTTTGGACATTTGCTCAATCTCCTTCCACACTCGAAAATCATTTGAAATTTGGGTGTAGTTTAGATTATTTTACAAAGCCTTTAAAACCACTGCTTTCCAAGGAATTTTCCTAGAGCTCTGGTTTGTTGTTCTCTCTATTCATTTTCCTAGAAAGAAGGTCAGAGAGGCACTTAAGTGGCTGCCTAGACGATCCAACTGAATGTAAATTGAACAATTTGGGCAAAGTAATGGTGTTTAGACCCACACGGGGCACTTAAGTGCCTTGATTAGGTACCTTGTGAAGTGCCAACTTATACTCCCCTAGTACATCAACCACTCCTAGTATAGCAACTTATACTCCCCTAGTACATCAACCACTCCTACTATATCAACCAAGGACTAGGCTTAGGCTCATTCAATCTGGCCCAGGGAGTTATCAAAACAAAACCGGGAGTCTGAGTGCACTATTACACGATAAATAATATATAATGGGAAGTGTGACAGCCCTCCCTTCATCCTATGAGGTTACATAGGTAATGGAATTTCACAATACAACCTTGTAGATGTGAATATTATATTATATAGACTGGGATTGTAAAATCATTTGAAATTGAGCTGTGTGGCATGCATGTCATAAGCTATAATGTTAAATAAATTCTGCTATGCAGAACTGTAACAACCATTCAACTCTTTTTTTCTTTAGCCACATTTTATCTAAACCGTGCATGCAGATATATACAGTAGGATCACCTTGATGGTGCCAATGAGTAGTAGGTAAGGAAGTTTCCTTTATCTTTAGGTTATATTTGGATTCTGATGTTCAAAATCCTAGTTATTATCTATAAAGGGTGGGTCCATCCATGGTATTTCATGTCATTGAATAAGCATGCCTTGCTATGGTAGTAGTGTGCCCAAACAAGTCTGGTAAAATCCTAACATCGTAGGAGCTGGATTCTAAATTCCACCAGTTTTAAGTGATTATTAAATACTACCATTACTATTACGATAAAAAAATACTATTATTATTACTACTACTATTGCTATTGCAATTGCAATTGTAATTACAATTACTGTTGAAGACTGCAGATCTCGTTACTACCGAGATATTGTCGGTAGTACCGACATGTCGGCAGACCGGCGGCTTAGTAGTTAGGTTTAGATTACTTGAGTCCCAAGTCTCAGGGTTTCTCCCTTGCTCCTATATATAGGACATGACTGTACCTCTTTTATTAATCGAATCAATACAATCATTCATTTTACCGAGATCCGCAGTCTTCAACAATTACTATTACTGTTATACTATAACGATTACAATCACTACTACTATTGCTATTGTTATTGCAATTACAATTAAAATTACGATTACTATCAGTATTACTATTACAATCACTATCAGGATTGCTATTGTTGTTACGGTTACGATGACTATCACTATTGCTATCATTGTTACTATTAAATCGAACACAATGCAATATTTGTGTAAAAGAAAATTTATTGTACTAAAAAATCCTTCAAATGGTGCATTTTGAAAAGTCTCATAAAATGAGACCCTAGGTACAGGGCTCCCAACCCTATTATGTAGAATATACCAGTGTTATAAGAAAAAAATACTAACTACTATTAGATAGTATACATGAGGTCATATGACTTCTAATTATATTGTTTACTACTTACTAAATGTTATACATACTACATTTAACTACTAATTGACGTCATATTTATTTATTTATTTATGTTGGTTGCAATGGTCGATGACAACATGGGATGAGCTTATAAAGAGAGATTTTGAATCTCTACATCTCAACCAGAATATGGCCCATGATAGAGCTGAATGGAAACGAAGGATCCATGTAGCCGACCCCAACATAGTTGGGACTGAGGCTTAGATGATGATGATGATTCAATGGTCAATGACATTACATTGATGTCTAAGATCTTATATGGCTGTTATTGATTTTGACATAGGTACGACAAAAAATACACTCAAGTTTTGATGCTATGTTTGTCTGTTCATATAAATTAGAGAATTTTATGGTGTTTTTGTTGGATTAGCAAAATGTTTGTCATTATTATATTAAGTATTTCTTGTTTACCTATTTTGCATGTGGTTTTTCTCTAATTCCTTTTGTGGATTTAATTTATGTGATGGTGCTCATTCTCCAGTAATAAGCAATACACTGATTTACATTTTGTGAACGTATGCCGCAAAGCTGCTTGCAATGCAGCTTGTGTGAGGGTTCAAGACCTCTCATCCTTTTATTAATAGGAACTGGAGAAATTACATAGAGGTCCAACAATATATAGAAATTACAAATAATAGAATATAAAGAGATATATTAACACTCCCCCTCAAGATGGAGCGTACACATCGTGTATGCCCAGCTTGTTGCAAAAGCTCTGAAATATTGCTGGACTCAATGGCTTTGTGAGGACATCTACAAGTTGATCTTCAGGAGTCACCATGTTGCCATTATTGATCTGATCTCTGATGAAGTGGCAGTCAACCTCTATATGCTTAGTGCGCTCATGGAAGACTGGATTCTTGGCAATGAAGATAACAACATGATTGCCACATCTGAGCTCTATGGGAGACAAAATAGAAATCTTTAACTCAAAAGCACAAATTGAATTTGAACCCACTGCAACTTGCAACAGGCATGAGCCATTGCTGGATACTCAGCCTCTGTGCTTGATCTTGCCACAACATTCTGCTTTTTGCTTTTCTAGGTGATAAGGTGATTTCCCAGAAACGTGCAATACCCAGAAGTAGACCTCTTGAATTTGAACAAATTGAATTTGAACCCACTGCAACTTGCAACAGGCATGAGCCATTGCTGGATACTCAGCCTCTGTGCTTGATCTTGCCACAACATTCTGCTTTTTGCTTTTCTAGGTGATAAGGTGATTTCCCAGAAACGTGCAATACCCAGAAGTAGACCTCTTGTCATTCAGATTACCAGCCCAGTCTGCATCTGCATAACCAGTAAGAAGAAAGGTAGACATAAGATGAAGATGGGGAAGGCTCAGAGACGGGAGTCGCTACCTCCTTTAGATCTTGTCTGCCTTGTCTTCTATAAACATGTTGATATTGTTGAATTAATGGATCACCTACTGGCTGCTCTTCGTGAATGATAATATAGTCAGGAATGATAGGTGACGCTCTCTCACCAATGTCTGATGGTGGCACTCTCTCACCGATGTCTGATGGTGGCACTGTAATGACCCCACCCCTTGGTAACCCCCAATTAAGGGAGACCAAGAGGCTAGAGCCGTTATCCCAAAACATGATCATATGGTTCTGCAAATAATAAAAAATAATTAATAAATTCAACCACAACTAAGCTTAAAACAAACTAATTTTTTTTTCTTTTCACATACCTTGCAAAATATTGGATTTGAAGGACTTTACCCAGATAAGAAACTATCTATCTACGATCCTCCAATTCTTTATTGAGCTTTATTCATTCAATGTCACTTTAAAGGAATATCCACTTCCTGATAAACCTAAAACGCTGACAAACAAAACGGCGGTCAGTGTAATGAATTATACTGGTATGTGGGGGAACCAAAAGCTTGCATCTATTAGTAACAACATAATGCAACCAAAATTATTGGTTAACAGATCAAACTTTATGTATTAAACATAACTACTCAATCCCTACATATCCTTGCCTCTGTGCTGTCCCTGCAGTGGACATGGATACTCTCTCTCTCATATGTTAGATCTCAAATAGCCCCTATGATCCTACCTCACAGGTAGACCACGACCTAGGGCTGTGTAGTCGTATGGTCCTACCCAAGGGTAGACCAACACATCGACTCATGATAACCTCATGATCCTACCCCAAGGGTAGACCATGTACTAGGTCATCCATCTCATCATCATCAAAGCTACAGAGGAGGACTAGGATCTGAGCCAATCATGCACATATATTTATGGTGATAGCCATAGTTACTTTATAGTTATATGAAATAAATGTCAACCAAGCAGTTAATTTCAAGCAACCGATAAAACATCGAAAATCGTTGTGAAACTAGAGCGATTAGCCATAAGCGTAATCACATACCTGACTTGGAGTCTCAAATATAAGATATCCAATCCAATCAAGATGTCCAATCAAGCAAGACAAGCAACCAATCAAGCAACCCTTGATCCTGAAAACATGTATAACACCTAGTTGTTACCATCACATCCCAAACAACTCTTTATTGACTCGGGATACCTTTCTAAGGTTTCTAAGTCTCATTAGGATTTCTTAGGGTTTCTTAGATTAATTTCTCAATCTTTATCCTTTTTAGGTCAACAAACCCTAAAACAACTTTTCTACTCATAAAAACCCTAATTACTCAAATCATCCACATTAAGGGTTCTTTATTCTCAATTTGACTTAGGATCATCATATCTTTGTGCTTTACATAGATTTTCGAATAAAAAACCATTAAAACTCATAATTATCAAAATTAGGGTTTTTAGTCCCATGAATGTACTTTTATGTACATGGAACCCTAAATGAAGCAAACCATGTAAAAAGATCATCTTTTGGATTCCAAATCTTCCTTTTATTAACAACAGGTTAATATTTGCTCAAAATATCCAAGAGATATTACTAGATTTAATAATCATCAAAACCCATGGTTTTTCATTAATTAAACCATTAAAGATGATACTTTATGTACTTTTTGTATTGCAAGCAAAATCAAGCTTCATTTCTATTTTTAATGGATCCCTTGCATTTTTCTAATCAATTTTCATATATAGTTTATCTTGATCTGAGTTACCGATAATTAATTATGATTATTGCAAAATAAAGATGGTTTAGCCAATTAGAAACAGCCACATCATCACACTTACCTTTTCCATTGCTTTTCCACGCGGTTAATCTGTAGCCAATGGCTCGTGTCCAACTCAGCCACTCGTCCCAACGAGATGAAGGCTATAAACGGGGCTAAAAGACGTGTTTTCCCTTTCCTCTTCAACACACTCTCGGGGGCAGCGTTGGTATTTCTCCCTTCATCTTCTTCCACGCGACGGAGGAACAAACAGTCTGCTATTCACAGCCCGGTCAACCACGGGAGTTGACTCTCCCTTCCTCGCTTCGAGGATGATGTGTGAGGGTCCAAGGAGTTTCTCCGGTCTTCATCGGACTCGACGAGCCTCAAATCTTCACCTGGGCTTGCTCTGACCAGTGCTCCTAGGTCGAGTTTCCTTCTATTACTAGCCATGGCTGATGAACTAGATACCGAGTCTAGAGATCCCGCCGCGACGCTATTTGATGCTCAGGAAGGTTGTAATTCTGCGTCGAAAGCACCAAGGTCTTATATAGGCGTGGTAACAACCGACAATGGATTTGGGATTACCCTGGTGTTCCGATTTAACAGTGATTTTGGGCACTTTTCCTATAGGGCATGATAGCTGCCAAAATAAGACTCATGTTCGCCACTTCCTCCCGAAATCGAAGGGGAAAGTTTTATAGAAAAATATGGAGTAACGAGGGAGGTAGGGGCGAGGGAAGTTCGGAGGTACTGTACCTCCCTTTACTGTTTAGACGCAAGGTAGGTACAAGTGAGTCACCGTTGGATCTCAGATCCAATGGTTCACATTGCACACGCCAAATATAAGGAATTCTAATGTGAATGTGAATGGTGACATTTAATGATGTTCTCTCACTTTATGGATTCTTCAAAAATCATAACTCTCAAAACACATGTCCAATTAATCCCAAAATTTAAAGGAAAGTCAATTATGACTTAAACTACATGTGCAAAGTTTGGGACTCAAACTTCAAAGTATGAGAGACTTTTCTTCATATGCAAGTTATCACTTAAAAAGGCATATTTTATACATATTTTCTCTCTCTTACTCTTTTATTCTCTTTATTTGGATTCCTTTTACCATTAGAAACCTTGTAGATTCGAAATCTCATCCATAATGATTCAATCATACATCTTCCCACATATTTCTCATATTTTCATTATTATCTCAAATTTCCTTCTTAATACTGCATTATTTGATTTCTTCTTTTTCTTTTAATCATATTGGACTTATTAACATAGTATGATCCACGAAGTCACATGCACAAGGAAATATTGCAAAGGAAATCCATTCAATACACATAAATCATACAATTTCCATAATTGTGCATTTCAAACCATTCAAGCCCAAAAATTGGGGTTGTAACATCCTTCCCCTCTTATAGGAATTTTGCCCTCAAAATTCCATCAAACATACAAACAATCAGGATAAGTCTTTCCCATGTCCATCATTGGCTCCCATGTGGCTAATCCACTCCATGGTGCTTCCAAAGAACCCTTATCATCTTATATTCTTACATCTGAGTTCTTTCACCTTGGTATCTAGAATCCTCACAGGTGACTCAGGATATGTCAACCTCCCTTGGAGTTCAATAGGTTCATTACTCAACACATGGCTCAGGTATATCACATGGGGCTCTAGATCAGACACATGGAACACATCATACATCATTTTATCCTGAGGGATAAGGCTAAACAAAAGCAACTCCACCAATCCATCTCAAATGGACCCTTATATCTGGGACTCAGCTTTCTTAGCTATAGCTCGGAGGGGTCAGATTTTCAAAGTGCATGCTTGCCCACGGTGAACTGCATGTCTGTTTGCTTCGCATCAACATGCGACTCCTGTCGATCATGGGCTTTCTCAGCCATTGCTCAATCAAAGCGACTTCATCTGCATACACTATGGTTTCTCTTACCTTCACAAGGTCCACTCACCGATCCTAGTGAAGCGGTGACCGACATGACTTCCCTTATAGAGCTTCATACATCCTGATACTGGCTATGGTGGCTATCATAACAAGCAAACTCTGCTAGGGGCAGGAACTACTCCCATATATCACCCCGAACGAGCACATATGCTCTCATCAGACCCTCTAACGTCTGGATCATACACTCTTGACTGTCCATCAGTCAGGGGGTGATATGTTGCACTAAACTTCAAACTAGTATCGAGTTCTTCATATACCTACTTCCACAACATGGAAGCGAACTTGAGGGCATACTCAAGAATATTTGAACTTGGTCACTGTGTAGTTGAACTATCTCTCTCAAATATATAGCTCAACTAGATCTGTCACCTTGGCAGTGCTTTCTTAGGCAAGGGAACATGTCAACTTAGTAAGGTGATCTACTATAACCCATATTGCATCCTGACCTCTCTTGATCCAGGGGAGACCCACCACAATGTCCATGGTGATCTGCTCCCATTCCCTCTCAGGGACTCCTCATTATCTGTAGCAACTCACTGGGTTATTGGTGTTGACCTTCACCCTCTGGCATGTATGGCAACTGGCCACATACACCTCTATGTCCTTGTTCATTCCAGCTTTCAAGGTATCACTACACACCTCAACCATATTGGCAGTACCAGGGTGTATGGTGTACTTAACATCATGAGCTTCTTGCATGACATGATTCCTCAAGGGTGACTCCTCAGAAACCCTAAAACACTCTAGTAGTGGGTTTCACCACCTTCTTTTCCTGAGAGGTGTATTTGAGGTTCTTATATCAATCCTTTCATCTCATCAAGCTCTGGGCTGGCTAACTGGGCAACCACCAACTTGACCAACGGGTCTGGTTGTGTCTGGGTGTTAGCCACATAGGTCTAGTCCTCTAATGGTCGCAGGGTTCACCTAGCAACCTCTTTTAGTTCTCCCTACTGGCTAGACAAGACAGCTGTACACCTGAGTTGCTTTCAGATGAGAACATCTCGTTACCGTATTAGCTTCCTTATATGCTAGGAGATGGTGAAAACATAAACCTTACTATACTCCATTCATCATCCTCATCTCGGGTTTAGGTCTAACTGAGTCAAGACAACTTCGAGATCATCATCTCGGTTATCAAATCCAATCTTATAACTCATAGATTCCAAACCACTTCCAGAGAGGTACGTCCTCATATTACCTTTGTTCTTCACATGCTTTCACACCATTTATCTAATATATTCTCCAAAGGGTGTGGTACTTCAATCCTCAAACATCATAGAGGGGTTTCAACTCATATCACCTCTATCTTTAGTATATGACATGCGTTTTGTCCTGTCTCTCACACTCATAACACGATGAAATAAGCATTTGGCTGCAGTCCAAATACAGAGTTCATCCCGTTCCAAGAGTAGAGATGGTGCATCACACATCGCCATCACTCTTTCCAATCAAAGTTGAAACATACTTCACATGACTCCTCACCATGAACATCTCCATTATGGGTCTACACCCATGGGAAGACTTTTCCCATCACCTCTAGATCTTAACATCTTTCTTATGTACAATCCTTAGTCATTACCTCAAGGTCTCTAGGATGTTGGTACTTTTGGGGTGATCTGACCTTTATGCATCTAGGGAGTGCCTCTCACATTTTACCCCTTAGGCTCCATGAACTCATGAAGGTGGCCAACCTCATAACCCATGGGCCTCGGGCAAAGGTAGTTGTTACCTCCCGACCCTATGGTCTTGTGCATTCAGGGAATAGACAATTCCTACTCCCATCGGTCTTATCCCTTCTTGACCTTAGTGTTGACTTAGGATTCTACTGTAGCTCGTGGTTTTAGTGTTGATACTCAAGCACATCTCATCCTTGAATCCTCACCCGAATCTCCATCCTCTCTCTAGGCATTCATGGTTAACTTACATCCCTTCATGGGAATCATGGCGACCTACCTAGCTCGGTCTGGCCCCATACAAGTTACCTCCATGGCAACATATCCTCATGCCCCTTAGAGATGATCACACATGGGTCTATAGATTCATGCTCATACTATGTGCTCTCCACTTAGCTCATCGAGCCCTTATAAGTGACCTTGTAAGGTTTACCTCAAACCTAACCAATAGTTGGTGCTTCGACATGAAGGGTCTCTTCCCAGAACAGGAGAAAATTGTCACTTGATAGCACTGTTCAGAAAATCGGCCGCTTAGGCCGAATAATCGACCGAATATTCCTTTTTGGGGGTCTACCGCTCCGATTATGAATAATCGGCCTATAATCGGTCCAAGACCGATTAATCTGCCGATCGGGGGAATAATCGGCCAATTAATCGGCGATTTTCAAAATCAAATGCTAGTAATAATTTTTTTTTACATTAATTTTTTCTAATACTACTATTGGTCATTACAATTACATTCTCTTCTTCCAATTTACATATTTGGTCTTCTCCTCATGTTTTCTCTATAAGTTTATAGTTAGTGTTTATTGAACTGATCCTTACTGTTGATGTTTTCTTCTTTAATTTCATCAATGTTTCTAATTACTTATCAATGTTTTTTCCCTAATTTCATCAATGTTTCAAGTTACTTATTAATGCAATATTAGTCTTATCACTTATCAATGTTTCTAATTACTTATTAATGCAATATTAGTCTATGACTTATCAATGTTTCTAATTACTTATTAATGCAATATTAGTCTATTACTTATCAACGTTTCTAATTACTTATTGTTAACATATATTCCTATTTTATATATTCTGTTAATTGTTTTGTTATTTCCATATTATATGTGGACCTCTCTGTAATTGTTTCAATGTTATATATATGAGGGTGCACACATTGTGCAACTCTACGCTTCCCAAAACTGATTTGTCTTTCACATGATATCAGAGCAGTAGATCCAGTCGGCCGTCACCCTCCCTTCCCTTCCCTCTCTCTCTCTCTCTCTCTCTCCGGCCGCCCCCCCTCCCCCCCCCGCGGCACAGCCGCCGCCGGCCAGCAGCAGGGCCGCCGCCGCCGGCTCAGCAGCAGCAGCCGCCGGCCAGGCAGGCCAGCAGCCGCCGCCGCCGGGCGGGCAGCAGCCGGGCCAGCCGCCAGGGCCGGTCCTCTCCGCCGCAGGGGGCTCGTACGCCTCCGCGGCCGTTTGCCACCGGGCAGTTGGCTACGTGAAGGTCCGGTGGCTTGAACTGACGTAGACCGTTTTTCGGTTCTGTGCCTGCCTGCCCGTGTAGACCTTTGTGTCGCCGGGCTCTGTTCTGCGCTTCGGCGTAGATCGTATGTGAGGGGTCTTCTCCGTGTTCTTTGTGCCTACTGTGCCTGTCTAACGGTGTAGCCCGTCTCCTGCCTGCTCGTGCCTGTTCCTACTGTAACTTCTGCCCCCATGGCGTCCTCGCATGATGACTTCCGCCGTCAGGTTACCACTGTGAAGCTTGATGGGCGCAACTATCCACACTGGGTCTGCTCCATGACGATCTATGCCAGATCCCAGGGCAAGTACTCACATCTTATCCGTGCGGGTCCGGCAACACCCGCAGAGGACGCTGATGCTAAAGATGTGAAGGCGTATGACGACTGGGTTCGTGATGACTCCACCGTGATGACCTGGATTCTCAACAGCAGCATTGAGAAGATTAGCGTCACACTTCTTCACCTGCCTACGGCGAAGCAGATGTGGGATCAGCTCGCCGGTACTTACTCGCATAGTCAGAACCCCAAGAAGGTGTTTGACATCACCAAGCAGCTGGGACGTCTACAGTTCACGGGGACAGACATTGCGGATTACTTCTCTGACTTCACTGGATTATGGGGTGAACAGGAATCCTATCACCCTCTCTCCACGGACCTGGCTACTATGCAGCGTCAGCGCCAGGAGCTTCAGTTGGTTCAGTTTCTCTGTGGATTGCCCGAGTCATATGCTGGAGTTGTGGACCAGATCTTAGCCAGTGACCCTCTGCCGTCACTACAGAGTGCCTACAAACGCCTTCAGCGTTTGCCTTCGTCTTCCTCTTCTCTGACTACTAATGTTGAAGACTCTTCGGCTCTTGCTGCAGCTTCTGGTCGTGGCCGGGGTCGTGGCCGTGGTCGTTTTACTGAGAGCCGTCCTCCCCTGGGTGGAGGACGAGGACGGTCTGCTCCTGGACGTGGAGCCTCTTCTACTGCCCCTACTGCTGGTGCGCGTCCTCAGTCAGGACAACGCCTTTGTACCTTCTGTGGCCGGTCCAACCATATTGAAGAGAAATGCTGGGAGAAATATGGTAAGCCGGCGTGGGCCAATGCAGCTGCTGATTCCACTACTACTGCTTCAGAGGGAACGACTCAGCCTACTGATTCTGCCTCCTCGGGTGCGACTGCTGACTACATCCGTGCTGAAGTGGAACGACTGTGCCTCCCATTGCTGCAACTAGATGTGAAAAATGCCTTCTTGTATGGTGATTTACAAGAAGAGGTCTATATGGAGCAACCTCCTGGGTTTGTTGCTCAGGGGGAGTCTCACAAAGTTTGCAGGTTAAAGAAGTCTATTTATGGGCTTAAGCAGAGTCCCCGGGCTTGGTTTGATAAATTGAGCAAAATTATGATTGATTTTGGTTTTCTGCGATCTCAAGTGGATCATTCTGTTTTTACCAAGAAGACTTCAGCTGATATTATTATTCTGATTGTCTATGTTGATGATATTATCATATCTGGCAGTGATTCTCTTGGTATTCAGGCTACTAAATCTCATCTGGGCAAGCACTTTGCTACTAAAGATTTGGGCAAACTTAGATATTTTCTGGGCATAGAAGTTTCTAGAAATTCTAATGCTCTTGTGTTGTCTCAGAGAAAATATGTCCTAGACATACTGCAGGAGACTGGTATGCTGGGGGCGAGACCTGCTGATATTCCTCTAGATCCTAATGTAAATTGGGATGATGATTCTTCTCCTCTGTTTGCTGATCATAAAAAGTACAGGAGGCTGATTGGTAAACTCATTTATTTGACTGTCACCAGAGCTGACATTTCTACTGCAGTGGGTCTTCTTAGCAGATACCTTGATAAACCCAGACAGTGTCACTGGGATGCTCTTTGTCAGATTCTACGATATTTGAAGAAGTCTCCTGGCAAGGGACTTCACTACAGGAAGCATGGACACTGTTCTCTTGCAGGGTACTTTGATTCTGATTATGCAGGTAGCAGAGTTGACAGAAAATCTACTTCTGGGTATTGTACGTATGTTGGAGGAAATCTTGTTACCTGGAGGAGTAAGAAACAAAATGTTGTGGCCAGGTCCAGTGCTGAAGCTGAATATAGGGCCATGGCCCATACTGCCTGTGAATTGTTGTGGGTGCGCTCTCTGTTAAAAGAGTTCGGGGTTGACTCTTCTTCTGCTATACCTATGCACTGTGATAATAAAGTTGCTATCTTCATTGCGAATAATCCAGTTTATCATGAGCACACTAAACACATTGAAGTTGATTGTCATTTTATTCGGGAATCCATTCTGACTGGCAAGATCTGCACTCCCTTCACTCGTTCTGAAGACCAAGTTGCTGACATCTTCACCAAGCTGCTGGCGAAGAAGCAATTCTGCATTCTGATGGACAAGTTGGGCATGATTGATATCTATGCTCCAACTTGAGGGGGAGTGTTAACATATATTCCTGTTTTATATATTCTGTTAATTGTTTTGTTATTTCCATATTATATGTGGACCTCTCTGTAATTGTTTCAATGTTATATATATGAGGGTGAACACATTGTGCAACTCTACGCTTCCCAAAACTGATTTGTCTTTCACACTTATTAATGTGATATTAGTCTATGACTTATCAATGTTTGTAATTACTTATCAAAGTTTTCTTCTCTAATTTCATCAATGTTTCTAACTACTTATGAATGCAATATTAGTCTATTACTTATAAATGTTTCTAATTACTTATCATTGCCATTATTATATGGTCAATATATAATTTACATATCTTTATGGTTAATATTAAAAAAAAAATCAAAACCGATTAAAACCGAATATTCTCCCGCTTATACTCCCGCATATCGTATATACTCTATTCGGTACCCTCTCCGCCTGTACACCGATTACCGCTTTTCAGAAAAATGCTTGATAGTAGAAGAGGTCACTAAATGTCCTTGCATCTAAGGTCTGCATCATCGTGTATATGCATAGCTCCTATGCACGTAGCTAGCAAGAAGACATTCTACTAAACCATGCTAATTTCCTTGGTATGTCATATGTATTCATCATTCCTCAAGGTTGGACCAATATCATACATGCATATGTCGCCAATAAACATCTATCTCAGCTCGAACGGGGTTTCCTACCAATACATGGGAAGGGGTGCCAAGCTTAATTCCTATGAACTCAATCGGCCTCGTGAGCATCATGTGCACTAGGTACTGCTACTTCCCCTCTTTGTTCCAGGAACCCCAGGTTCACCTCTCATGTATCAGTTGTCTAACTGCATGTTCAGATGTTCAACCATGAATCGAACCTATACCAAATAGGGCATATGCATCCTAACACTCTTCCACGCGAACAACCTTTAGAGTCCTTCACCAGGAAAACCAACTGGGTGTGAGGCCTCACAACTTGTTACTATACCCCTTCAGGGTCTATGGAACTCTCCTTCCTACACCTAAAAGGTAGGTACTTATATCATCTGTACGTTCGTTCACAAAGCCTCTTTCTCTCTTCTAGGGTTTGGTTCCTCTAAAGGCATCCAAGGCACGACAAACCTCCAAGGATCGTGCATGAGGCAGCCACATATATCTACTTAGGGTCGTCTATTCCAGGCCATATTAAACCCAACTTCTCATGATTCCTCAAGTCTTGGAGTCAAGGTCTCCAACCTTCTTCATCAGGTCTCACTCTCTCTCTAGAGCTAACCCTACAACTGGTCCTACCACTGGAGGTTCTCTCTCAAAAGGTGGGTCGAGATCTTAAGGATACACGTCTATCCCCACCTGGGTGAAACATACTATCAAAACTTATGTTTGGCCAAGATCATCCGAAGCTCTGCATGTCTATCTCGTAAAATATCAAGCATAACCTATCTGGCTTAGGTCTAAAACCTGTTGCTAGCCTTGCTGCCATCCTCTTCTATGTAGGTGCATGCCTCTTTCCTACTCATATTTATCTATTAGGGTTCCTATATGGTCACCACTAACCTTCTTAATGAGGGAACTATCCCTCACCCTTAACAGGCACGACCCACCTAAGGTCGGGTCACCAAAAGGTATCAGGCGTCAAACAACCACACATAGTCTATGCTTCTCATGTGTACTCAAAACCTTTATGTAAAGCATGCATGTCCAACCCACGTACTCGCATGCACGGATAACTGAGATATCCAACTCCTTGTGTCTTCTCTTTCTCTTTTCACCGATTAAGGTTTTGGGTTGAGCATCGTCCTCAGGGGATGCGCCAAGTCTCTTCCTCTTCCTGGAGGCTTCTTCCTCCAAGGCTAACTCTCTCCTCATCCTCCTACAAGATGGTCTAACCTCAGCATTCTCCTGAGAGGTCACCAAGGGCACAACAACACATGCCATGCAACCTAAGCATATAACTAAACTCAGTCTGAGTTTCTAATTATCAAAACTTATGTCCATGACATCTTTCTTACATGCTTTTTATTATTTGGAGGATTCCTTAATCCTCAATCATTCTTAACCCCCAAACCTAGGAGGGTGGTGGAGAGAGAGAAATCCTAATCTCTTATAGTTATTCAATGAACGGGGTAGAGAAGGGACGAAGACAGATGAGAGAAGACCTAGAGGTATCTTATTTTGACTCAAATCCTTTGATTTTGGCCAGACAGTCACACAGAATCCGAGTCCTCGTAGACCGACTAGCGGGGTGGAGGAAAATCTTGCCAGCCCCCGGATTGTGATCTTTTTCTAGATTCCTCCATCATTGAAAAATCCTCTAATAACTCCCTTGGGTTCTAAAGAGTTTGAAAAATTTAATAATTATTAGAGATTAAATGGAAAATTATGCTCTGATACCAAATGTAACGACCCCACCCCTCGGTAACCCCCAATTAAGGGAGACCAAGAGGCTAGAGTCATTATCGCAAAACAGCATCATATGATTTTGCAAATAATAAAAAATAATTAATAAATTCTACCAAAACTAAGCTTAAAATAGGATAATTTTTTTCTTTTCACATACCTAGAAAAATATAAGATTTGAGGGACTTTACCCAGAGAAGAAACTATCTATCTACAATTCTCCAATTCTTTATTGAGCTTTATTCATTCAATGCCACTTTAAAGGAATATCCACTTTCTGATAAACCTAAAACGCCGACAAACAAAACGGCAGTCAGTATAATGAATTATACTGGTATGTGGGGGAACTAAAAGCTTGCATCTATTAGTGACAACATAATGCAACCAAATTATTGTTTAACAGATCAAACTTTACGTATTAAACATAACTACTCAATCCCTACATATCCTTGCCTCTGTGTTGTCCCTGCAGTGGACATGGATACTACCTCTCTCATATGGTAGATCTCAAATAGCCCCTATGATCCTACCTCACAGGTAGACCACGACCTAGGGATGTGTAGTCGTATGGTCCTACCCAAGGGTAGACCACCACATCGACTCATGATCACCTGATGATCCTACCCAAGGGTAGACCATGTACTAGGTCATCCATCTCATCATCATCAAAGCTACAGAGGAGGACTAGGATCTGAGCCAGTCATGCACATATATTTATGGTGATAACCATAGTCAGTTTATAGTTACATGAAATAAATGTCAACCAAGCAGTTAATTTCAAACAACCGGTAAAACTTCAGAAATCGCCTTGAAACTAGAGTGATTAGCCATAAGCGTAACCACATACCTGACTTGGAGTCTCAAATATAAGCAAGATATCCAATCCAATCAAGATGTCCAATCAAGCAAGACAAGCAACCAATCAAGCAACCCTTGATCCTGAAAACATGTATAACACCTAGTTGTTACCATCACATCCCAAACAACTCTTTATTGACTCGGGATACCTTTCTAAGATTTCTAAGTCTCATTAGGATTTCTTAGATTAATTTCTCAATCTTTATCCTTTTTAGGTCAACAAACCCTAAAACAACTTTTCTACTCATAAAAACCCTAATTACTCAAATCATCCATATTAAGGGTTCTTTATTCTCAATTTGACTTAGGATCATCATATATTTGTGCTTTACATAGATTTTTGAATTAAACACCATTAAAACTCATAATTATCAAAATTACGGTTTCTAGTCCCATCAATGTACTTTTATGTACATGGAACCCTAAATGAAGCAAAACATGTACGAAGATCATCTTTTAGATTCCAAATCTTCCTTTTATTAACAACGGGTTAATATTTGCTCAAAATATCCAAGAGATATTACTAGATTTAATAATCATCAAAACCCATGGTTTTTCATTAATTAAACCATTAAAGATGATACTTTATACACTTTTCGTATTGCAAGCAGAAACAAGCTTCAATTCTATTTTTAATGGATCCCTTGCATTTTTCTGATCAATTTTCATATATAGTTTGTCTTGATCTGAGTTACCGATAATTAATTATGATTATTGCAAAATAAAGATGGTTGAGCCAATTAGAAACAGCCACATCATCACACTTACCTTTTCCATTGCTTTTCCACACGGTTAATCTGCAGTCAATGGCCTATGGCCAACTCAGCCACTCGTCCTAGCGAGGTGAAGGCTATAAACGTGGCTAAAAGACGTGTTTGCCCTTTCCTCGTCAACGCACTCTCGGGGGTAGTGTTGGTATTTCTCCCTTATTCATCTTCTTCCTCGCGACGGAGGAACAAACGGTCTGCTATTCACAGCCCGGTCAACCACGGGAGTTGACTCTCCCTTCCTCGCTTAGAGGATGCTGTGTGAGGGTCCAAGGAGTTTCTCCGGTCTTCATCGGACTCGACGAGCCTCAAATCTTCACCTGGGCTTGCTATGACCAGTGCTCCTAGGTCGAGTTTCCTTCTATTACCAGCCATGGCTGATGAACTAGATACCGAGTCCAGAGATCCCACCGCGGTGCTATTTGATGCTCAGGAAGGTTGTAACTCTGTGTCGAAAGCACCAGGGTTTTATATAGGCGTGGTAACAACCGACAATGGATTTGGGATTACCCTGGTGTTCTGGTTTAACAGGGATTTTGGGCACTTTTCCTATAGGGCATGATAGCTGCCAAAATAAGACTCATTATGTTCGCCACTTCCTCCCGAAATCGAAGGGGAAAGTTTTACAGAAAAATATGGAGGGAGGTAGGGGCGAGGGAAGTTCAGAGGTACTGTACCCCCCCCCTTTCCTGTTCAGACGCAAGGTAGGTGACAAGTGAGTCACCGTTGGATCTCAGATCCAATGGTTCACATTGCACGCGCAAAATATAAGGAATTCTAATGTGAATGTGATTGGTGACATTTAATGATATTCTCTCACTTTAGGGATTCTTACAAAAATCATAACTCTCAAACCACATGTTCAATTAATCCCAAATTTTAAAGGACAGTCAATTATGACTTGAACTACATGTCTGCAAAGTTTGGGACTCAAACTCAAAAGTATGAGAGACTTTTCTTCATATGCAAGTTATCACTTAAAAAGGCATATTTTATGCATATTTTCTCTCTTACTCTTTATTCTCTTTATTTGGATTCCTTTTACCATTAGAAACCTTATAGATTTGAAATCTCATCCATGATGATTCAATCATACATCTTCCTACATATTTCTCATATTTTCATTATTATCTCAAATTTCCTTCTTAATAATGCATTATTTGATTTCTTCTTTTTCTTTTAATCATATTGGACTTATTAACATAGTATGATCCACGAAATCACATGCACAAGGAAATATTGCAAATGAAATCCATTCAATACACATAAATCATACAATTTCCATAATTGTACATTTATTCAGGAAATTGCATTTCAAACCATTCAAGCCAAAAATTGGGATCAAAATTGTGGACAAAAGAAGTACACCCAAACACTCTGAGAGGAACAAGGAAAGGCTGATCTTTTGGATGTAAGACAGAAAAGGGAGTACGTCCTTGAAGCACCGAAGAGGGTTGCCTGTTGATTAGGAAACAGGAAGTAAAGAATTAGACCAGAACCTCTTAGGGACATTGGATTGAAGCATAATAGTCCTGGTAATATCAAGAAGATGACGATTTTTACGCTCATCTACCCCATTTTGTTGAGGAGTGTGAGGACAAGACGTATGATGAATCATCCCAACAGAGCTACATAAATCAACTATAGTAGTTTGAACATATTCCTAGGCATTATCAGATTGAAGAATTCTAATATTACAATCAAATTGAACTTTTATTTCTTGATGAAAATGCTTGACAATGGATAACACAGTCTCTCAACTCTTTAATAAATAAATCCATGTCATGCGAGAAAAATCATCCACAAAGGGAGTAAAATAGCGAAAACCATTATAATTATTGGTCTTTGTTAAAGTGTCTATATTAGTCTATTAGTTAAATAGGCTAATTAGTTTAGTGGGCCTTTATATTCCGGCCCGTTTAGTTTAGATTACTTGGGACACAAGTCTCAGGGTTTCTCCCTTGCTCCTATATATAGGACAGGGGTGTTCAGTCTTTGTATCAATCAATCAATTCCTATTCAAGCAATCTCATATTTTAACATGGTATCAGAGCGGGTTCCGTCCTGAGGGAACCCTAATCCTCCGCCCCGCTTCCCTCTCTCTCCAAGCCGTCGTCTTCTCCCTTCAAGCAGCCGCCGCTCCCTTCTCCAAGAGGACAACCGGGCGAGCGCCCGCCTGCGGGCGGCCGCAGCCGCCATCACCATAGCTTAGCCGGCTGCCCGCTAGGCATATCCCGGCCTCCATGGTCATCTATTCTTTATTCTTTCATTCTTTCCATACAACACCTCCGCTGCCTATCATAGCATCCGTCCTCCATCATCATCCACAACAATCGCCGCCGTAGGCATCCGCCGCGGTAATCTTCTTCCAGCGTCATCCGAAACCAGCAGCAGCACCAGCCGGCGCCGCCGCCGCAGCCAACAGAAGCAGCACCGCCCCTAGCAGCTGCCATCTCCAGCAAACGACCATCATCCAAGCCATCATCCCAAAGGAACAACCACTGACCATCCGGGACGCAACTTGCATTCCCGTCGTCGATACTATCGACCCGAGCGTCGATGGTATCGACGTTAGTCCAGACGCAAAGTGCAGCCCAGCCGCCGCCGCGTCGATAGTATCGACGTTAGTTCAGACGCAAAGTGCATTCCCGTCGATACTATCGACACAAAGTCGATGGTATCGACTTTATCACAGCGACAGAATAGCGTCTGTCGATACCATCGACAGTCCGGTCGATGGTATCGACAGTTGATCAGTGGCGATGTGCATCGTACAAAATTTCGATCGAAATTGCGAAATTTCGATCGAAATTTCAGATTTTTTTCCAATCGGACATCGAAACGCATGTACGCAGAGAATGGGACGTCATTTCGCAGAAATTTCGCTAAAATTTCACACTTAGGTGCGAAATTTCGCAAAACAGTGCAAATTTCGCCCAGTTTGGGCCATAATTTCGCAAAATGGCACAAAATTTTGATAGAAATTTTGAAATATTTGTTCCTAAGACTGCTGTCACTACATGTTAGGTATTTTGGCGATTCTCTTTGTATCTTTTGCTTATAGAGGCTATTTTCTTTGATTCTAAGGTACGTTTCCCCTATCCCTAGCCCATGTATACCTCTTTCTATGTTTACACTCTTCAAAAAGATGTGAAGAGATACTATGAAAAATAACAAAGTTCTAAGTGCTGCTACTACCTACTACATGTTAGGTATTTTGGCTATTCTCTTTCGAAAATCACATGAACTACAAACAAACTTGTGGATCTATGAAATAATAGTATTAAGTCTGCAATTCTACAATAAATTTGTTATTATTACACATATGTATACATAAAATGACTTTAAAATAATGCATTTTCTTTGATCTATGTATACATGACCCATGTAACCTAACTAAATTTGAACACTAGACTTATATAAGTTGTAACATGTAAGTTTGTAACTTGCAACTGTAAGTTTTAAGGTCGAAGTGGTAAATTGTGGGTTTATAAGTTGTTTACAGTCTAACAGACTTGACAATTCTGTTCATTTGTGCACTCACTCATTAAGACATGGATCCCACCCTAACCTCTAAACATATAACTTTAATATATAATCTAGTGTATCTTTGTCAAAACATTGTGTATGCAAAATTTCATAATCTAATTCCTTCATTTTGTCATCGAAATTGCCATCGAAATTTTGTCGAAATTGTTCAACTTCCTTCACTTACAAATGTGGGAGACCCCCCACCCAAGGAATAAGGTGACCGATACCGACGCCGTTTCGACAGCTTGGAAATAGGTATTTATCGGTATACCGATGGAAATACCGACAGATGCAATCCTGGCCGTACCGACGCCAAAATGAACGAATTAATTCATGAAATTTTACAGGTGTAATCTCCACACCTAAATGCATCGTTTTATGCAATAAAATTCTATATTGGATGTGGGGTAGGGGGGGTCCATCATGTGGGAGGTAAGGTACCTGTCATGTTTCGTTGGGATTTCGATGAAGGATTTCGATGACAAAACATAGGAATTCATATATGAAATTTTACAGGTGTAATCTCCACACCTAAATGCATCGTTTTATACAATAAAATTCTATATTGGATGTGGGGTAGGGGGGGTCCATCATGTGGGAGGTAAGGAACCTGTCCTGATTCGTTGGGATTTCGATGACAAAATGTAGGAATTCAGATATGAAATTTTACTAGCACAATCCACAAACTTAAATATACACAATTATGCAACAATATACAATTTACAACATATCAATAACATATTTACTTACCAACTCACATCAGTTGTATGTTGAGTGGCGCGCAGGTTGTCCATACTGTAATGAGTTGATACTATTGAGATATTCCGCCCATGACATGTGCATCCTATAAAGTTGGTTATATGTAGTCACATGCTCCTCATAGACAGTATCGTTGACAAATTGCATCATCCCAATCTTTGGAAAATGTTGTTCTAAATCTCTGAGATATTGTGCCTTTCTTAGAGATGTAGGTCGAGGAGCTCGAGTGAGTGGGCGTTCACTTCCTTGAGGAATATGTTGAATAGCTACAGGCACAGCCATCGGAAGTATTGGGACTGGAGAAACAGGAAGAACTGAATGACCACCACTCCATGTTTGCCCACCATCCTCAGAAAATGCAAGGGAGTTGTACTGATAACTTCCATGTGGGCCTGAGACATTTGCTGTATAGGTATATCCAACATGATATTCTACTTCTGGTTGTGGCGGTGGTGGTGGTGGCTGATTTTGATATCCAGAATACCCATATTGAGAGTGAGATGGGTATGGTTGCCCAAATAGCATATCGGCAAATCCCAATGTTGAATCATGTTGAGATTGAGAATCAGAACCTGAAATACTCATGTTGCTAAGTGAATCAGCAATATCAGAATAACGATCATTGTTGTAGCCGTAGGAGCCTGTAGCCTGAGGTGGTGCAGCACCACTGTAGTCTTTGCCGGTTCGAGTTTTCCTCCTTTGAAAAGTTTTTTCACGCATGGGATATTCTTTTTCTGCTGGAGGAGGAGGAGGTGCAGCTGCCGTAACATAAGGACGATCATCATACTGAGGATCAATAGCAGGAGGATATTCAGGAGAGCGCTCACTGCCGCCGCCATCATTGCCACCATCATTATCAGATTTTGATTTTGACCCAGATGTACTTTTTGAAGAAGGAGACTCTGTGCTACCCAATGCTTCTTCTACTGCTCTATTGATCTCCATATCAACATTTTCATGCTCAGGCTCAGGCTCAAGTCTTTCAGGTGGAGTTTGGTGACTTTGGTCAACATTAGTATCAGAATCTCCTTCAAAATGCTCTTCTATGTATGGATCTGGACGACCATCTAGATTATCAAGAATGGGACGACCTATCTCATTCATCCATTCCTCTAAAGGATCTTCTGAATCATCAACTTCTTCTATGCCTCTACGCCTGGATGGGTTGAATGTGTATGCGGTGTCAATGGGATTGTGGACGACAGCAAAATCCACTTCTTTGTAGTTGGCATCTCGTATTGCTCTAGCCCTCAACCGCATGTTGTAGTGAACATATACCAGATCTCTTAGCCTATCTGCCCCCAACCTGTTCCTTCTCTTTGAGTGAATTAAATTGAAAGTGCTCCAATTTCTTTCACAACCTCCTGCAGATGTTGTTTGAGAAAGAATACGAACAGCCACTTTTCTTAGATGGGGGGCACCCGTTCCATTCCATACCCACCACTCACAAGGATCACCCTGATCACGGTCGGCAACTGCATTTGGATGACCAAAACAACCAAGGCCTTCACGAAACTGTCGCAACTGCAAAAATATTTAAGAACAAACTTCAGTAGAGGTAAAGAATTTGTTATGTAATATATATAAGATTATAAGTTATATACCTCATCCATCACTATGGTGCGCTCTTCAATAGAGGTAAAGAATTTGTTAGTTATATCTCTCACAGCAGACATTAGAGTCGCATCTAAGCCCAGTTTTCGCGAGTATTGGAACCTCGGGTTCAGATAGTAAGCTGCCACCAATTTCAAATAAGGAAATAAGATTTAGATTTAGTTAACTTATAGCAAGTTGAAGTTATAGAGTTAGAAACTTAGAACATAAATATGAATTTAGAAGAAATAAATTATATACCTGCTTTATGCAGTGGATGCAAAAGCATATCTGTCCAACGCTTGTCTACAATTGACAAGTATTGTGAATGGGACCTAGGAGCTGCTTGTTTAATACCTTCCACCATTACTTGCATTGCATCATACAAGTAAGGCATTGTTGCGGCTTTGTCACCATCTACCAGCCTCAACACTTTGACAACAGGTTCCATTATCCGCAACACCTTTGTAACCTTATCCCAGAAAGCCCGACTGGCAATTAGTTCTTCAATCCTTCTGCCAACCGGGGTGTTGTGCTCCTTCATGGAGGTCCACTCCACACCATTGAAAAGCCTCCTAAGTCCATCTTTTTTGGACTTTAATGAGTTCAAGGCCAAGTAATTCGTTGCAAATCTAGTCACCCCTGGTCTAACTAGATCACCTCCAAAGTACTCAGATCGCCTCATAGCATTTAACAAGAAGGAATGGTTGTAGATGAAACCTGTGATCAACCTACCATCAATTGTCACACTTTTGATGTAATCAATTGAGCCCATGTCCTTGAGGATCAGATCTATGCAATGGGCAGCACATGGTGTCCAGTAGACCGGATATTTCTTCATTGTACTTTCATCGGCCTTCTTGAAGTTAGAGCCATTGTCAGTCACTATTTGCACTACATTCCCAACCCCTACCTGCTTGATGTATTTCTTCATTAAATTCTTGATGTAACTGTAATTCCTGACTGCACCAGAAGCATCAACCGAGTCTAGAAAAACAGTAGATCCACGACAATGTACAAGAAAGTTAATAATTTGCTTTCTATTTCCAGATGTCCACCCATCACACATGAGTGTGACGCCATACTCAGACCACAATTGTTTCTGGCTTTCAATCCATACATGTAGATCTTTCTTCTCTTTGGGAAGATACTTGTTCATCAACTCATATGCAGTGGGGGCTTTGATACCCCTACCCGACTCCCCTATGAAATCCACCATGTGTTGTAGATATGGTTCGGTTGCAACATGTGCGGGTATACCATGAGCAAAGAAGAACTTACCCACTGCCTTGCCCACCTTCTCTTTCGCACCAGTAAACATTGCTTTTAGGGTTTTTTGCCTAGCATCAGGCTTCCTAACCCCTGGCTCATCAAAATGCTTCAATCTTGCACTAGCAGAACGGAAGAGTGTATCAATGCCTTTCTTTCTTTTATATTGAGCATGCTGATTTTCATCATCATCATCATTTAAGTCAACAACCGGGACACGTGCAGCCCCACTGCCTCCACCTACACCAGATGGTCCATATCTCCTCGTAAGCCGAGCTGCCTCCTCCCTATCCCACTCACTTTTGCGGGCGTCTCTGAGAGCACGCCTATACATATGACGTGTATAAGCAGTATCACATCCTGGAGGATATGCAATATCATCATCTGATTCAGCAGAAGAACCTGTGGCCCTAACATCAAAGAGTGTATCTATGTAAGCCTTTTCAACCTGCTTCAACTTTTGTTGTTTTTGCCTCTTTGCACCCATCAGTTTCTTGAAGTCATCCCTAACACTTGGAGGGCACTTCTGGCAAATTGCCACATTCTTGTCACCACCAGTAATGTGACGCTTGAATCTAGTAATTCCTCCACCACCAAGTGTTTTCTTACAGTAGTTGCAGACAATCTTTGCCCTATTCCCAGACCCAGGTACAGGCTTGCAGTGACTCCATGCAAAATCCACATCCTTTGATGCATGACCAGCCGCACCCTCAGCGTCACTTGAAGACGAAGAAGACATCTTCTCAAAACTCAAAAGTCAACACTGAAAGACAAAGACAAACAAGCAAAGCAAATGATATTAGTAACTTAGCATTTAATAAAAAAGTACAGTAAGAAATGTACATTGTCGTATTAACTATTAAGTCTATTCTCTATTCACAATACTAATATCAAATAAAAATAAACCATTAAGTGAACAAAATCGGTTTCTTTTATGTAATGTAGAATCAAAATCGATATTTTATAATGTATGATACTTGCTTGTAATTATAGAATCAAACACAAGATTTTTAAAGATTTTTCTTTTGAAGATAATTATTTTTTAAATATAAATAAAGTCTGAAATTTATTTTAAAATTATAAAACATGATATTTACTAATTAAAAAGACAAGTGATATGCTTTCCACATGCTAGTTTCATCTTATACAACATTAACACACACAATTCTAAAGAAAAAAAAACGTTTTTTTTTTTATTTTCAGCATTTTTATAAATAAAAAATACGAATTATTTAGATATTTTGGGTATATTTTTGTTTATATATGTTCATGTTAGTCTTTGATAGAACTTCTTCTACTAAACCTAAATTAAATACCTATTATTAATGGTACTAATTGTATTATTACTATTAATTAATGAAATAACATGTTAATGTTAATTATTAGTGAGGTAATTAGTGATAAATCAGTAGATCTATATAATATAATCATAGATCTAGTGATAAATAGCATCAATCATAAGTATTTTGGAGTAGATCTAGGATTTTAGGGGTATTTGGTGATTTTTTTAGGTGAGAATAGAATTATAAGAAGAGAAAAGAGAGGGGAGAGGTTGGAAATGATGGGAAATGCAAGAAATTAAGTAAACATACCTTAATTGGGGCTGATTTGAGCTCCAATCTTGAAAATCGCCCAAATTCTCCAAGTTTTTCCTCTTCAAACAGCAGCAGCAGAAGACGGCTCGCAAATATCGGTTTGTCGGGGCGAAATGCCGCATGTGCCGCCGTGTACCGAGGTGTTAGTGGTGCATTTTGCACCGGTACCCTCGAAATTTGGCGGTATTGGCGGTATACCCACCGGTATGCTGAAAAATGCGATCCTAGCGGCAGAATTGCACGTACCTGTACCGGTACCCGTCGGTATCGGTATTTCGAGCGGTATACCACCGATACCGACGAAATCTCATCCTTTGCCCCCACCCCACATATCCAATATGAAATATTATTGCATATTTGAGTAGATCTTGGTGTTTAGATCGTCCTGGTAAATTTTCATTATTTAATTCGCTTATTTGGTCGTCGAAATCGTTAAGGCCGTAAATATCGAAATTTCGTGCGAAATTTTGAAAAATTTATGTTTCTGGGCCATCGGACACGGCATCGAAATCGGACATTTAATTCTATGGCGATGTGAAAAGGATACATCTATCCCAAATCTTGATCGTATTTTTTTTTCTATCGGCGCTCCATCTCATGAAGTCTTCAGATCAACCTTCATCGCCGCTTTAGAGAGGGTCCGCCTTGGCTCCGCATGCATCCTCTTGGCATGTAATATCTCCGGAGTCACGCAGGAGACCCTTTGTCATCTCCTATGTTGCGACAAAGTGCTTCATCATCCGAGCATCATATCCAGCCATCATCCGCAAGCTGCTGCTCCTCCACTTCATCATCATTCCGACGATCTTCATCCGCAAGTTGCTGCTATGTTGTGCGTCATCATGCTACTGCTGCCATCTACAGTAGGCGATCACCCATCACTCTCCACCGCTACCAAACAACCATGTTTACTACCCCCATATGCATTATCCCTGTCTCTATTCGGATCATTAATCGGTCCTATCTTTTGCTAACGGGCCAACAAACCCCCTTTTCGGGTCGGGACTAGATCCATTTATTTTTCTATCCGGATCTCATGTTGACCCATTTAGTATACTCTCTTTGGCTATCAGTTTCATTCTCCACATATTATCCATCTCCATTTCACATATTCCTCTCTTTTTTTTCACCATTTTCTTTCCCACCCACCCATATTATGTGAGCATCCCTTTTCCACATTACGGGGGGGTCATATATCCATTTCTCCACACCAAACACTCACTTTCGTCGTATTTGGTGTGCCCTAGAGAGGAGAGAAAGAGATGAGACGAAAGAGAGAGCGAGCATGAGAGCATATGAGAGAATGTATGAGAGAGAGTATGAGATGAGATGATGATATATGTATTCAGATTATATATATTCCAGGCTATCTTCATGAAGCTTCACATTGTTCAGCACACCGGTTCTCTACTTGAGTCAGCAGTGAAGATCCAGCGTCGACACCATATCCGTTGTTGATGATGTATTCCTTCAGCTGCATTCACATGAGACAGATGGGTGCTTCTTCAGAAGCTCAGAATTTTATCTTCACCGAGCTGCTTCATCATATCTTCTCTGAGCCGCATCTGCTGTATCGACATCGCCTGTAGCTGATCCTCTTGGGACTCTCCTTGATGGATGATATCTACTTTCCTGTCAAGCCCCCATGGTTCCTGCATCGTATCAAGCAGCAGATCGTCCGTCCGCGTTCGTGCCGCGTTAAGCACGTATTCCAGTGGCGAGTTGCTGTAGTATCAGGTCCATTCGTCGACACTATATCTGCGGTCGTGCCGCGTTAAACACGTATTCCAGTGGCGCATTCTTCAGCCTACAGAGTATCTTCAGATGTCTTCATTTCAGATGCACTTCAAGGAAGACCTTCAAAGCTCGAGTATCTTCAGCCTGCAAAGTCATCATCACTATTTGATTCAGGGGGAGTATTGATTAAGGGGGAGTAACATATTTTGTATGGGAGTGATATTTATCCTCATCTTTCATTTATCATTTCTTTTTATCGAGTCCTGTAACTCTCCAAGCTTGGACATGTGTTTCACCCATGCTCCAGCTTGAGGGGGAGTGTTAAAGTGTCTATATTAGTCTATTAGTTAAATAGGCTAATTAGTTTAGTGGGCCTTTATATTCCGGCCCATCTAGTTTAGATTACTTGGGTCCTAAGTAATGGGGCGTCTCTCTTCCTTCTATATAAAGGAGAGGCTGTCAGTCTTTGTAATCAATCTATTCCTATTCAATCAATCTTACGGGGGGGGTCATATATCCATTTCTCCACACCAAACACTCACTTTCGTCGTATTTGGTGTGCGGGGGGATAGAGAGGAGAGAAAGAGATGAGAAGAGAGAGCGAATATGAGAGCATATGAGAGAATGTATGAGAGAGAGAGTATGAGATGAGATGATGATATATGTATTCAAATTATATATATTCCAGGCTATCTTCATGAAGCTTCACATTGTTCAGCACACCAGTTCTCCTCTTGAGCCAGCAGTGAAGATCCAGCGTCGACACCATATTCGTCGTTGATGATGTATTCCTTCAGCTGCATTCACATGAGACAGATGGGTGCTTCTTCAGAAGCTCAAAGTTTTATCTTCACCTAGCTACTTCATCACGTCTTTTCCGAGCCGCATCTGCTGTATCGACATCGCCTGTAGCTGATCCTCGTGGGACTTTCCTTGATGGATGATATCTACTTTCCTGTCAAGCCCCCATGGTTCCTGCATCGTATCAAGCAGCAAATCGTCCGTCTGCGTTCGTGCCTCATTAAGCATGTATTCCAGTGGCGAGTTGCTGTAGTATCAGGACCATTCGTCGACACTATATCCGTGTTCGTGCCGCGTTAAGCACGTATTCCAGTGGCGCATTCTTCAGCCTACAGAGTATCTTCAGATGTCTTCATTTCAGATGCACTTCAAGGAAGACCTTCTTCAAAGCTCGAGTATCTTCAGCCTGCAAAGTCATCATCACTATTTGATTCAGGGGGAGTATTGATTAAGGGGGAGTAACATATTTTGTATGGGAGTGATATTTATCTTCATCTTTCATTTATCATTTCTTTTTATCGAGTCCTATAACTCTCCAAGCTTGGACATGTGTTTCACCCATGCTCCAGCTTGAGGGGGAGTGTTAAAGTGTCTATATTAGTCTATTAGTTAAATAGGCCAATTAGTTTAGTGGGCCTTTATATCCCGGCCCGTTTAGTTTAGATTACTTGGGACACAAGTCTCAGGGTTTCTCCCTTGCTCCTATATATAGGACAGGGGTGTTCAGTCTTTGTATCAATCAATCAATTCCTATTCAAGCAATCTCATATTTTAACAGTCTTTATTGGACCCCAAACATCACTGTAGACTAACTCAAAGGGACAAGATGCTCGTTTATTGACACGACTGGGATAAGACAGTTTATGATGTTTTTCCAATTGACAGGACTGACACTCTAATGAAGACACTTGGGATAACTCAGGTTCTAACTTTCTCAAGCTCTCCAACGATGGATGTCCATATCTGTAGTGCCACAGTAAGGGATAATTGCTCAAAAGGACAGCCGGAGCAGGAGCAGATACTTGGCGAGGCAGACTGTCACCGTGGAAGAGGTAGAGATCATCTTTCCTAGGCCCCCCACCAATCGTCCTCATACTCTTAAGATCATGTAATACAAAGCAAGAAGGCCCAAACGTCACTGTACAGTTCACAATATCAACTAATTTTGCAACAGAGAGAAGATTTAAAGGAAATATAGGCACATAGTGAACAGATTTAAGATTAATTTTAGGAGTCAGAGAAATAGATCCACTTGCTAACACTCTCCTCACTGAACCATCTGCTATGGTCACAGATTTGTGAGGAATGAGTCAATGGAGTGAAGTAATCTCCTCATACTAGTCATATGCTGTGAAGCTCCAGAATCAACCACCCATGAGAAGTTGAACCAGAAACCAGTAGGGAGGTAGCCTGATTACCAGTGGTAGAAGCCAAATTTGCTGAGGAAGAAGATCCCACACTCATATGCTGTGTAGCTAGCATAAATCTATCATATTCTTCCTTTGTGAGTGTGATGCCAAAAGAACCAGAATTTGATGCAGACGACTCAGAAAACTCAGCAGTACTTGCATAGTTTGCTGCCCCCACAGGTGGTGCAACAGGTCTTCCATGCTTCTTCCAACATTTCTCAACAGTGTACAAGTTTGTCACAGAAGGTGCACTTGGGATGTGCTCCACATCCTCGTCCCATACCTGTACGACCTCCTCTAACTGCAACGGCTACAGGTGCATGAGAATCTCCAGAACGTGAGAATGTTGTAGAATCAACTGGTTCAAAATTTGATTGTAGAATTCTCGAGTAGGCTTCTTCCAGGCTGGGAAGTTTGTCAGAAGCGAGGATGACACTGCGGGCTGAACTGCATGACGAATTCAGACCCAATACAAACTTTGCAATAATCAAGTCAAGTCATCTCTGTCTTTGACTTGTTCTTGGACAATCACTGGATGATAGAAGCTTAGTTCCTGAGCAATACCTTGGATCACTCCGAAATATTCTTCTAAAGGCTTGTCTCCCTGTCATTCGGCGAAGAGGCGATCGTATATCATAAACTGATGAAGAACATTCTTTTCCTGAGAGTAATGCTTCTTCACCGCATCCCATATGTCTTTGGCAGTAGTATAGAACATGAACCTAGCAGCAATAGCAGGTTCCATGCTCCTCCATAGCCATGTCTTCACCAGACTATTATGACGCTTCCATTCAGCATAGCCTTTGTCAGTAGAAGCATGAGGATCAGAATCAACATGCCTTGCTTTATCTCGGGATTCTAACACTGTATGAACAACATTCATCCACAAGAGAGAATTTTTCCCATTAAGCTTGATGGAGGGGATAGGCGACATCTCATTGTAGATAGTAGATGCCTTGGTGTCCTCCATGATTCAACGGAGAGATAGGGTGATTGAGAGATACACGTCACAGAAGAATAGAGAGTGACAGAGAGATACACGTCAGGCCAAATGATTAGATACGTTTCTGACGCATCCACAACCCCCAATTGAAAAAATTCCCTAATCACACATGGAGGAGATGTGATTAGGAATTTCCTATGTATGGACGGAGCCTTCGGTATGGATTTTAACGAGCCGTTTTACGTAGACGCTGCCTTCGGAGTCAACTGGATGAACCGGGGGCTGCTGACGGACAGTGGGCCTGCCCAGAGCCAACGACTACGGTGTTGCCCTGACCGTTGGCTGTTGCGGCCAAAAGACTGGCGGCGGCGGTTGCCCCTTGTGCCGGCGGCAGCTGCTGCCCGTGGGGTGCCGCGGTGTTGCTGCCCGACGGCGGTGGCGGCGCGAAGGAGAGGAGAGAGAGGGGGGGGGGCGACGCCCTAGATGAAACCCTAAGAGCAACTTTGCTCTGGTACCATGTGAATGTATGCCGCAAAGCTACTTGCAATGCAGCGTGTGTGAGGGTTCAAGACATCTCACCCTTTTATTAATAGAAATTGGAGAAACTACATAGAGGTCCAACAATATATAGAAATTACAAATAATAGAATATAAAGAGATATATTAACACATTTATTTCATGTCTTAATTTTTTTAATGCAGTATGAATTTACTTTAAGTCATTATCCACTTATTTGTTGTTAACTTTCTATATGGCGTGCAAAAACTGTTTATTTTAAACTATTAAATCAATTTTGATGTGTTATACAATCAAAGTAAATGAAAAAGTGTATACAAAAAGTAATCGTCCGCATATAAAAGAAGTTCCTTGTCTGCCGCTCAAGTTTTACACCTCTATGCTCACCTCCAGTTTTGTGTTTTGTATATGTTAACTCCGTCTTTCAATTCATTATTCAGCACAGCTTCAACTGCTGAAAACACAAACGAGAGATACCATCTCGATGGACATGCTTTTTCATCTTCCATAACTAAACAAATAAACAGACTCATAGTTGATACTTGATTTACCCCAACGGTTATAGGAAAACTTGGTGTCCTCTCTCCTGGACACCTGACACAGGCATTAAAGATATTATTCATGTTCTTAACAATGCTAATATAATTGATCAAGATCGCCTCTCTCTCCAAAAGCCCTCCAAACACTTTCATCCATCCTCAGTCACAAGATTTTTCTAAATCAACGAAAGTCACATGGAGGTTTCTTTTATTTTCTCTATTCTTCTGTATAAGCATCCTTATTAGAGAAATAGCCTCCACACTTGATCTCTCAAGCATGAAACCAATCAATGGAAGTCACATGAAGGTCTCTTTTATTTTCTCTATTCTTCTGTATAAGCATCCTTATCAGAAAAATAGCCTTCACACTTGATTTCCCGAGCATGAAGCCAAATTGGTTTTCTGATATTCTCCAATAGATCTGAATTTGCACTCAACAATTCTCTCCCAAAGCTTCATATTGTGAGTCATGCTTGATAATAGTTTGGT